>NC_051165.1:258810120-259185120 GCF_013339725.1 Rhipicephalus microplus | reverse complement strand
CTAAAAAGTGACTTTACCATTAGCGTAGAGGCATGAAAAAAAAAAGCGGTGTCCATTTGCAAGTAAAGTTCTTCTCTTGTGTGTTACGGCGTGCAATGTTGGTCGTTCGACCTTTGAATGTGCACGTGTAATGCGAAATAAGAGGACAGATCGAACAAGCCTTGTCGCGAACATTCAACTCGTTGACCTTTCAAAGCAAACATCGGCACGGAAAGAGAATTCTTACGAGACGCGTTGCGGCGTGCCGATGAACCACACCTTATTGTGTTATCTCACCCTTCAAGTCATCCACCGTGCCGGTACTTATGTATAATATAAGAAAAAGAACAACTTTAATATATACTTGTGAACTCAGCACGAGATACACATTTTTGTTCGTAATATAGACACATACACGACACACTTATATGAACAGCTTAATGAGTGAGTCTTGTCCATGACATTATATAGGATTGTGGTCATTAGCCTGGATTTTTTACTCTTGCCACCTACAGGCCTCGAAGATAGCAAAAAGAAAAGGGCGGTGAAAATACGGTAGGTCAGGGAGTTAACTAACACAATAACTCCTGGTTCGGTAATCTAAATTATGGAGCGTAATAATTTTTTTGTGGGTTTTAAGTCCCAAAAACGCAGTATGATTATGAAGGACGCCTTGATGAAGGGTTCAGGAAACTCTGACCCCCAGGGGTTCTCTAACGTGAACCTAAATCTAAGCACCGGGCTTCTGGCATCAGTTGCGATGAAAAAGCAGCTATTTTGCTCTCGGGAACGCTGTGTAGAGAACACATTCACAATATGAAAGCTTAGACTGAGACTGAAGAAGTCCATTCACTGAGCAGCAGTACATGGAACCGGGTCCCTTAGTTGATATCGCTACTCGTAATCTCAGCGTTTCACCGATTCTTGCAAGATCTTCCCTCATCCTCCAGAAGTATCCTTCTCGGTACTCTTGCAAAACGATGTCAGGTTTATCTGGAAGTTTACACGGGTTTGTCTGTCTTTTGTCGGAGGCAACTATTATGCACCCTTCCAAAGCGCCCTGCGTGGCTAGAAGATAACACAATGGCAAATATTGCACCAAATCGCACAATACTTGAAGAAGCCTAGTCGGGCTATGCCTAAGTTTAAATCTGGTTGCTTTTAGGTTGTTGCTAGGCTCTAGCCAGGTTGTTTATGCGTTTATTATCGGCGCAGAGATGTTCGGATGTAGCGACACATACAGTCAGAGGCGCGGCACGGATGTCCAAACAACATGGAATGAAACTCGCGCTGAGACCGAGCGTTCACACCTCCCATTGTTCTATATAGACACGTCGCCGTTCGCCGAAAGCTTGCATCGTTTCGGGGTCTTCCCGCAGCCGCCGTTGCCCATTCCGTTCCCTTGTATTATCTCGTTGTGTATACGTACTCGTGTTGTTCGGCTCGCCTCCGTGGCTTCGCGGCGACTTCTAGGTCTCATCGTTGCCTTCTTCGTTTTAGGGGCGAAGCACCTTAAGGCGTGGGCTGTGCGTCCCCTGTATGTAGCCACCTCTCGTTTAATTTTTGCAGTGTTCACTAGATGGCGGTGCCATACCTTGTATGTAGCCACCTCTCGTTTAGTTTTTTGCAGTGTTCACTAGATGGCGGTACTTGTAGCTGATGATGAAAAGATGCAAGATGTTATAAACTAGACGGCAGTACTTGAAGTTGATGACGAAAGATGCGAGAAGTTATAAAATGGGAAGGATGTCACATATGGTGCGTGTCATTTGTGGAAGGCAATCGTTTGATTTAGTGCGGCGACGTACGCTAGGGGGAGCGTTGTAATACAATCAAGTGGGCAAAACGTACGGAGGATTCATGGTTTACGAGGTTTACCTTCAGAGCTTCGCCCACTCATCATCATTCACTTCGTGGATATGGCGGCACTTTTTAGTGGACGGGTGGGAAGTAATGAGATTCTTTGGTACATGCATGCCCGTTTACGGTGGTGATAATTTACACTCGAAGTCTTTATACGGCCCCCTTAAACAGCCTCGCTTTCAGAAGGCGCATAGTCTTCGGAACGGCGCCCCGCCGCGGTGGTCTAGTGGCTAAAGTACTCGGCTGCTGACCCGCAGGTCGCGGGTTCAAATCCCGGCTGCGCCGGCTGCGTTTCCGATGGAGGCGGAAATGTGGTAGGCCCGTGTGCTCAGATTTGGGTGCACGTTAAAGAACCCCAGGTGGTCGAAATTTCCGGAGCCCTCCACTATACGGCGTCTCTCATAATCATATGGTGGTTTTGGGACGTTAAACCCCACATATCAATCAAGTCTTCGGAACGGCAAAGATGCTCGAATCTGCTATTAGCAACAACTCCCGTAGCGTAAATGCGACGAGGCGGGAAACAATTGGTTGAACACGTGAACACACTTAAGCTGGGAGAATGCTTTTTTTCGGACCTTTTTTTTTCGGTGAGATATACTTAAAAAGGGGGCACTCGGTGGCCGAAAAGAGTCCGCCACGGTCAGTTACGGTAATTGGCATGCTGACCCGAAGGCTCCATCCCGGCCGTGGCGATGGCATTTTGATGTTGACGAAATGCCAGAGGTGCCGTCCGTCTATTGTGCGACGTATGCGCACGTTAAGGAACACCAGATGGTCGGAATTTCCGGAGCCATCCACTTCGGCACGCCTCGTATCGTGGTTTCGGGACGTGCAACCCCAGATAATAATATCACGCATGGAAAGTAAACTTGACACGGAAATTATCTGCGCATGCACAGATATGGAGCGCCACCTCTCAGTCGGACGCATGTACTAATGAACGCATGTACTAATGGACGCATGTACTAATGGACGCATGTACTAATGAATCCCGGCTGCGGCTGCTGCATTTCCTCCATCGGAAATGCAGCAGCCGCAGCCGGGATTCGATCCCGCGACTTGCGGGTCAGCAGCCGAGTACCTTAGCCACTAGACCACCGCGGCGGGGCATGCCAACACTTAAGAATTAGACGCGGTTCTCCGTTTTTTTTTTTTTGCGCTGTACGAAGCAGCGAATTTATGGAATTTGAGAGTGCATTCTAACACCGACAATGCAAATAAAGGTTGAATGGCAGTTCTTACGTTGAAAACTCCTCATGCTTCAATGATTTCTGATTTTAATACTATGACCTCTCTATCCTATATACGTAGAAGTGGCCCCAGCTGAAAACGTATACCTCTCGCTTATGGACCCGCACGTGTGACTGATTGACAGCTGGCGCTTCCATGCCCGAGCATGCGCAAAGGCCTCCTCGTGTCTATATTTTTCCGCCATAGCGCGCTCTTCCAGTTAAAAGTCAGTGTTTCGATCGCCCATTTTGTATTGTCACTTCTGCACGTCTTAGCTTTCCTCGATACGTTTTTAACAGTTCTGGGAAATTCAAATGCATATGCGATGACGATCTTGTTGGGAAGAAAAAGAAAAAAAACTTTCTCTGCAAAACGCCTTCTTAAGAGAAGATAGTGGCTTGAGAAAAACAAAACAAAAAACTGGTGTGTATAGGGTTTCACGACCCACACCACGAAAGTCTACCGAAAATATTTGTCACCACGCGAGGAATGCGGGGAAGGGGGGGTGTTACGGTGGATGCTCAGGACGCCTACGCACCGGTGGTGCAATGTGACGCTGTCAGAATATACGCTTTCCTGCCGTACATGATATGGGGTTTCACAGAAACCAGATACACTTTATTGCATCCCCGTCTCGGCCGCATAAGCGATATTTCACGCTTCTGCTGTGTTTCCTGAGCCCCTCCTTGCCGGCTCACTCCCGACATTATAGGGGCTTCTCGGTGCCTCTACTCGACAGTTGTTTTCGTTTTCTTTTTTTTTTGTCAATTTTCTAACCCGGCACACACGGATGGCTTGTTCATCTGCATTTCTCAACAAATTTGTGCTTTCGTGTGTCTGTATAGGCGAGATTCAATACGCTTGAAATTTTTAACTGACAAGTGTGGACAGTTAAGCGGGTCACTAAAATAGCCTGTTGACACATAAACCGCGCGCAATAAGAAAAAAAAACGTAACTTGCGCTGACCTTCAAACCGAAATTTATTCAAAAGCATGAATGTATCATAGATTCGTCCTACTGGGGTTACTGCGCAGATTTGTTTTTTTTTTTTTACCCACAGATATCAGGATTTCATAGACGTCAGGATTACAAAACTCCCGTATACATAGATTTAGGTGCGCGTGAGTTTCGTGGGCTCTGAATCGCGTGGTCTCCTGTGGTTGTCAAGAACGCTCAATGTATTGCTGTGGTTCAGACACGCAAAACTCCAGAATAATTTTTTAAATCATATTTGACCCCTCCGTCAAAGGAATCAATATTACAAAGAAAATTAGTGAACCGTGTCTTCCCAGCAGTATAGTTGATTGCTTATTTCCGCAGGTCGCGGTATCTAATCACGGCCGTGGCGACCTCATTTTCGATGTAGGCGAAAAATCCTTGAGGCCCGTGTACTTGCACGTTAAAAAACCCCAGCTGGCCAAAATTTCTGGAGCCCATCACTGCGGCGTCTCTCATAATCATGTGACGGTTTCGGAACGTTAAACCCCAACTATTATTTATTGTGTAGGTGATTTTTATTGCACATATATGTACAAGAGTAAACACATTCTCTTGGTATTTGGCAGCTATAGCACTGTTTGACGTGAATGCACGCTCGTTGACCCTTCGTCGCACGTATCCACCCAAATACTAGCGCCAACGATCATAATTTGACCCTTGTTTTAGCTGGAGAAGTTACTATACATCTGGACATAGCAAATGCTGAATCCCGTGCAAAGATGGCATTAACAACGACATAGCGCTGGTATAGGTTATATACACTCATCCAAAACGCCTTCATTTGAGGAGCTTAACGACAACTAATTGATTGATATGTGGGGTTTAACGTCCCAAAACCACCATATGATTATGAGAGACGCCGTAGTGGAGGGCTCCGGAAATTTCGACCCTCTGGGGTTCTTTAACGTGCGCCCAAATCTGAGCACACGGGCCTACAACATTTCCGCCTCCATCGGAAATGCAGCCACCGCAGCCGGGATTTGATCCCGCGACCTGCGGGTCAGCAGCCGAGTATCTTAGCCACTAGACCACCGCGGCGGGGCGCTTAACGACAACTAATAGGATAACCTACGCCAGTGCTCTTGCATATACCGCGCAGCACTCCACGAAAGCAAGAGGCAGGGTCCGTAGTTTGAGCCGTGAACGCAGAAAAGGCGTTCCGCTTTCTGCTGGCTAGTTTCTCGCTGCAACAAAAACTGGAGTAACAAAGGGATCCTGCGATACTGCAGATTCGCGGAGACCTTCCAGCACCACACAATAGCCTTGCGGACATGGATTCTGCGACGTTACGCCGACTCCATATTAGCACTGGAGACTTACAAAGAGGGTTCAGCTTAAATTGAGGACGACGCAGCGAGCAATGGAAAGAAAAATGGTATAGGTGTAACCTTAAGAGACAAGAAGAGAGCAGAGTGGATTAGGGAACAAACGGGGGTTAAGGATATCATAGTTGAAATTAGGAAGAGGAAATGGACATGGACCGGGCATGTATAGCGCGTAGACAGGATAACCGCTGGTCATTAAGGGTAACTAACTGGATTCTCAGAGAAGGCGAGCGGGTTAGGGGAAGACAGAAGGTTATGTGGGCAGATAAGATTAAGAAGTTTGCGGATATAAATTGGCAGCAGCAAACACAGGACCGAGTTAACTGGCGGAACATGGGAGAGGCTTTTGTCCTGCAATGGACGTACGTAGTCAGGATGATTATGATGGTGATACTAACGCACACATAAATATCCACAGATTACATACGTACTACCCTATAGATTGATTGATATGTGGGGCTTAACGTCCCAAAACCACCATATAAGAGACGCCGTAGTGGAGGGCTCCGGAAATTTTGACCACCTGGGGTTCTTTAACGTGCAACCAAATCTGAGCACACGGGCCTACATTTCCGCCTCCGTCGGAAATGCAGCCGCCGCAGCCGGGATCCGAACCCGTGACGTGCGGGTCAGCAGCCGAGTACCTTAGCCACTAGACCACCGCGGTGGGGCCTACCCCATAGCATACAGAGACATATGCCCGTGGTGTAGAAGCACACCGACGCTATACCGCATCACGTGGGAATGTACGACACACACCGAAGTACAGGAAAGGGACAAAAGCAGAGAGATGTGGGAGGAATGCCGTCCAGCCAGGCCCTTGAGGACCAGCGGAAGTTGGTCAGAAGGGCTGAAAGGATGGCGAAAGCCAGCGGTGCCTTGGAATATAGGGTCCCGACCACGTGGCGCTACCCTCTTTTAGGGGCAACAAACTTTTTCCGCTAATAAAGTTTTGTTCTTCTTCTACCGAAGCGCTCCCCGTCGGCGCTCGTTAGTGTCATAACGCAGCGCTTCACTTACCTATTCCAGGCGGCGACTGTGCAGCTCGCCAACAGAGGTCGCTCTAAAAAGAGTGCACTAGAGTGCTAAGTTCAGGCTGTCAAGGTGGATGGACGTGTTTTTTGAGCGCTCCGGATCGACTGCGCAGATAAGTGTTTTTGCATGTTTTGAGCTTGTCTCTATAATTATAAGGCAGCGGTTGAAATCTTCGTAGCACTTATTTTATGGTACGGCTTTTTCGGGGGCCAGTCACCAGGTATTTATTAGTTAGTGCGGGTGTGTGTGTTTGATTTTTTGTTGTTGTTTTTTTTTGCCACCCCGTTGGGGAGGTGCGCGTACATTGAACACGCAAATTTTTGTAGTAGAGCTTAAACTTTCTTTTTTTTCGTAGTGCAGGGCTCGAGTTGAGTAATTATCGAGTATAGGGACAATTGGTGTCAGAAAGGCATGGTTAAAAAGACTGTAAAGTGTTCAGGATGTGGAGTGGGTTTGAAAGTGGACCCAAGCGTAGAAGCGGATGGAGAAGAGGCTGACGCGAAGTGTAGGCAATGTGAGGTCGAGGAAAAAATGGAGAAAATGATGGTTGCCCAGAGTGAACTGCTGATGAGAATCGCCAAACTCGAGACTGCGTTGGCGACAGAGCAAGAAAAAACGAGGGCAATGGGAGAAAGACTGAAGTCCGCCGAGGAAGTGCTACCGAAGCTGAAAAAAGAAGCGACCTACCGAGAGAACAGTAGGGAACCGGCAACCAGAACGGTGGAGAAGGAAAAGCAAGCAAGCTTGGAAAAAACAGGTTTAGCCGGTTCAACTGTCGCAAGGCCCAGCTTCAGCGAGGTAGTGGTGGGGCAGGAAGGGAACAAAGCAGCCAGCGTCACAGGTGCAAGTAGCCCCCAGGTGCAGAACGCTCCAGCGGAAAAGTCACAGCATGTGTTAATCGCCGGGGACTCAAATTTAAATCGATGCACAGAAGCCATCAAAGAGAGGGTAAGAGGTGACAAGAGGTTGCAGTAGGGGCGTTCCCAGGACGCAAGCTGGAAGCAGTCATGAAGCAAGCGAGCGCAAAGCTCAAAACGACAGCTGATAGACGCAACCTCGTGATAATTTCAGGTGGTTTAAACGATGTCCTAAATGGAGATGCAGCAGGACTAGCAGCCACACTGGCGAAAGGCGTCGATGACATGCGCGCCACTTCTCCTAAGGTGCAGGTAGTGATATGCACGATACCGGAGGTACCGGTGCGTGATAGCAACCTGCAAAGAGCGGTGGTCAACGCAAACTAAGAGATATGGCGGATGAGTCGAGAGAAAGTCTTTGAGGTGGTGGAAATAAACAGAGAGGTGCATAGGTGGGGAGGTTTTCAACGAGACAGAATTCACTTCGATGGGCGGCTAGGTCATGAGGTGGGTTGGCGACTTGCAGGACGCGCAGTAGCTTTTTTGGGGGGCAAGCGAGCCCTTCGGGGTGCAGGATAGCTAGTAACGAGGAAAACAACCAGGGAGACTCTTCGACAGGTGGTATCGACAGATACGATTCCAAAGTGGCACCAATATCTAAGATACGTAGAGTCCGGGGCATAAATAGACGTAGCCACCTATTCAGACATAGGGTATATTAATATGCAGGGTGGTAGGAACAGGCTGAAGTGGGAAGAGATAGAAGAACAGCTAAGGGAAGAGAGGCCGATGGTATACGGTTTTGTAGAAACACATCTCAGGGACATGGAACAACCTCCGAACAATCCGGACTACGCGTGGGAGTATTGTAATAGAACAGAAGGCAGCAGAAAGGGGGGTGGTATTGGGGCATTCATTCATAAAAGTTCAGACTGGCAAAGGGTCAAGCAGGAGTGCAAGGAACATTTATGGCTAAAAGGGAAAGTGGCAGGTCAAATGACACTCCTTGATTTTGTGTACTTGTGGACGGGAGCAAAGGCCAGAGAGGAAAACCAGGCAATGGTAGAGTGTATATCAAAGGACATTCAGGAGTTAGGAAGAGAGTGCGAGATAATTATATTAGGAAACATGAATGCGCACATAGAAGATATAGATGGGTATACCGACCCGACAGGCAAAATGATCATGGATATGTGTGAAAGGCTTGATTTGATCATTTGCAACAGTACCGAGAAGTGTGAAGGGCAAATAACATGGGAGGTAGGAAGGCTTCAGTCGACGATAGATTATGCACTGATGTCACATAGGATGTATGATAAGCTCAGGGAAATGCACATAGATGAAGGTGGCTCCAGAAGTCTGGGTAGTGATCACAAACGTATCAAGCTAAGTTTTGGAAGAGCTGTGAAAGTGGAAAGGAGACAAGATGGGCAACTACAGGAAAATTTTTATCCAGAAAGGCAAATTGAAATAGCCACTAAACAAATTGAGAAAGTAATCACGGAGGACAATAAGACAGTGTGGACATACACGAATCTAATTAGACTCTTTGAGATAGAGCTTGCTAAGACGCGTGACAAGTCACCCCGGAAAACAAGACACAAACCCAAAAGTTGGTGGGATGAGGAAGTTAAGAGAGCCATAGCAAAACGCCAGGAAGCCTCTAGGGAACACAGACATGCTAAGCAGCGGGGTGAACCGACAGATGATGTGGAAAGAAAATGGCCAACCTTTCTAAGCTGTAGAAGGGATGCATCCCTTCTGATCAATGAAAAGATTAGAAGGAAGGGAGCTCAGTGGCTGGCAGAAGTACATAAAAAAGATACAAAGGCAGCTGCGAAATTTTGGAACCATCTAAACTCCCTAAATAATGAGACGAGCCTAGAGCAGAGTTTTACAACTATAGCCCAAGGTGCTAGGCTAGAAGGGGACGAAGCTATTGAATATATAAGAACAAGGGTGACAGAAAAATTTCAACAAAGAAGTACTTTATGCACCACAATAGACAAAGACGAATCATGTCGTGCAATGGCTCCATTTTCACAACAAGAGTGGGAAAGGGCTGAGAAAAGGGTTCCTAGTAGTACATCAACAGGCCCAGATGGCATTCCAATTAGGCTGATAAAAACATTAGGTCCGAAGTCTAAGCAGGCTTTGAGAGAGGTAGTGAGTACAATAATAATCGATGGTGAAGTTCCCGATGGATGGAAACTTAGCAGGATGAGCATGATCTATAAAGGAAAGGGGGACAAAGCTGACATAAACAACTACCGTCCTATAACAGTGACATCAGTGGTCTACAGGCTGGCGATGCAGATTATAAAGGAAAGACTGCAGGCGTGGATAGAGGATGAGGGGGTGCTGGGGGAACTGCAGAATGGGTTTCGGAAACACAGGAGGTTGGAAGACAATCTGTTCTCACTGACGCAGTGCATCGAAATAGCAGAAAAAGAACACAGGCCCCTGTGGCTAGCATTTTTGGATATCAAGGGAGCGTACGATAGCGTGGTTAAAGAGGAATTGTGGGGAATACTGGACACACTAGGCGTGGAACATGTAGTCACTAATCTTTTAAAGGGTGTCTATAAAGGTAACAAGGTAGTTATAAAGTGGAAAAAACAGGTATCCAAGCCTGCAGAGGTAAAACGGGGGCTTATGCAGGGGTGCCCCCTGTCACCCTTATTATTCATCATGTACCTACAAGGATTAGAGGCAAAATTAGAGGGAAGTGGACTGGGCTTCAACCTCTCTTTAGTCAAACAAGGAAAACTTATTGATCAGGCACTACCAGCATTAATGTACGCAGATGATATAGTGCTAATGGCCAACAACAAGGAAGATTTGCAGAGATTGATGGACATCTGCAGTAATGAGGGAGATAGGTTAGATTTTAGATTCAGTAGGGAAAAATCAGCAGTCATGATTTTCAATGAGAACGAAGGTAGTGAGCTTAGAATACAGGAGGTCACGCTAGAGATAACAGATAAATACAAATATCTGGGCGTATGGATAAGCAATGGGACCGAGTATCTGAGGGAACACGAAATATACGTGACGACTAAAGGTAACAGGAATGCAGCAGTCATGAAAAATAGGGCACTGTGGAATTACAATAGGTATGATGTTGTGAGAGGAATATGGAAAGGGGTCATGGTTCCTGGGCTGGCGTTCAGCAATGCGGTCTTGTGCATGAGATCAGAAGTTCAAGCAAGATTAGAAATTAAGCAACGTGGAATAGGTAGGCTTGCTTTAGGAGCTCACGGGAATACACCAAATGAGGGAGTACAAGGTGATATGGGATGGACATCATTTGAGGGCAGGGAAGCTAGCAGCAAGATAAAATTTGAGAAGCGATTGAGAGAAATGGGGGAAGAGCGTTGGGCTAGGAAGGTTTTCAGCTACTTGTACATAAAGAATGTCGATACAAAATGGAGGAAGCGAACCAGGAAGTTGACTGGTAAATACTTAGAAAACAGCAGGTGGCCAAACCAAAAAGAACTATCGGTTAAGAAAAAAGTGAAGGAAACGGAGACTGACATGTGGAGAATGGGCATGATTAAGAAGTCCGAACTAGAGATCTATCGAACTTTTAAGCAGGAAATTGCCAAGGAAAGGATCTTTGATAATACTCGGGGTAGTTCTCTACTGCTTGAGGCCAGGACGGGAGTACTGCGAACCAAGACATATCGGGCCAAATACGAAGGGGTCGACACAGTATGCAGTGCGTGTGGAGAGGAAGAAGAAACTGCCGAACACTTGATAATGTTCTGTAAAGGGCTTCACCCTATAGTTCAGGATGATGGCGCAGAGTTTTTCAAGGCACTGGGATTTAGGGACAGCGAGGGCAAAATAGACTTTAAGCGGGTAGACTTAACTAGAAGGAGGTTATCTGATTGGTGGCTAAAGTCAAGGCACGAGTGAAAATTAAACCCTTCACTGCGGAATACGAATGCTCAACCTCATTATTTAAAGGGAAAAAAAAGATAAATGTAATGGTTAGTTCACTAAGTATTACGGCTAGGTGGCGTTAGCCGCCGCCCGATCTAAAGGGTACAGCCACATCCATCCATCCATCCAACTAGGTACAAGGCGCGGTTGTGAATTCTCATGCGTGAGCGTCGTATATAGGGTGTAACGCCCAAAAAATTTTGTCACGGACCGAGAAATTGTGGTTTTCCAATCGAGAAAACTTTTTCTAGTTTTTTTTATTTTGTGTTTTGCCGACGTATTTCTGTGACGAAAATAATTCAGTGAAGTCTTGGTGAACGTAGGCATAAAACACATTCGTGTTAAAAAGAAAATGTTAGAAGTCGGTGCCAGTGATGCCTTTCGCTTCCTCTTTAGTCATTCGTTGAGCGATGTTCGTCATGCTACCACGTTTGAAAAATCGATCTTCCGAAGATGAATGAAGTTTGTTAGTCCCAGCACCAATAGCTCTCACCCCACGCCCACGGCGGCGACCCAAATATAAAGCACGCACGAAGGCTGCCGGTGGCGGCCGGGCTCGCATATCCGGAAGACGACGTTCGAAACGATCCGAGTCGAGTAGTTTGCATCTGTAAACGCCAAACCGACGTGCTGTCGCACGCGTGCGCTTTACATTTCTCGCCTGAGCGAAATCCAGCAGAATCGCTATTTTAAAAGTATGGCTTCGTGCTTTCCCTTCTGATTAGACGACGGTCATTTCTCCAATCGCTTGCGCAAACACAACTTCGCGCTAAGTGTTTGCCTGGATGGGAAAAACGAAGCCAATTTTCAGGTTTGTCGGTGCTTTGTACCTGACTTTAACAGTGCACGAATATTTGTTTCGTATGCGCTCTGGTGTAAAGGTAAAACAAGAAAAAAAAAACGTGAGTAGGTTACGGGTGTCTTGTGTGCTAACATGCACGTATACTTGGATTGATTTGATTGATATGTGGGGAATGGAATGGAATGAAAAAAACTTTATTTCAGTCCTGCAGGACGCACTTAGCGCGTAGCGGGCGTCTCCCACGTAGGGACCGACAGGGAGCACCTGGCGGCCGCTTCGTGGGCCTGCTGGTCGGCGAGAAGTGAGCTCCTGAGGGACCTCTCCCACTCGCTTGAGCTAGAGTCGGGAGGAGTTGTTCTACACTCCCAGAGCATGTGTGCGAGTGTCGCTGTGTGTCCACATGATGGGCATGTGTCGCTGGGGTGTGCATCGGGAAAAAAAATCGGAGATTAACGCCTAAAAACCACCATACAATTATGAGAAATGCCGTAGTGGAGGGCTCCGGAAATTCGGACCACCTGGGGTTCTTTAACGCGCACCCAAATCTGAGCACATGGGCTTGCAACATTTCCGCCTCCATCCGAAATGCAGCCGCCGCAGCCGGGATTCGATCCCGCGACCTGCAGGTCAGAAGCCGAGTACCTTAGCCGCTAGACCACCGCTGTGGGGCATGCACGGATACTTTAAAGCTGACCTTTGGCTTTTTCGTAATATCCTGTATCTTCACACGAATATGTAAAATAATTCCTCAGTGTGCTTAGCTGTTATTCTTCTTAATGGTTTCGAGTAGCAGGGGCTGCAGTAAAGTTTTGGTGAGCGCGTCATAACCTTCAAGTTCTTCTTTTTCTTTTCAACGGATGGAACACACTATAAAAAAGAAAAAAAAACGTGGGAAGAAAGAATGTGTTGCGTGCACAGTAATATAAGATAACAAAGCAGACGTTAGTAACTATAGTAAGTTATATGCTGATCATCGCGCGAAAAGGAACATTTTATTTACATGCACCGTATATTTTGAAGCCAATCAATCAGCTAGCACTGAGAGGGAAAGTACAGGAATTCAGAGTGTCGCTGCAGAACAGGTATTCGGCTCTTAGTGAGGAAACCAACCTTAGCGTAGATACAATGAATGATAATCTGACGAGTATCATTACGGAGTGTGCAGTGGAAGTTGGAGGCCGGGTAGTTAGACAGGACACTGGCAAGCTTTCCCAAGAAACGAAGAACCTAATTAAGAAGCGTCAAATCATGAAAGCGTCAAGTACAACAGACAAAATAGAACTGGCAGAGCTTTCGAAGTTGATTAATAGACGTAAGGTATGCGATGTAAGAAGGTATAACACGGAGAGAATTGAACACGCTCTAAAAAACGGAGGAAGTGTCAAAGCATTGAAGAGGAAACTTGGGATAGGCAAAAGTCGGATGTATGCACTAAGGGACAAAGAAGGCAAAATAACTACCAATATGGATAGGATAGTTAAAATAGCGGAGGAGTTTTACAGAGATCTGTACAGTAGCCGAGACAACCACGACCTTAATACTATAAGAACTAGCAGTAACCCAGATTACACCCCACCAGTAATGATAGAAGAAGTCAGAAAAGCTTTGGAGAGCATGCAAAGGGGCAAAGCTGCTGGTGCGGATCAGGTAACATCAGATTTGCTGAAAGATGGAGGACAGATTGTGTTAGAAAAACTAGCCACCCTGTTTACGAGGTGTCTCCTGACGGGAAGAGTACCAGAGTCTTGGAAGAACGCTAACATCATCTTAATACATAAGAAAGGAGATGACAAGGACTTGAAGAATTACAGGCCGATCAGCTTGCTCTCTGTAGTATACAAGCTATTTACAAAGGTAATTGCTAACAGAGTAAAGAAAACATTAGAATTCAATCAACCAAAGGAACAAGCAGGATTTCGAACAGGCTACTCAACAATTGACCACATTCATACTATCAATCAGGTAATAGAGAAATGCTCAGAGTATAACCAACCACTATACATAGCCTTCATAGATTACGAGAAGGCGTTTGATTCAGTAGAAATATCAGCCGTCATGCAAACACTGCGGAATCAGGGCGTAGATGAAGTATATATAAACATTCTGGAAAAAATCTACAGGGGATCAACTGCTACCATAGTGCTTCATAAAGAAAGCAACAGAATACCAATCAAGAAGGGTGTAAGGCAGGGGGACACAATTTCCCCAATGCTATTTACCGCGTGCTTACACGAGGTTTTCAGAAGCCTAGAATGGGAGCAGTTAGGGATAAGAGTCAATGGAGAATACCTTAGTAACCTGCGCTTCGCCGATGACATTGCATTGCTGAGTAACTCGGGGGACGAATTGCAACTCATGATTACGGAGTTAGACAAGGAGAGTAGAAAGGTGGGTCTTAAAATGAATCTGCAGAAAACGAAAGTAATGTACAACAACCTCGGCAAGGAGCAGCGCTTCGAGATAGGTAATAGTGCACTTGAAGTTGTAAAAGACTATGTCTACTTAGGGCAGGTAATAACCGCAGAGCCGAACCACGAGATTGAAGTAACGAGAAGAATAAGAATGGGGTGGAGCACATTCGGCAAGCACTCTCAAATTATGACAGGTAGATTGCCACTATCCCTCAAGAGGAAGGTATATAACAGCTGTATCTTGCCGGTACTTAGCTACGGAGCAGAAACCTGGAGACTTACAAAGAGGGTTCAGCTTGAATTGAGGACGACGCAGCGAGCAATGGAAAGAAAAATGGTAGGTGTAACCTTAAGAGACAAGAAGAGAGCAGAGTGGATTAGGGAACAAACGGGGGTTAAGGATATCATAGCTGAAATCAAGATGAAGAAATGGACATGGGCAGGGCATGTAGCGCGTAGACAGGATAACCGCTGGTCATTAAGGGTAACTGACTGGATTCCCAGAGAAGGGAAGCGGGTTAGGGGGAGACAGAAGGTTAGGTGGGCAGATGAGATTAAGAAGTTTGCGGGTATAAATTGGCAGCAGCAAGCACAGGACCGGGTTAACTGGCGGAACATGGGAGAGGCCTTTGTCCTGCAGTGGACGTAGTCAGGCTGATGATGATGATGATGATATTTTGAAGATATCGGCCAATGAATCACGGTTTCCTTCACGGTTGCCACTCCAGTTGCCGTCACAGTTACCCCCTTTTAATTAAAGTTTTTTGTTTACTCAATGTAAAAACTTGTACAGATGGATCATATACAACGCACTCAGTTCCTCAACGTCACTGCTTTCTTACTTGGAAGCAGTTCGTGGCGAAACGAACGGACATTTTTTTTTAAAAGTGGATTATGTATTTACGCTTCCAGATAGGAACCGCAGCCTTTCGATGAATTAAGTTTTATACAATGCTCAGTGTTTTGTCCCTCCTGTACTTCCCACCACCTATTACTTTTATCACTTTGTGATGAAAGAAAGTGTTGATCCCTAAGCTCGAACAACATTACTCATGTCTTTGAGTCGTGAAAAGTTCATTTTCTTAAAATCCTCTTTTGCCTTCCATTTTACCTCTTTGATCTCTTTCCCTTTTTTTTTGGTTTTAGTGTTGCGATAGAACATGTGCATTTGTGAGCCTTACTTCTCGTTGATGTAGCGGCGTGGATTGAAAAGGAAGCTTGAAAAATACTGCGGATTTTCGGAAAGTACTCAATAGTGCGATATCAAAGCGAGGGGAATTCCATGACGCCCATATTGAAGTTTTGCGCCGGCTCATGTGAACGAGCATTCAGAAGAGAAAAAAGGAGATAGAGGCGTAAAGAGCTGAGCAGAGCTCTTACACACAAATAGAAAGTTAAATACTATTGTCAAACTTACCTTGGGGATGAAATATTGCACAGGAGATGAAAGTATACTATATATATATATATATATATATATATATATATATATATATATATATATATATATATATATATATATATATATATATATATATATATATATATATATATGGGGTATGGCACAACGGGAGCGTTGTCAACAAGGATAAATATATTTAATTCCCAACAGTTTCAGGAGGGGTCCTCCCTTCATCAGGGGATAACTCATCCCCTGCTGAAGGGAGGACCCCTCCCGAAACTGTTTGGAAATATATTTATCCTTGTTGACAACGCTCCCGTTGTGCCATATCCCATACCTTCACGAAGGCTAACTGGCCCATTGAATTATTACTCCCACTATATATATATATATATATATATATATATATATATATATATATATATATATATATATATATATATATATATATATATATATATATATATAGTGGGAGTAATAATTCAATGGGCCAGTTAACCTTCGTGAAGGTATGGGATATGGCACAACGGGAGCGTTGTCAACAAGGATAAATATATTTCCAAACTAGAGATTGGAATGCGACAGGCAGTGCAAACTTTTTATCGTGCTTCTTATCGATTGTTCCTCACGAGTCCTTTCATCCTAATGCACTCTGCATCGTTCACAGCATTATCTGCTGCATATATATCACCAGACCTTTGCCCCTCAGCTCTAGATAGTCTTCGACCGTTGTTGATGATGACGGCCCCGTCTATATATAGCAGCCACATATTTAGCTAAACTGATGCACTGCTGAAACAGAGTTCGTGCAATGCAGTGGCAATATTATCACAAAGTCGCAGCGTTTTAATTGAAGGTATGGCTGACAAAGTGTCATCACTTTCGTCCACGTGACTTTATTTTTTATTATTTATTTTATTTATTCAATACTGCAGACCAAGAAATGGTCCAAGCAGGACAGGTACAAGAAGCAGGATATAAACAAAAACACATGTGATAACAAGAATATATCACGAGAAATGGAATCGAAACACCTACTAACAGAGCGCATAAAAGATAACATGGCAAAATATTACATTTAATGGATACATAACACAAGTTAACAGTGCATATTTTAGCTCTAAGCAACAGAAAATTGGCTAAGATCAGTTAGACAGTTCCACTCTGATACAGTACGCGGAAAAAAGGAAAACTGAAACGCGTTGGTTTTAGCAAAATACGGGGTTAAAGAATGGGTGTGATGATGACGTGTATGCCTAGTGGACAGAGGAGATACATATGCACGCGGGTCAAGGGCTAACTTATGATTGACAAGAAGATACAGAAGGTTAAGGCGGTTCCTTTTTCGCCGTAATTCAAGTGTTTCAATGTTGTTAGCAGTCATAAGTTCAGTCGGCGAGTCCGTAATTTTAAACTTTGAATAAGCAAACCTAACAGCTTTTCTTTGCACTGCTTCCAGTTTTTTAATGTTAGATTTAGTAAAGGGGTCCCATACAACACAAGAGTATTCTAGTTTTGGTCTTATGTACGTAAAGTAACTAAGTAGTTTTATGTTAGAAGGAGAATTTCTAAGCTTATGTTTTAGGAAACACAGTTTACGGAAGGCAGCAGAACATACGTTGTCTATGTGTAAGTTCCAAGAGAGGTCATTAGTTATTGTTACGCCTAGATATTTGTAGTTGTTAACCTGTTGTAGTGATGATGAGCCGAGATTATAAGTAAAATGAAGAGGTGTTTTTGAACGAGTTACACAAAGATAAACAGTTTTTTGTGCGTTGAGTGCCATACCATTGTCATTACACCAGTTTAGTATGTTATTAAGACTTAAGTTCAAGTTCTGTTGATCATTAGAACAGGTAATTTGACGAAATAGCACACAATCATCCGCGAACAGTCTGATTTGAGTTCCTGGTAGTACTGTGTTTACAATGTCATTTACATAAATTAAAAATAATAGCGGCCCCAGAACACTACCCTGTGGCACGCCTGATGTTACAGGAAGAGAGCTCGAATTGTTCCCATCTACTGAAACAAACTGTGAACGTTCTGTTAAATAGTGTTGGATCCAGGCAATGAATATGTCGGGTAGATTGATGTCCCTGAGTTTTGCAAGCAGTTTGTGATGAATAACTTTATCAAATGCCTTACTAAAATCAAGGAATATGACGTCCATTTGACCATTTTTATCCAGAGTTTCTGCAAATGAATGAACCACTGAGACTAACTGAGTTACGGTTGAATAACCTTTTCTAAAGCCATGCTGAAAATTAGTTAATATAGAGTTTTGTTCGAGGAATTCCACAACGCGCTTGGATATTACATGTTCAAGCATTTTACATATTGGTGATGTTAACGAGATGGGACGGTAGTTCTCTACGAGTAAATGGTTGCCTTTCTTAAACACAGGAACAACACGAGCCCTCTTCCAGTCACTGGGTAGTTTTGCACTCGACAGCGAACATCGAAAGAGCACAGTGACAAAATGAGCAATACTTTCTGCATAACGGCGAAGAAAAACATTAGGGATATTGTCTGGACCACAAGATGATTTAGTGTTCAACTTCAAGATCATTGCAAAAACACCAGAATATGAGATAAAGTCCACTTCATTAGGCTGAAACACTCTTCGTTCTGGATATACGGTTATGTCGAGTTCAGCCCGTGGGAATATCGCATACTTCTCTTCTTACAATGAAAAGGGAAGCGGCCGTGAGTCTGGTAAACTCATCTTTGCTTCACATTCGATTCAGTAATTACTACCGGCTGTGACCTTATAAACCAAAGACACTGTATTTAGTTGAAATATGGCAAGCAGCTGCTCTGTATGCCCACAAAGGTCACAATGTCATGTTCCTCGTTATGCTAAAAAAAGGGACTTATATTTCCGTAGGAACCTAGAGGATAACGCTCCGCGGTGTGGTGGATGGACGCTTTCACGCTGAACCTATCTTTGTAACATTTCCATTCGTTTCCGAAGTGTACAGTTGCATACCAGTTATTCCGAACTGGTTGTACTCCTTCTCTTTCCATTGTGTCTTACTTTACTTACTCCCTTCCTTGTACTTTAACGTCGTCTTGCACAACTCGAAGCGCGCTTCGTTGGTTCTTTGTATACGACACAGGAATAAGACTTTTATGTTCGAGATCATGTTTTTGTAGCCGAGTAAAGACGCAATGCGTTGTATGCATGAGAACATGGATTCTCACGAAGATTTCACTGACGTGATTGTCCACATGGCGTAAAATTTACTGTGAAGTGCAAATGCACGCCTGTTCGCACAGAACTGCGGTACCCATCCTCTTCTTGAAACGGATTTCTAGTTCTACAATAACAGTTCGGCAGATGTGATAGGTAGACATGTGTTTACGACAGCGGTTGACTAAACCATTGAACTATAAAAAAAGAAACGCATTGAAAATCGAATTTTGATGGCGTTTTAGCTTTTTCGCTTCCCATTGTATTCTCTAACTCCTGAAAACAGGTTGCAGTCATACCATATTCTGATCGGATGTGTCGAAAAGGATAAACTAATAAAAGAACGAAGGACAGCATTTTTCGAAAAAAAAAAGATAATAAAATCGTGTTTTAGAGGTAAAAGATGTTTGTTTCCGAACATGCTTGGAGTGAACTTGAAGTGTGTGTGGTTTGTGTATTATGTGCAATGTGTATCTCCACCGCTCTCTCTCTCTTTTTCTCTCATTCCCCTCTTTCCTGTGTAGGGTAGCAAACATGACTAGTTAACCCCACTTTCTTATATTTTTTTCTTCTCTCTTTCACTTCCGTCATCATCTGGCAAATATATTTCATCGGTCAGCTTTCGTGTGTTTCTCCTGTTGGAAGGCCGAGGGCGTCTGAATGTAGATTTCGTGTGTTTCTCCTGTTGGAAGGCCGAGAACGTCTGAATTTAGATTGAATGCAAAAGGGTACGAATACTTCCTCATATTTTAATAGTTTCATGGTTTCTTAGTTTCGCACTTCAAGATAACTGGTACATACTCGATAAGCTTAACGATTTCAACTGTCTTGCTGTGGCTTCTTTCTAATGAAACTGTTTCAAGTCAATTTAAAGTCGTCACTCGGGGAACTCAGGGATAGCGGATGCGCGCGGAAGTTTTTCCGAGGATTAGACGCAGCTGTAAAATGATTGGGACTTGACAGGAAAGAATGGACAAACGATAAACCTGGCCCAATGCCCCCTACCACTACGTAATCGAAGTATGAGCAATTGAAAAGTTCATGGGAAAATGACATGGCATGGTGGAAAGCTTTAGAACAGAAGATGTCGCTGGAGCCGGCGTTTTCCTCCAAGGGATCTGATCTGTATTGGTCAGGACTGCTGCTGCCTTGGCGTATCAATGTGTCGGTTCTAGCGACGTTGGAAGTACGACGTTAGAATGGAAGTACGTCGCTCTTTCTTCCCATTGCTATTAGCAAAGAGAGTCGTCTTGAATTGCGATAAAGTTCAGAAGAGAGTCCTTCCTAATGAACAGAGCAGTCATTTGTCGTGTGTTCAGATTGCATGCTTATCTTATTGATCGACGAAAAGAAAAAAAGGGGCAGAAAAAGATTCGCAGAAAAGATGTGACAAAATTTTGAAAATAAATAATAAAATAGTGGTACACTTACCTGATCTATGCGCTCTAGATAATGGACACGTTTTTCAGGGAACTCAAGACCCTGACTCGTTATGCAAATGACTTAGTACGTGGTGATGCTAATGGTGATCTTCCTCACGATCGCGCCCAGCCAGTATGTTTTCGTTTGGTTTTTTTCCTCTGATGGACCGCACCGAAAGCGGGAGATTCGCAAGGTTAGGGTGGTATAATAAAATACGTTAACTTGTTTCTGAGCTCGAATGATGTTTTGGAAATGTAATTGGAAACAACATTCAAGAAACCTATGGCGAAAATCGCCCGAAAAACGGCAGAAATTTCTCAACGACTGAGCAAGCATACCCGTAGCCAAAGCTTCCCAAAAAAGAATATCGGGACGTCCCGTTTTTTCGTTCTTTTTTTTTCAAGAGTGATTCAAGCAGTATTTTTAGTCATGTCTTGGCACCGGCTACATTGTTTCACGTGGTCATTAAAAATACAACAATATTTAGGAAATAAACATAGCCAACTGCCTCCTTCGTATTCAAAAGTTTTCGTTCGTAACGCATTTGTTTTTGTTATCATTTGTAAAATTTTACACATGCAAGAACAATGCGCACGTGAAATGTAGTCAAGTCAGAACTCATCACAAATACTACAGTTTCTAAGAGGAAGCGTTGGAGTGCTTTTATCGCATTACGGTGGGCCTTTCTCTAAGAGCCTGAAACATCAGTACCAGTCTACCTAAATGATACTTCCATGTATATCTTTTTCTTAATGATCAAAAGATACGACAGAATGAAAAAAAAAACATGGTTGATCCCTCCTTTTAGGAATCGGTAAAACATGAAGGCGAAACGTGTCCTCGAAGATGTAGTTGAGCATTCATTGTGAATTGTTTCGCCACAAGGAAAAAGAATGAATACTGCAGTAAGAAATTTCAATGTCACGCGAAGAACGGCAAGCAGCTCGAAACTTGCGGCGCACACTTCAAGCAGAAAGCACGCATGAAATGAGCATACAAGCATATACAGAACGAGCGCGAACAAACGACCGTCACAATTCTTACTTCGTGTGTGAGCAGCGCACTCATTTCACAAACGCGGCCGCAGCAGCAAGGTAAATGACGTTCGTGCTCTCCTTAACTGCCGTAACTTCAAAGTGAACTTGCAGCGCACACCTCAAGCAAAAGCATGCATGAAATGAGCATACAAGCATACGCATGGTGAGCGTGGACAAACAACTGTCACAATTCTTACTTAGTGTGTGAGCAGCGCGCTCACTTCGCAAACATGGCTGCAGCAGCGAGAGAATTGACGTTCGTGCTCTCCTCAACTACCGTAACTTCAAAGTGAACTTGCAGCGCACACCTCAAGCAAAAGCACGCATGAAATGAGCATACAAGCATATACAGAACGAGCGCGAACAAACAACCGTCACAATTCTTACTTCGTGTGTGAGCAGCGCACTCATTTCACAAACGCGGCCGCAGCAGCGAGATAAATGACGTTCGTGCTCTCCTTAACTACCGTAACTTCAAAGTGAACTTGCAGCGCACACCTCAAGCAAAAGCACGCATGAAATTAGCATACAAGCATACGCAGGGCGAGCGCGGACAAACAACTGTCCCAATTCTTACTTAGTGTGTGAGCAGCGCGCTCACTTCGCAAACATGGCTGCAGCAGCGAGAGAATTGACGTTCGTGCTCTCCTTAACTACCATCACATCAAAGTAAACATGCGGTGCCAGCACTAGAGGTACAAAGCACGCCCGTCGGGCCATCTCGCTACTGATTACTAAAACGCGCTGAAGTTTCCGAGCTCTTAGGACCGCCACCGGTACATGGTGCATATGGATGTCTCGCAGGCAACAAGTATAGTGGTTAGCGTCGCGCGCCGAGAAGTGTGAGGTGGCTGGTTCGACGCCCAGCTGTGGAACTTTTAGGGGCGAAGCTCCTTATAGCGGCATCTGTTCGTCCCTCGTAGTCGTAGTAGTAGTCGTAGTGTGTAACCAGTCTTACATTTTGACCTCCAAGGTGGTGCCGGTGAGAGATTTCTTCTATGCGTTGTTGAATAATAAAAAATTCGCAGCATGCGCGTTAACTGAAAGCCAAATTTTCCTGTCTCTCATTCGCCCTTAGCAGCCACTGGCATGCACATTGAGCACTATCTGACAAGAAAAGGTTGCTACGTTATACTCGCTGGGCATAACCTCCTTGGTTTTAGAAAGGTTTAGCGAGCGTTGGGCCGCAGTGCCATGAATACAGTGAACTAGTATATACCATGAACTCGAGGTGGTTACAGGTGGGAAATAGACACGAAGTGCAAGCCGTAAGAAAGTGTGCATGTGCCACCTCTCGTTTAGTCCTCGGAATGTCCGCTGGATGGCGGTGTATATGCAGAATATATGATGAAAAGATGCGAGATGGTGTTGAATAGATGGACGAACGGACACACAGACAGATGCATGGACGTACTCACGGATGGCTGCACCGACGGATGGACGCATGGATGGACGCAGGGGCGGATGCATGGACGAACGCAGGGACGGACGCATAGATGGACGTGCGGACGCACGATCAGACGCACGCACGGACGGGCGAATGAACGTACGGACGGTCACACAGACGGACGCATTGACGGACGGAAGCAAGAACGAATGAACGGACGGATGCTTCGCCCCACTCTCCATCATTCACTCCGTGGATATGCTGCCATTTTTTCCTTCATCTTTATTTTTTTTTTCATGGCAATCTGTTGCGAATATTTTACAACGTCATATTCGTGACGGAAATACGTCACGAATTCGTGGTGAACCTCGGGAAAAACACTTTTGTGTTAAATAAAGAGATGTCTGCAGCCTCATCTACTCGACATATTGAGAACAGTCAGAAGGGCAGCAAACGAGTACTGTGATAAAAAGAAATTAAGGTAAATATTGGTAAAATAACAGGGTCAAATCAATATTACTTATTCATCTTATAAAACAATATTACGGAAGCTTCGCGCTAGTTAGGCCAAGCGTGAAGGAAGTGTGTGGCTAGGTTGCCTTCTTTTTTTCTCTTTATTTATTATCTTCAAGCTCCGCAAGAATGAAACAACGCTGTTTCGATCGCAGTGGGGATAGTTTAAGAAGTACTTCTCCAAGAATGAACAGGTTTTGTTTTGTTTTAGAGGTTTTATATTAATGTGTGTGTGCTTCTTTCTCTTCTTGTTCTTAGTTTCTTTCACGCATTTCACGTGAGATCTCTTAGTGGGGCTCGCCCAATTCTTTTGGCGCATACCTACCTGTTATTTTCTGTGGACACCGTACAAAATAATGTCATCTTTCTCTATAATACTATTCTATGAGAATAGGAGGTTTAGGTCACCTTTTAATATTTGGTACAAATGTGAGTCATTAATTTTTCTTCGTGAATTTCATGTCGTCCGAATATCGTAATAGCGACAAAGAACATGACCGACGCTGGTGTTGCCAAACCTGCCGATACCGGCGCAGCCACACTGGTAGCTTGGGCACTAGTGTCCCGGTAATCTATCAAGTCATCGTGCCTGAAATAATGGCGCAATTACTCAATCAGTTGAGACAGCATACCTCTAGCGAATC
The DNA here is from genome assembly GCF_013339725.1 of Rhipicephalus microplus. Taxonomy (NCBI): domain Eukaryota; kingdom Metazoa; phylum Arthropoda; class Arachnida; order Ixodida; family Ixodidae; genus Rhipicephalus; species Rhipicephalus microplus. Next base: position 259,161,066 of record NC_051165.1, on the reverse strand, counting down.
CCAAGTCTGTACCCAGATCCCCACGCGTGCATTTGTGCGTTAACCCGTGAGCGGTGCTTGGACCGGTAAGTCGAGCAATAGTCGGGCTGTATGTCCGCGTAACGTCACAGTTGCAACGTTAGCGTTAGAGTTTTTTTGTTATCGGAATAAAGGTCAACCCACAGGAGGCTCGCTAGTTAGCAGTCGGCGAGGCAGATCTTTTGTCGTGCGTCGATGGCGACCGCTTGTTGCGTAAGCGCGCACTTCCCCGCTTGTTACCGAATTAGGTGCGTCACTCTATTTGACGAGCCTTCTTTTAAGAACCTGGCATTGCGTTTCGCCTTCGCTGGTCATAACTAGCTCTTACGCTCGGACTGGCCTTCGAGAGCGCTATGCAACTTTCTCGTCGTGACGTAAGCACACCTTATTTATCCTTGCCGCGTCATCTGGCGCGGCTTGCCCAATTACAACGCAAAAAACATGAGTGTCTTCATAGGTGCTGCGTCATGATGGCACAGCTTGTCGCGACCAGGGATACTTCGTCCCAGCGAGGCAAACCTTCCTGTGACGTTGTAGCTTGATCGGATGAAAAATAGCCGCTGTTTCGCATTCGACACTCTGTCCCGTATCACCTAGCAGCGAGATGCAACCCGTTAACTACTCTCATCAAACCAAGGCATAGAAACAGCCTAAAGGCTACCATGAAGGTTAGTCTCCGGAATCTTCCAGTATCTCTGTTTCAAGGCTAGCGTAGATTAGCGATAGCTTCACGAATTTCTTCGTTTTTTTTTTCTTAGTTACCAATTATAACACTTTTATTTGCGACTGCTTCGGGTAACTTGCTGCTTTACTGAGACGCTTAATTCTCGAATGTTTTTGTAAGACTCATTACTAAGAAAGTGGTTCAGGATGAGAGCTTTTCAGCATCCCTTACTATGCGCGAGCAACTGAACATGTGGAGATATCGCGTTGTGATCTGTCAATTTTTTTTACTTATGCGTCCGCTGAGGCTTTCTCTTGAAAAAAAAAAACATGTTCTCAGTCGTTATTACAGCTTAATACGTAAGTAAGCGCTCTGCAGTCTCTTGAACGAAACTTGAAAACATGATACTAATGTTGCATTCAGCTAAGAAGTAGACCACCAAGTCGGGCCAAAGGGTAAACGTTCAATGTGCAGGCTTTTTTAACTACGGAAACAAACACAGTTAAGAAGAATGAACATGCGCAGATTGACAACTTGGGAGTATTGGCTGTGATAAAATATCACTTCGTTTGTTCCACACAGCTCACGCGTTTAGTGATTGCGAAAGCGTCTGCCTTCGATGTATTCTCGTTTATCGACGACAAAGAGAGAAATAAATACAATAGGTATGATGGCAGCTTTCAGCCCGTGCGGCTGCACATTGACTTCGCAGTAATCTCCTTCCCCCGTTTCAAGTGTGACTCCTAGACAAATACCTGAATGCACCGATAATTCTATTTCACTTCAGTGTACATCATTATGCTTATTCACCACTGACTCACTGTTACTGCCGATTCAGAGTATTTTAGGGGGGCAGAGGCGTGCTTGTTTTTCTAATTTTTTTTGTAAAAGTTTCTGAGTCTGGTATTGTAGTGACTTTGACATATCAGACGTAATTTTTTCTTTCTTTTTTCCTTTCTTTCTGTCTTATGAAAAGCGAGAAACAGGGGAACGCAAATTCATTCATTCATTCATTCATTCATTCATTCATTCATTCATTCATTCATTCGACATATCCTTTTAAAGCATAAGGATACTTGACGAGCTTGTGAGGAATACCGTGCATTCATTGTGCAATAAATATTAACTACTTGATTGAATATTAATGATATTAACTAAGAAATGAAGAAATAGGAGAGAAAGAAAATAAGGAGTGCTATAAATTGGGAAACTTGTGGCGCACAAAAAAAAAAGGCACGAACAAAGAAAGTGAGGCAGGACTAATATCATCGTTCAGTCGTCATTTGTCCGTGCATTTTTTGTGCGCCTAAAGCTTCATCAACAAGACCTTTCTTACATCTTTGCCGGATGTTAACCAGTTGCGAAAAACTGGTATACTAACCTACACAGGGGAAAGGGACACGGGCGCTTGAAAATTGACTAAAAGTATCGTGACAAATACAGTGGTCTCAACTAGTCACATCAGAGCACCCGTATTTCGGCCTGCCACATTATGTACGTTCGCGTAGGGTCAAATGTGAAGAAGCGGGTGGGAAGAGGGAGGGGGAGCTTCTTTCGCAATGACACAGTATCCAATAAGCAGAACGGGTCGCCCCATATAACGCTTACGACATGTGCCGCGGCCATGAAAACACTCGCGGTGCAAGCAGACGTGTTCTCGGGCGAGACGTATGCACATAAATCGACGAGTGGGCTCAGCAGCCATCGCGGACACCTGCCGCGGCTGTGTACCGGCGCCCATTCCGAACGAGAACCTCCGTACGCCGCTGCTTGACCATTTTGCCCACGAAGACGCTTCCCGCGAGACCTCGAGCTCGGGCTAAGTCACGGTAGATTTACACTGGCGGGCACAAAAAGTGGTACGAGAACCTAAAGTGTAAACGAGAGAGGGGAGAGATGAAAAGAAGCGTTGTTTTTCCATATTTCGGTCGTTGTTGATGCTTTTACCGCTGTCGTTGTGTTTTTCGCGCTGTTTTTTTTTTTTACGTTTCAGATGTACCCACACCAGCTTTCCAACTGCCGGTTCCGATACCTACTTTCTGTTGTACCAAACAGAAGCAGTTGTGTGATGTCATCTCTGCCGCTTCGTCCCGCCTCTGCGGCGTTTTAGTGTCCGCGCCGCCAAGGCCTCGTATTGCTTGGGATACCCAGCTTTCACCTCAGCAAACACGAAGACGTGGGCGCGGGAAAAGAAAAAAAAAAGGGGGGGGGGGGCATGTCATATCAGGACGCTGCTTGGGGCGCGTTCAGAGATTTCCAGCAGTAGGACAAACATCGCACGCTTCCTCGAGCAGACTGGAAACTTGGCAGACTAAGCCCGAAGCTGGAGGCTTTCGGGCTTATAGATTACTCCCGCGCACTCGTTCTCAGGGACGGCACCTGACAGCCGTGGCTCCTGAGGGTTTTTAGGCAACGTGTGCAGGGCGCGCCTTTTATTCGGACCCGCTGAACCGTTGCAGCGGGAGAACATCTTTTGCTCGGGTCGTTACATTTAAATCGATTTTGGCTAATCAATGTTGCCCGCAACGATGCGAACGAGTATTTTAATTAAAGAGTGGCATGCATTGTGGCACACTCCTTTGTTGTCGTTCACCTGCGGTGCAGCGTTACCCCCGAACTGAGCAGAATCGAGACCGATAATTGCATCGTAAATACCATCGGCGTCCGGTCGCTTATAGTGCGCGTTCGTATCGCCGAATTTGGGTGGCGTTATCTTTCAGTCAACCCACAGGCTTTCCAGTATTCGTTTCACTATTCGTTGTCAGTTTATTTTAAGTTCAATCGTGTGTCAGTAATTTTCTCATTAGGAAATGAGCTTTTTTGCATTGTGATGTTCCTCGTCCGGACAGGACAGCGAAGAAGGTATGGGAATTTCGATCATCGTGTTCATTGTCGCAGCGTGTAATCGAAACACAGAACACCCGCTGGTCACCTCATGGATGTGCAACTTTTTTTTTTCTTTCGGATCCTACTCATATATGCGTGCTGTATCATGTCCAGAAAGAGGGGTATAAGAACGGAAATAAGTTTTGCTCCTTCCCCCTCCCCTCCACTCGGCTTACGACAAGGTCTTCATGTATGTTTACTTCGCGAAATATAGATCTTGTGGGAAGGGCCAAAAGACTGGCAGGTAAATGGTCAGACGACGCGGGTGGCTCGAAAGGGCGGCACATGGTGCGTATCGATTGCTCAGCAGTACATCGGCTGGCAAAGACGCACGACAAAAACATTTGAAGAAAACGGTAGACCTAGAAGGGCGTATCTAGAAAGATGGGGAGGGCTGGAAAAGAAGTCAGATGCCGTTTGGGCAATCCGCTAGCTCAGACTTCGAAGTTATAACAGTCGTTAAATGCAAACGTATTTTACGTCCTGGAATATGCGCCCGTAGTCTTTCGCGTAGCGGCGAAGACAGGTACTGTATGACCCAGCTCCAACGCTCTAAACGTAATGCGAGGGCTTCTGGAAACTGCATAGCCCAAGTCTTCCAGCCTTGAACTTTACGTGGGTATGGTTGCTTACCGAAATTTATAATCCCTCATATGACGCAAGAAATGTTCGCAAAAACAACACGTGCCTGCAAACGTTGGAAATTCACGGCAGGGAATGAATGAATGAATGAATTAATGGCAACACCACAATTTGCCGACTTCCCGCTAGTGAATGGTTGTCAGTCTGTACTCTTGGGATATTCACATGCGTGACTTGCATATACAGACAAAGCGACTGCTTTAAGACTTACGATGCAGCACAACCAGGCATGCTGGGCGACAGAACAAAGACACGCTTTACCATCTTTTTACCATATCGATTTATATATGGTGTTTCAAGAAATGTCTCCAATGCCATTTAACAATTACATAAAGGAGGCATCTACCTGCGGCGTTCCCTTTACTGTGGGAGAAGGCATCTTCATATGCATGCACACAAACAATAATTACGGCTGTATTTATAATAAATCAAACAATTAGCTTTCTAAACAGTAAAAATGGTCGATTGAAGTAAATGGGCGAATTCGCAGTTTTTTCTGTGAGTAGTTCAAAGCGATTTTAAAATGTCTGAAGGGGGCCCCGGGTAATCATCGTGGAGCCTTGAAATCTGGCTAAATTTGCTGACGAAACTGAAACCGACGCACCAAACAGGGCATCTACCATTCACTTCGAAAACGCCCTCAGTGTGACCAACCCTGTGTCCCTCAGTGTGTGTGTATATATATATATATATATATATAGATATATATATATATATATATATATATATATATATATATATATATATATATATATATATATATATATATATATATATATATGTTATATCTCAGTAATATTGTGTTAAAACACGGAAAAACGAGCCCTTAGGTGTACACTTCTTTCCCTTATTTCATTGAACGAGGGTCTCGTACTGGCAGACTTGGTGTGTTTAGGTTGTATAAGAGGGACAATTAATCAGCTGCCCGCTCATAATAAGTTCACGTGCTACGTGACGCCAAACATGCGCATAAGAGTGTTTCACACTCGTCGTTTGGCTTATAGATGGGCGCTGACTGTCACTCCTACTTCTAAATTCACAGATAAACCAAAAAAGTGGATGGAGGGAGGGCCGCTGTGATAGCTCAGTGATTAGAGCATCGAACGCGTAATTCGAAGGTCGTGGGTTCGATTCCTGCTCACAGTTGGTAATTTTTTCATCCACTTTTCTTTCTTCTTATTTACATTCCATTGGTTTTAATAACTTCCCCTGTACATTCCTTGGCATTACTGTCTGTTATATCTCATTAATATCGTGTTAAAACACGGAAAAACGAGCCCTTAGGTGTACACTTCTTTCCCTTATATATATATATATATATATATATATATATATATATATATATATATATATATATTGGCTCAGGTACTCGGCTGCATTCCCGATGGAGGCGGAAATGTTGTAGGCCCGTGTGCCCAGATTTGGATTTGGGTGCACGTTAAAGAACCCCAGGTAGTCGAAATTTCCGAAGCCCTCCACTACGGCGTTTCTCATAATCGCATGGTAGTTTTTGGACGTTAAACCCGACACATCAATCAGTCAGTGAGATTAACGCTGAGAAATTAGTGCGCGCTCTAGGTGTTCTCACTTTAATTCTTGCGCTACACTTTTTATTCCTCAAACTCCTCCTTCCACGACGTTGCGTAGCAAACCAAGTGCATCCTGATTAACCTCTCCATCTTTTCTCTACCATTCTTTTTTTTTACCTCCCTCTCTCTCTCACCAAGTTGCCGACTGTTCAGTATTGTTCAGTATCCTGCAATCGCGTTCATCGAAAGAAAAAATATATATATAGTAAAGTCTGAACTCTCCCGTACTAACGTAACGTTAACATCGGTGATCTCCTTCGCAAGCAATGCAACTCACTGACTTTCGTACGGCATCCACTTCTCCTGCGAGTAAATGATGAGCAAAGCCTACACAACGGCTTGTATTTACATCGAAGAAATAAATAAATAAGGAAAAAAAGAAAGAATTAAGGAAAGAAAGAAGGAAATAAAGAAAAAATGAAGGAAGAAAGAAGGAAAGAAAGAAAGGAGAAAGGAAGAAAAAAAAGAAAGAAAGAAAGGAGAAAGGAAGAAAAGAAAGAAAGAAAGAAAAAAGAAGAAAAAAGGAAGGAGGAAGGAAGGAAGGAAGGAAGGATGGAAGGAAGGAAGGAAGGAAGGAAGGAAGGAAGGAAGGAAAGAGGGAAGGTAAGAAAAAAGGAAGGAAGGAAGGAAGGAAGGGAAAGAAAGAAGGGAATAAAGGAAGAAATGAAGGTAATATTACGGTAAAGCATTCATGCGAAAACCAACGTTCGTGCCACTCTGCTCGTGCTTTCCGACTTGGGTGCCTTCAAAGGGCCCAGACATTACCGTAAGGTTTCTTACAACAGCTGCCGGCTGTTGGCACTCTTTATGTTTCAAGTGCCTAATTACACAACTCATCCCAGTGATTCCTTTTTTCGCGTTGCCAGCTTATCACGCCCGCTCATTATACCTTGGAGAGCAGTCCCTCCAGCACGGACTCGTCATCGTATGACATTTCACGTGCACCAGGTAACCGAAACGCGTCTCGTTAGTCCTAAGCGGCTGCCACAGTTTCCACGCAGCCGTATACTAATGCGCACATTTGGCTGTGGAAGTAGTCCCGGGCGGGCAAGCCATTAGTCTCCTGCCTTGAGCATATGCACCGGTTAGGCCTATACGTCTTTTGCCTCGGTTGGCTGCTTGTCTCGCTGTGTATGTCGTCCCGCGCGTGGGTCTACAGCTCGGCGAAAGTGAACGAATCATTCCAGCCCCTTCACCCACCCTTCTTCGCCTTAAGTTTATCATCACTTCTATGAACCACGCTATTTGCGAATGTTGGATTCAGAAACAAAAAAAGTCTTCTGAGAAAAGAAACAATTTGGGCGCTACGAAGCGTTCCGTGAGCTACATAGTTAGTTTGGGAGTCGGATATAGCCTTGACGATTGTTATATCAAGAGCTCAGAACTGCAAGGAAGGGAACCTTTGACGTCTTCCTGAGCGCGCGATATATAATAATCACCACCTACTAACTAGCCTAGGCCGCCGCGCTTGGAATATAGCGCACATATACTAGAAGACTCCAGAATAAAAATGACTGATATTGTCCTGTTATCTCTATTTTTCATTAACTATTTTCCCCATTTCATTATGTACTGTTGACTTTTCGCTTGTAGACTTCGTCACTGCCTTCACATGTTACCAGAACAATCTACTGATCGCAGATGGTCTGTATTAAGAACTGAATAAAACCTAGATAACAGAGGCAGGTGGAGGGGTTCTTTAACGTGCACCCAAACATGAGCACACGGGGCTACAACATTTCCGCCTCCATCGAAAATGCAGCCGCCGCAGCCGGGATTCGATCCCGCGACCTGCGGGTCAGCAGCTGAGTACCTTAGCCACTAGACCACCGCGGCGGGGCAACTGAATAAAACATAACAGATCCAGGCGGAGAGTGTTGCTATGAATGTTATATTCTAAATACTCATTGCAATGAGTGGTGGATGCCGTGTTAACGCGAGCGTGGCGTCCTGACAGTTAAAGTCAGAGGACTGAAACAACGAAAAAAAAAAAACGCAGTCGTTGCATAATGTGGTACCAGAGTCAGACAAAAAGCTCTTAAATACGAAACATTTCTTCTGAGTGAACTGCAGGTACTTTTAGCGTTTCTATCTATCTATCTATCTATCTATCTATCTATCTATCTATCTATCTATCTATCTATCTATCTATCTCTATCTATCTATCTATCTATCTATCTATCTATCTATCTATCTATCTATCTATCTATCTATCTATCTATCTATCTATCTATCTATCTATCTATCTATCTATCTATCTATCTATCTATCTATCTATCTATCTATCTATCTATCTATCTATCTATCTATCTATCTATCTATCTATCTATCTATCTATCTATCTATCTATCTATCTATCTATCTATCTATCTATCTATCTATCTATCTATCTATCTATCTATCTATCTATCTATCTATCTATCTATCTATCTATCTATCTATCTATCTATCTATCTATCTATCTATCTATCTATCTCATACATTGGTAATTTAAATGCGTGAGCGTTAAAAAAAACTTTGCTGGGCAGCTTTGATCTAAGGAATTCAAATATACATTATGAGAGTCCCAGGATGAATAAAAAAAAAGAATTCTGCGTGGCAACCAATTATTCTACTACAGAGCCACGCCAGGTCTCGAAACTGCTTCGGAAAAACACCCTATGCAGGCGTAATGTCGCTGAAACGTCGACTGTATATTTGCAGTGCTGGTTATCTGATTTTAGATACATTACATATATTCTCCTAGGATATGGGCGTCACGTCGGGTTAACATGAATTGTATACTTAAGCGCCATCTACTCAACAGTGTCTCCGTACCACTAGTCTGGGCTTCCATCTTCGTAAGCACAGGCGCCACATATTACCGCTTTTGTTATTGGTAATAACCATGTTGCTTGTTAGCATCGTTACGCAAAACATAAACAAATAATTACATAAAACATAGGCGACTGTTATTAATTATATAGAACATAGGCCACTTTTCAGCACATTTTAGTGCTTACAAAATTTGTAGTACATATCTTTAACGTAATTTCGTAACGCGTTACCTTCTTACATGCTTCGCATGATCTCGGTTTCCATAAGACGTGGGATCAGCCGATTTTTTTTTAGCTACAGCATTCCACACCTGAGAAAGAAATGTCTTACGGAAAAGCTCAAACGACGAAATCGTCGTGTAATGCTAAATTAACTACATTGCTTTCTATAGGCAGGAAAAAGTTCTACCTGAATTACATTGGTTAGCTCACTGCGCGTATGGTACCGTTAGGGACGCCATACGCCAAGCTCGGCCGGCATGAACCTGTCATGCCAAGGTTCTCGAACCAATCTTGGCCTTCAGGCAACGGCGACGAAGTGTAGACACGAAGTCTTTGTTAAACCGACCGATTTCGGCGACAAGCAGATCGATAAGTTCAGACATTCGCTGGCCAACGAAAAGTTTCACAAAAAAGCAACATTCGCTTTCACGTCGTTACCACGCTACTTAACCCAAGGAGAAGTTCAAGTAAAGACATAATTAAGACGTTTTCTGTCAAACAAAGGCACGTGACAAGAACAGGTGGCGTTGAGCTTTCTTCGTCAATAGAGCAAGCTGCCTGTACAGGACGCTTTGTGCGGTTATTTACTTTGTGTTACTTTTACTACGTGCGCAAAACTGACGAGTCCGCGTTCGCTTGTACGGGCAATGCTGTCTTTCTTGTAATCGCTGTGTCGTTTTCTAGGATGATCTGTTTGTATTTATGTATGCCTGAGAGTGTGTGAGTGTGCGGAGTTTCATCTTACCACGCCTTTTCTATTAGTGGCTATGGAGAGCACGCCTATTGTTCTGCAATTGTTGCGTCATGCAGTTCTTTTACACAGCGTTAATGAGTAAGGAGAGACCAAGAATCATTAAAGCGGGTCTTCGTGTTCTGTCTTTCTCTCAAAGTTCACCGAAGTTCGCGTGGAGAAAAGTGCCATTGTTCGAGTCCAGCCAACCTCCTTTGTTTCCTCGAAAAGCAGAACAGCTCTCGCCTCCAAGAATGCGGCTAAGCCGAGAACAGAGTAGCAAGAAGTACGTAGGGAAGGACGCTTAACTTTCGCATTTTAATAGTCTCCTCTTCAACGCTACCGAAACAGCGTGCGTTTTATCGTGTCATTCACGCATTTTCCAAGCTGCAGAACTCTGAGTCTCGCCTTGACTCTCTTGTTCAACGTGAGCCGCAATTATTCGCTTACTGTGCTGGAGCAGCTTTCTCGCATTCTTCCACCGTATAAATTTCAACGCTCTCGTTAGTTACGTTCACGGCTTTTTGAAGAGTCACTAATGTCCCGTCTGTTCTATTCGTGAATGCAGGGCGAATTACGAAAGGTCAAATTATATCAAAGCATGCGTGGCGAAATACATAAGCGTTCTACTCGAACGCTGTACTCTACGAGGAAGCCATGGCGTTGAGCAAAAGCGATTAGCATGGCAAGTATGCAGAGGCTGGTAGCTCTTGGAAACCGCTCTGTTAGTAAGAGTCGTCCCCGATTGCCTGGTACTTTTGGCCATCGGCGCGTTTCTTTTTCATCACCATTGGTCAGTCGGCCCTGTCCTTTACAAGTGCCTTTATTTTATGTGTGAAGTTTAGCAACCTCAACGGCCTGAACTCGGAATACATAAATATCACTGCAAAAGAATAAAAAGCAATAACATTTTGGTCGAACAATTTGTTACGTAAACCAAAAATATTTTCTGCTTTAAAACGACAAAAAAGTTCTAATTCCTGTCTTTCTGTTGTTATGAACATCATATAAGTTGGTTATAAAACCACTCGCAGGCCAACATAACAGGTCATTCGCACGTTGTCTGCATACTGCAATCAAAACGCGTGCACACCACCGAACTAACGCACTGATAACACAAAATTCCTTCAGGATTTTGTACTTCAGAGATTACAGAGAAAGCCTACAGCCACAACCATGTCACCGCTGATATGAAAAACGTGCCAATTGCATATCGATTGACCAGCGCCGACAAACAGTGGCGTAGCCAGGGTGTGCCAAGCTATAGGCCAACCTACCCACCTCTCCCTCTTAATTTTTTTGTTCGCCATAGCACACAAAGCACGAAATGACACTCGACCACATCTGCCTGCCCAGGCCGCACTTCAATTGAAAGTGGCGTCCCCGAAAAAGAAAAGTTCTGCCTACGCCCCAGCCGTCAAATTTCACATCAGAAAAGTACCTGAAAATTTAGTTTCCGGCAAACTGGGCGATCCCCGCTTCAAAGGCATTTCTGCCACAGCTGACGCAGGTAGTAAAAGGTGACCGCCGAGTACATTTAGTCGGAACCTCGAGCTAGGCTTTCAAGTGGGCGAGCACTGGCGAACATCGAAGCCATCAGAGCTTCCCAATTACCGCCCATGTTCATTAACGGTTGCGTGAGTCGGTCCGAGTGGGATGCACAGTGTTCCGAGGGTGAAACAATCGCGTCAACTTCAATTAGCAGCGGACGCTACCATTCGCCCAGCGAGCGAGCGCGGAAGATAGGAAGGAAGATGCATCAGCAGAGAAAGCTCGCTCGAACACTATACGGCTGTCTTGCTATCCTGTAGTTCTATTGCCACTATTTTTCTGTACTGCCATTAGATAACTGCAACAGCTGATCCGGTGGTGAGATGGGAAAGTTAATCAACTGCGCCGGTGAAATGCAGCTGTTCATAGCGCTTCATGCTAGTATTTCGTAATCTCTCGAAAACCTGATCACCATATTTGTAATCCAATAAGCTTGTGCTGTGTTCAAGTTTGAAATTTCGTCTTTTTCTTTAAAAAATTTTTTAGATAATGTATTGACTACTTCGTTTAGCTGTGTTCTACAGGGAAATAAGTCCGTACTCCTTTATAAGCAGTGCTCGCTGCGTTATGATAGCGGGACACCCCAAAAGTAGGCTTTCAAGTGTCTCACAGGAGGCACAAGACGTATATAACGGACTGTACACACGTCCCTAACGTTGTAATCGGTTGCGCACTAATGTGGGGCCATTCCTGTCGTGTTTTATCGCGGCAGGGGCGAGGTAGTAAGCACTGGCACAGCCGCTGGATGAAATTATCCTGCTGCCGTGGAACTGGCGTGGCTTGTGTGGAGAGCGAGTGTTGGTGTGGCTTGTAGAGGGGCAAGTTCTCCTTTCGGACCCTCCTGGGTCAGTGAGACGCTACTTTAAAATGCAGAACATCAACAACACCAGCACGCGCATCATTGAGAAACACAAGGTATTACAAAGATGAATCTATATCTCTAAACACATTAATGTTTATCGAGAACACGTTGTCATTTCTAGTTGATTTTCGTTAACCATTGTAAGGATTTAAAAAAGAAATCGCATTTCATCTAAGACAACGATTTTAATCCAGCGACGCCCAAATAACCTTTAAAAGACATGGTTGGTCTCTCCGCCATAGGATTCGGTGAAACGCGAAAAGCAAAGCGTGTCCTTAGAGATTTGGTTTACTGTTTCCTGTACATTGATATAGGAGAGCTTTCCCAATGTCTATTGGTGTTTGACAACTATAGCATCGCTTAACGTGGATGCATCTACGCTGATGCTCATTCATACATCTCCATCCCGACGATGGACGCCTATCAATAATGAATAAACAAACCGTTGTGTTCAGGATGCTTGTGGTAGTTAACGGTGAGAGCAGAACCAGAGAAAGCAATCTGCCAGCCAGAGAGCGTGACTGACTGGACGCTGAACTTTAGCTAAGGTCACCAACTCCCGGCATGTAAAAATATTGAACACGCCGCAATTATTCGCCGGGCGAGCGTGAGTAGGGAACCTTCAAAACCAGTGGGTGTCGCAGAGATATTTTAGGTATGGATGAATACTATGAGTGACGGTGACACTTGAGGAAAGGTCGCACCTGGGGGTGCGCTGACGAAATTGCACATTTTTTTTTATTGGAAACGCGCTGAACGGGACGGACGCTTAGAATTCACTCGTTGACGGAACTAATCGAATCGAGGATGCCATGGTCATGTTGTATTACTGCACTTTTACCAAGAGCTTTGTGAGGGGACGGTGGTAGATATCAAAGGCATGTTTTTCATTGTGCTCAAAGCATGTGACCGTGGCGCAGTGGATAGCGTGCTGAGCATCTGTTGTAGAGGACCCAGAGGTCACGAGTTCGACTCATGTTGATGAACGTCATTTCCGTAACGGAAATGCGTCACTCGGAAGTCTTGGTGGACTCCGGCATAACGCACTTTTGTGGCAAAAATAACCCCATAATATTTTTAGCTGGGCCGCACTGTTCTCATGATAAGCTATTTTTTAAATTTTTTAATGGAAGAAAACTTATGGCTATTGCCAAAATTTGTGTGTGTCGCATTCGCGACACCCGAAATTCCCTGCATTACATTCCGCTAAGGGGCATATTGCTCGAATAAAAGGAAAGAATTTTACTGGGATGTTTTCACGCATGAAAACTTATCACTACGAAAATGAAAGCTTGAAACATGGTGGTATTCGAAGGGCCATTTCTTGTTTTTGTTGAGGCACACACAATTGAAATAATTTTAGTTATCGACTCATTGTGGCGGCGCACGGCAACTTATTTGTGGCCAGAGTGGAACGCGATACATATTACGTAAACCGAAAATTCAGCGAAAGTGTGCACTTCAGACGTGTGGTTACTCACATGCAGTTTTCAAAGTGTTTCTAATAAGTTCTATATCGGCACCAAAGGTACTGAAGTTTCACGCTGACAGTAAACGCGCGGGAGTAGTCCACAGGTGCCCGAATAGTCGCGAAAGAAAAAAAAAGTATTTTTCTTTCATTTTTTTTTCATTGCCGGAGGCATGCCACGTCAGATACGGGCTTCTCTAAAGCTCGGCTTTATGTGCATGGCTACATCTTATGTAGGCATGCGCATGGTAACAATGGGAACGCTGTCGTCACCTCCTGTAATCTGGCCTTCACAGCAGTGACACGACAAGCTATCCCCGCTGGAAGACATAACAGATTCGACAAGACACTGCTTCGCTTCATACACAGTGAGTCCTATGGCAAACATCTAAAACACATATACGCGCACAATAACACAAAAAAATTATGCAATACACGAGATACTACGGCACACATCTAATACATATACACACACAAAACACAGAAGCGTATGCCTTAAGTACAAACGTGTCCCACAAAACAATTTGAGAAAAAAAAAGGCTCTCAAATGCTCTTATTAGCTCGTCTACGCGAAACGTTTAACACTGATATAGCTATTTAAAACTCATAATGTGAAAAATCAATACCACTACTTGACAGGTACGTCTCGATGCAGGCCATCTTCTAAAGGCGTGTGTGGTCATTGTTATTGAAGTCCAGACTTGGATTCAATCTCGGTTCAGCGATTGCGTGTCAACAAAACGGCTATCAGGGCTGTATCACATGGCGGAAAGCCCTTTGATACAGTCTAGTTCACGATGGATTATATTTGCACTTCATATTTGCCGTACCCAAAAATTGCTCATTTTTCAAGCTTCGGCAAGAAGAGGTTTTTGCTGGCCAGGTTTACTCGGACTGGTTTCGTTATGCGCGTTCAAGAAGACAGCTGTTCAAATAATTCGCAAAAGTACTCACTGGGGGCTTTCACAATATTACCCATCGGTAAACGACTCATTTTTGGGGCACTCCTTCTTAAAGCGGAATGTTCTTTTTTTACCCTTTTTTTACGCCCCCCCCCCCTCTTTTTTTACCGCAGCACTTTTTTTATGTCAAGCATGGGCGAGCAGTTGAATTAAATTTCATAGTGGGCTCACGAATGTTTATATTTGCTGAGTAGAGGGGTCCTGCCAATCGTCGTTTTCAATTTCTTTGAGGCAAGCGTCACTGTTCCTGTGTTTTTGTTGTAAACGTGTTCGTAAGCTTTGTTGATCAGCGATATGGAACTTTCCGTCGTTTATTGGCTGCTACCACCATGCATGTACTGCTTGAGCTCACTCTAAATGAGCTCTAGCAACGAAAAAAAACGTTTTGATAGCTTCTCTTTCCGGTGGTGTCGCCACCAACACTCTTCATTGCCGTTTTTTTTTATTGGGGGGGGGGGAGCAGGTGGAGGAGGGGGGTTAAGTGAAAGGCCTAGTCCTCAAGAACATAGATGTGCTGGTAAGCGTGACTGTTTCTTGACAAATTAATTGCATGATTTTAAAGCTGATTTCGGTTTCTACTGTATTATGACGTCACAAAGCGGCACGGGTTTCTCGTCACGTCCTCGCACAGGACATCGTGACGTTTCTACGGCCTCTTTGCCTCTTGGCAGCGTTGGCCACACGCGAGCGGCCATTTTTTCTTTTCGTTTTTTTTTCGTATCTGACGGCATCGCGACGGAGTAAACTCAACTTTGAAAATTGGAGTCATTAGTTCTACAAACACACCGGTTCATGTATATAGAATTTGAAACTAACGGCTTTGTGACAACTTCCCGACTAAGTTGGATTTCGACGCGAAATTCAAAAATAGAATTTTTCTCCTCGTTTTATGATCAATAGAAATTGTGTTTTTTGTCGAACAAGTATTTCTTTAAAGAAAAAGAGAGGTTTAAATCATATCTTCCTAGCATAGAGGGATTTGGCGTAGGTTTTTAGTACCCATCGACAGTTCACCCGAACAACTCAATTCAAAGAAGCGTAATTGAGCGCTGCGTAGGTTGAGAAATCAAATACGTGCTTTCTCCATTCATTTTACGACATACCCTTGGCATTGAGAATTCAGAGGTCACTTCACCTGTTCCGAGAACATTTATTAATTGGGATTAAAACTTATGCATTAGGGCGCACTTACTTCGTCCTGCCACCACCTGCATCATTAGGCATTCGTCAAGAGATCAAAGCGTGAAGCACACTATATAGAGTGCGTTAACAACGATGCTGCAAGGAAGAACTAAATCATAATAAAAAGGAAAATAAACACGCACGTCATATTCTCTCGTTTTTGAAAATAGCCCGGTTGGCCCCGAAGACGGAGCGACGTTCGTAATAACATTCATTCATTCATTCATTCATTCATTCATTTTATTTCCTTAAAGACCCGCGAGGGGGTATTACATAAGGAGTAAAACATCGCGCTCTTTTGAAAGTGCCGCCGATATCGCTGCAATCGTATTCTCCACGTAAGCTTTAACAATAATCCCTGCATGGAAGTTAGTTTTTTTGTATCTATTTCATGGAATTTATTCGAAAGTGAAATGGCACGCCCGAGATTCAAAAAAAGAGACCTAACATGCCCCTTCTATTTATATCGCGACACAATCACCTTTGCAAAAATTTGCAATACTATCTGAAGCAAATACACTGTATAACGGCGCAAAAAGTCAGCTCACCTCGTGTTTACATCACAGGTAGAGTCCTTTCTTCCACGTTGAGCTGGCTCCTCTCTTAATGCAATATCCAAACTCATGCAAATGATCTAGAATGTCAGGCTTTTGTAAAGGGTACTTTGCCGCGCAAAGAGTGTTATGACGGACAAGCTTACTTGCAGGCAGAAAAACATTTACATTTGCATAGTGGTCGTATCCCCGTATGCTGACTTCAGAACAAAAATTATACCGTAATGCACAACAATTACAATGCAGTTAGATGACGTGTGTATAGTGTAAGCAGGTACTGACAGCGTTTTAAAGACTTTGCTCGAATATCACTCCAAGAATTATGAGCGACGATAGAGTTACGTTTTTTAGACTTTTTATGACGTCTCGCACCAAAGGAAACGTTTCTTGAAAGAACGGGTTAAATTTAATGCTCTTTAGGCTTGGATTAATATTCAACTAGGCTCCTACAAACGTGGCAAGCTTCAATATTATATATATATATATATATATATATATATATATATAAGGGAAAGAAGTGTATACCTAAGGGCTCGTTTTTCCGTGTTTTTAACACAATAATAATGAGATATAACAGACAGTAATGCCAAGGAATGTACAGGGGAAGTTATTAACATTAATGGAATGTAAATAAGAAGAAAGAAAAGTGGATGAAAAAATTACCAACTTACCAGCTTACAGTTGGTAATTACCAGCTTACAGTTGGTAATTTTTTCATCCACTTTTCTTTCTTCTTATTTACATTCCATTAATGTTAATAACTTCCCCTGTACATTCCTTGGCATTACTGTCTGTTATATCTCATATATATATATATATATATATATATATATATATATATATATATATATATATATATATATATATATATATATATATATATATATATATATATATATATATATATATATATATATATATATATAAGAAAAAAAGTGTATACCTAAGGGCTCGTTTTTTTCGTGTTTTTGACACAATATTAATGAGATCTAACAGACAGTAATGCCAAGGAATGTACAGGGGGAGTTATTAGAACCAATGGAATGTAAATAAGAAGAAAAAAGTGGGTGAAAAGATAACCAGCCGTGAGCAGGACCAGCCGTGACCAGCCTGCTCACGGCTGGTTATTGTTTTCATCCACTTTTCTTCCTTCTTATTTACATTCCATTGGTTCTTATAACTTCCCCTGTTCATTCCTTGGCATTACTGTCTGTTAGATCTCATTAATATTGTGTTAAAAACACTGGAAAACGAGCCCTTAGGTATACACTTCTTTTCCTTATATATATATATATATATATATATATATATATATATATATATATATATATAATATTAATTTCCCTCGAGCGCCTGTCATTCTCTGCCTCTTGATTCATTGTGCGGGACAGCACTCTGGAGGTGCTGATGAACAGCAGTTGAAGTCTACTCTAGATGAAGCTTCTATAATTAATTGACCCGACAACCCATAGAGGTGGGTAGCAATGAAGATTAATTTAGCTCATTCTTATCCGTATACAAGCACTCTTAAGAAAGTGGGAAGGAGCGAGCTGAGGCCGAAATTTCTTCGCACGGCTCGGGGGTTCCATAAAAGGATGCTGGCAAATATTCACGCCTACGCTGTGGTCACGTAGAACAAGTACGTTGAACTTTTCTAGGAATATTTACGTAAGTATGAAAATAAGAAAAAAAAAGGTTTTACACAAGCCATGTTGAAACATGAAATCTTGGATAAGCATTAAAAAAACGATTACTTACTAAAACAAAAAACACAGTTTTTTTATTCTTAGACACAACATATTTCAAAGTATTGATAATATTTAAAACGAAAGCTCTTATGCAACTGTTTTTTTTTTACAATTGGTAGACGATTAAGAAGTAGCAGCAGTAGCGGGCTCTAGGGCACAGCCGCGGGGATGTTTTCTTTGCCGTTCAAGACTATATCACTGTGACTAAAATAATCTCCTGCTAAACTCGGCGCGCATAACATATTTCCTTACTAGTAATTTTTCTTAGGAAGTGAAGTTTATTTCCGACACATCAAGTCGGAGGTCCTTCAACGAAAAGATTGCGCAGACATCTTGAGAGAGCCCAAATACCCGTACAAGAAGAGAAGGCGTTTTCGTAACGTGTGCCAGAAATGAAAGTGGTCTGGATTAATTTCGTAGAGTGTATCGGCAGCAGCTGTCAACCGAATGCTGCTGTTTGTTTTTGTGAGGATAAAGTGTGTGTAAAAATCACTTGATCTTTTACGATCATGATTTATAAAGACCTGGTGAGTACCTAGTTCACTAGGAAGCCCACAAAAATTTTCAAATATTCTAATAACTTTTTTACGACCAAACCTGGGCGACCCGGCACGCCCATGAGGCAGCGTCGAGGCAAGCCCTTGACGTCCCCTTATGAGAGGCTTAGGCCCGGCCACCTAAACTTGCTGATTTCTTATAATAAAGTTTATTCCTCCTCCTCTTCCTTTTTCTTACACACCTCTAATCTGTTCAGGTTCTGCGCAGACGTTTCCGTCCTCACTAGCGTGCACTGCGATAACCGGGAACAGAAATGGGCGTGGTGTACAAGGTTCAGTAGCTCATACATGCAGCCTACAGTTTTACGGGCGAAGCTCCTTATGGCGTCACCCGTTCGTCCCGTTATCGTTTGTAACCACTGGTGGCGCATACCCGTTTGTAATCACCGGTGGGCGAAGCTCCTTAAGCCGTGGGTCGTGCGTCCTTAATGTGTGTAATAGGTAGACACCTCTCGTTGAGTTCTTGGAATCTCCGCTAGATGGCGTTACTTGTATATAATCAATTTTTTTTTTGTCGAGCCTGGTGGCATACTTGTCACCACCCCGCTATAAAGGGGACGCTCATAGCATCCATCCATCCATCCATCCATCCATCCAATATATGATGAAAAGATGCGAGGTGGTAGTACTTGGAATGTTCACCAGACAGACAGACAGACAGACAGACAGACAGACAGACAGACAGACAGACAGACAGACAGACAGACAGACAGACGGACGGACGGACGGACGGACGGACGGACGGACGGACGGACGGACGGACGGACGGACGGACGGACAGACAGACAGACAGACAGACAGACGGACAGACGGACGGACAGACAGACAGACAGACGGACAGACGGACAGACGGACAGACGGACAGACGGACGGACGGACGGACGGACGGACGGACGGACGGACAGACAGACAGACAGACAGACAGATGGACGGACGCATGGACGGCTGGACGGACAGACAGACAGACAGACAGACAGATGGACGGACGGACGGACGGCTGGACGGACATATCGACCCAAGGCTGAACGGACGGACGCTTCGCCCCACTCATCATCATTCAGTTCGTGGATATGCTGTAATTTTTTTGCCTAATTTAGGGGCAATTTATGATGTGTGTGAATTCCATGGCACGTTTTCCTCAAACCATACTCCTATTTTTTTGTGTGTTTTAACACACTCCAGCATGGTGCCCAGGAAGGAGAATTTTAATCTAATGCATGACTTATTAGTAGGCTTAAATATAACATATTTTACTTTACTTGCGTTTAAGCCATGCTTTTTTCTTGGAGCCATAATTGCAGATGTCCTAAATAATTAGCTACCGTAACTTGAAGATCGGCAATTGTTTCAGCACTGAAAAAAGGCATTCGTGTCATTTGCGTACTAATTTTTCTGTGTAAGGTATACTAGATATATCGTCTATGTAAAATCTAAATAACTAGGGCCCTAAAATAGAACCTAAAATGGCCTCTTCAAATTAGCAACTAGTTACAATTAATAGCTGGTGGACCTTAAGACATAATACTGTAATTATGGGAAGAATTCCCCTTCTGCTCGACTTATTATTTCCAATGGGTGTGCGTCTTATGCAGTGGCCAAAACGAACGAACAATAATAGGCCATCATGATGATTTTCAATAAGACTGAGAAAGTTTGTGCAGCAGCCTTGCCAAGTTAGCATGGCGTGGGGTGAGCCGTGTACTAGCGACGAAGGGCGCGCGCTTCTACCAGTTGCGCCCCATCTAGGTTTGCACGTTAGTTTCTGGCGCTGCATGGAGTTTTTTTTTATTTAGAAAAAACTTTACAGTCCATGTCAGGCATTGAGTATAAAGGAGACATTGTTGCAATATTACAAAGGAACAATATTTCAATGGAGTTTGAGACTACATTTATAGCAACTTCACAGCAAAAACAAAAAAATCATTGTGACCAGTTTGTTCATCCTTGCAAGGTTTGTGTCAGACTGATTCAATGCTACTCTGTCTATGCCATGAAAATACATAACATCAGCCAAGAAAGCCGCCTTAGACATCTAAAGACAACCAGCTTCGCTGTTTTGAAGCTTTACACAGCTAATGTAAGCTCCGTTTTTCTTAGATATGCTTCTTCTATGCAATACGATGTACCTACTGCAATTTCGTCTTTCTTACGAACAAAAAGCAGGAAACTCGTTGCGGCATATCTTAGCTTGTTTTTAATCAAAACACCTCCATCAACTAGGTTCATTAAAACCATCGGCAAATAATACAAATTCCTTCAAAACAATCGTACAAACGCTTCCCCTAACATACGAGGCATCTTATATATTTATGAACACTACGGAAGATCCAGCGTGACAACGACGAATGACATTGTACAAGCCACCACAGAAATTACCGTGGGCATGCGAATATGTCATTTCACCTTGTATTTCAAACGTACGTTATCAACTATAACATTTACTGATTGTTCTCTACGGACTATAGACTACAATAATACGTGATTAGAAGCGTTGGAAGTATAAAACTGTTTTTTCCACCTGTAGCTTTAAAGAAACGCGAATGATATTGAGCGTCAAACTGAAGAAACTTCATGCAGTGAGTGTGCATTTGAGACGAAGGCACATGAACCAATCTATAGCATCGGCATTAACGTCTCTAATGGCGTGTGTGAATAGACTTCCTTAAGAATTCAAGTTTTTATGGCGAAGAAGTCAGGGAACGAGAACACTCTTGTAAGGAGAGCTCATATATAGTCTATCTCTTCGTACGTGGCTAATGCACGAGGTATCGCGTAAAAGACTGCGCGATATTTCTTCCGTCCCACCATTTATTTCTATAGCTCCACGTGCGCGACTCTAACTGCGCGGCTTTTCGCATACGTCCATTAAAGAGTGCCATGTGGCGATCAGAGATGAGATTTCAACTTATCTCAGTCGTCTCATGAATGGACAAGCCCTCAGCATGTTAAAATTCTATGTGCCCGATTCACACCGTAATGCCCTTACCTTGTCGCTTCATTATTACACGCTTGGCTTCAAAGCTGCCGTATACGCTAACGACCCGTGGAAACAAGCTACGATGTTGCTTTCGCCAACCGATCCTATTTAAAGGGGCCCTGCAACATTTTTTTGAGCATGGTCAGAAAACGCTGCCGATCGGTAGTAGAGGCTCCCGACAAACAGCGAGCTAAATATTATAGCGCTGCGCGTGGCCTAGAATTCACGATAAGTTCTCAAAGTCAGCTAAAAATTGCTTTTTCTTCTCTCGACAATGACGTAATATACCCAAAAATATCACGTTGCAAGCTCATCTATCAGCCATTGGCTGATTTGAACATGGCGTGCGGGAGGCCGCTGCTTGTCCACGCGTGCGCGCGCGATCACACTGAAAAAGCCGCGCACTCAAAGGAAAAAAAAAAGTGCTCAAGGTCACGGGGCTCGCGGGACATCTCTCTTGGCCCTGTCATCCCTCCCCGCTTAGCTTCCAGCGCTTTCGTCGGGAGCAGAGAAGAGATAATGCAATTGCAGCGTGTTACAAATCTTTTAACTCCGCTCGTATTGGACGGATTCTTGAAATTCTCGCGGTGTTGAATCCGTGAGGCAATAAGCTCTTCCGGTGAATTCATCCCATTGTTACTTAAAAAGTATTTCGGGGCCCCTTTAAAGGTACCGACAACAGGCCAGAACGAGCGATTAGACCCTGGTGCGAATGAGAAGAAGGCCGTGAGAAACAGTGACACATTGTGAGCATTTTTTTTTGTGATCTGAGTAAAATATATATTTTTCAAATCGTGTTTAAAAGTAAACACCTAAAGCGCCACGTCGCGTAGTCTAGCATAGGAGCCTTGATGCTGCGGAATGATGGACTCGCTCACTTTGCTCTTAGTGTTTACTGACGCTTTTATGCGCATCCGAATGAGAACTCGAAGTTACAGTATGTTCATTGTTATCCGTCAACGCTCTATTCTGTGCTGCTTACGAGCTGAAAGTAGTCGTACAAAGAAAATCAATGCTGAATTCGCAGGAAGTGTAATGGGACATGCCGAACCGCGGCGCACATCCACAAACCAGTGCAGTGCTCACCGCCCACTGTTTATAGCATCTATTGTGTGCACAACTTCACATTCGCTTCAGATTGCAAAAAGTCTCATGCTAAATCCTTCGCGGCGCTTTCCGCGTCACCTGTGCGTGGTTAGACACTGACTCGTGAGCACTTCCTTGCGCCTAAAAAAAGTACTATAAAAATTTGTTGTCTGTCCCCTTAATACATCGTAGCTACGGAAAAGAAGAAAAGCTGTTGTTGTTGTTGTTGTTGTTGTTGTTGTTGTTGTTGTTGTTGTCGTTGTTGTTGTTGTTGTTGTTGTTGTTGTTGTTGTTGTTGTTGTTGATGATGATCACAGGGGCATTGTACACAGCATTGACGCAAGTTGCTATGTCCTTGTGTTGCAAATTTTTCTGTACAACAAAATATCACACCTGTCAAAACATATAGTTTAGTCCATTAAAAGCTTAGTGTTACTCAACCTGTCGGGCGACAACTTGGGGCTGCTATAGCTTCTCGCCAGCTTTTCGCGTATTTGACCACTTAGATTTTTCAATGTCGCTTTTTGCCTTCACACACCGTTCTACTACTTAAGCGGATTTGTCGAGAAATGGCCAGATCTGGAGAAAGTAAACGATCGTTCACTGTTTCCTAGAAGCAGGTATTCGATTGAGCTTGTCATTGAAAGACATCTGAAAGGATTTCGCGGTAGTGGTTTGTGAAAAATGTTCCAGTCCACTGCTCAAAAGTACTGATTCTTTTCAAGGTTACTTCAACTGCTTTTCTGTGATTTTTCAGTTCCATGTTAAGTGGAACGAGTAAAATTTGTTTCTTGCTTTCTCACTTCTTTTGCT
Organism: Rhipicephalus microplus; assembly: GCF_013339725.1. Taxonomy (NCBI): domain Eukaryota; kingdom Metazoa; phylum Arthropoda; class Arachnida; order Ixodida; family Ixodidae; genus Rhipicephalus; species Rhipicephalus microplus. Next base: position 259,137,739 of record NC_051165.1, on the reverse strand, counting down.
TCCTTTTTTTTAGACGAGCGGGGGCTTGTCTACGTTGCACTAGTAAGTGCTTTCATATTCTAGCCAGAATTCAAAGGAGTATACAGGGTGTCTCAAATAACTTGAGCCAAGAATATGAAAATGAAAGACGCTTCAGTGGCGAATTGAACCAAACGCGTACTACTCGCACTAGCCGGGAGGTACTCAAGCGTTTTTACTTCTCCCCATACTAATTAAGTATAATTCTTAATTACCTATTTTTAATTATGGGCTTGAAAACCAAAGTACGAACACTGAGATGTAGAGCACTTTCAGAAACCATCGACTAAATTGTTTCCAGTACGATACGTCCCGCGCTGTTATTTTTTCCACGTTGTAAAGACAGTCCGCAAAATGTGAAAAGAAGCCGTGTCACGGATCGCGAGCACACTGCTATAGTGCTGCTGTAGGCTTTGTTTACAACGCGGAAAAAAATAACAGTGCTAGACGTATCGTACAGGTAACAATTTTGTCGTTGGTTTCTGAAAGTGCTTTACATCTCATTGTTCGTACTTTGGGTTTCCAGTCCATAATTTAAAATTATGTAATTAAGAAATAATAATTATTAGTATGGAGAGTAATAAAAAATAGCTTGAGTACCTACAGGCTAGTGTGATTAGTATGCGTTTGGTTTGATTTGCTTCTTAAGTGCCTTTCACTTTCAAATTCTTGGCTCAAGTTATGTGAGACACCCCGTATAACATACAACGGCACAGTACTACTAAGTGTTGTTGATCGTAATTTTTAAACGTGCTAGGTGCAATTATTTATACAGATTAATCTTTCATCACAACGTGACGACAACTTCCATTGTTCTCGATAAGTTGTATAAAAAGACGTTTTTGCGGTGCACCGGCACACGTAAACACTATTAGACAGATGAGAAGGGAGTGGAGCGAGTGCCTTGTAAAAAAAAAAAAGCTGATAGTTTTAGGTTTCTGCTGACGTGTGTCTAACCATGTTTATACATGCCAGAATGATTAGGAAAAATGAGGCGAGGGAGGCTCTAAAGAAAGAGGCAAGGGAACAAAGATCGCAGGTAATTGAGGAACGGGGAACCCTACATACGCAGAGGTATATTTGCACTGCTACTACTACTACTACTACTACTACCACTACTACTACTACTACTACTACTACTACTACTACTACTGAGAATGAAAGAATACTAGAGCGTTATGCAGGATCTCACCATGGAGCTTGGTGAAACTCGGGATTTTTCCGAGCTCTGGTGACACCCTCCTTTTGAACGAGCCAACAGTTCGAAAGAGTGCAAACTTCATTCAGCAGGTGGAATGAAAGAACCTGCCCGAAAGAGGACAAACGCTCGCGAGCACGCCTATTGGAGGCGCGTGTTGAGTTGGCAAAAGATGGGGCGACGATCGCACTGACAGTCCTGCACTGTTGAAATGTTGACTGAGGGGCGGCGCTGACACGCGGTTTTTTTTCTTTGATAACCACCGAAAACGACCGGCACGCGTTTCTGACGCCACGCGCATTTTTCTAGCCACTTTTATCAGCGCTGCGATCACGCACTGTCTTCGTGTCATGGCCGCCGTAGAGCGAGCTCGGAGTGAAGTCGTCATTTCGAGAAGCTCGGGTCATCCTGCATAGCACCTCTAATCATGAAAGATCTGATTGATATGTGGGGTTTAGCGTCCCAAAACCACCATATGATTACGAGAGACGCCGTACTGGAGGGCTCCGGAAATTTCGACCACCTGGGGTTCTTTAACGTGCACCCAAATCTGAGCATCATGAAAGATCTGCAGAATGAATGAAATAATAAAAAAAAAACGCCAGACCTGCGCGGAACGCGCAGCCAAAGCTGGAACGGCCACCTTTCGGAGCCTTTTTTTTAACACTCTCCCGGTAGATGCTGCAAGCCTACTTCTTTTAGGGTCATAAATAATCATAACTCTTGTGAAGTATGCAGGTATATGCTTGCTCTTGTTCAATTTCGCTTGTGGTTCATATCCACTGTGTGTCTGTGGGGGGGGGGGGGGGGGGCATCAGCCAGGCATTCGCCATGCTATCCTTCGTCATTCTTCAGAGAAGCGTGGTACCCCGTATACACATTTCCAAAATATTTTACATTTTTTTCTGTGTTGTGGGATGAGGAATTATTGTGTGATGAAAAATTATTGTCTCAAGATTTCGTAATGGGTTGAAGCATTCGACAACCCCACTCTATACGCAATTCTCACTATGCGCTGCCTGGTTGGTCTTTCGCTGTTCTAAAATGCTTTATTACTCATAATAACGCGATTCGTTTCCCGACATCAAGTCTGCCTAAAGCTAGTTTGCAGTGGAGTACGAAGATGTGGCGTGCCTCAGTAGTAGAATACTGGCCTGACACGCAGGGGACCCGGGTTTGAACTAAATGGTGTTCTTGGTGTTTTCCATAGCTTTTTTATTGTTTTATAGCGCGACAGTAATTAAAAACACTGGTGGCTGTGGCGGCGGACAACTACGGCGCACGCTACCCTTGTTGTGTTTTCATAACATCTTTCTCTGTAGAAAAAAATACTGATGGAAGCTCTTGCGGAATATTTAGTTAGCGCTAGTTGAAACAATTCGGTGCGTGACCCATTTGTATTACTCTCCACCACCCGCGCACAGGCCTAAATTTAGCACACAGTACCTCATTATTTCTTCGTGGAAACGTGCGCCTTACGGAACAACCAGAGCTCCGAACAAGTGTGATGAAGCGTAAAAAGAAAACTTTTCTTTGGGCTTTTAAAAGATACAAGACAAGAATGTCCGGTCATTACACCACTGAAAAATTGCATAACAAAACAAAGACATTTGTATTAAGCATTAAAGTAGCGTGAGAAGAGAGACATAATGAAACGCGAAAAAAAGCAAGGATTGCACTCGAGTTGTAGCATCCGGTTTGCTCCCCTGCAATGAGGGAAGGATGAAAAGGAAAGTGAGATGGTAAGGAAAGCGGAAAGAAAAGTGGGCGCGCTAGAAAAGAAAATAAACAAATGGAAAGGGTAGAGAGGTATTAGACCGCTGCCACGCACAACGTTCAGTAAGGCCTTAAGTGGTTTCCGGTACGACGACAGTTCTGGTCAGCATTTCAATGCTGATTGATCCGACAGGAGTCTGTTGTCAAGGTGGGCAACCACATCAGCTGTAGCTGCGTGTACGTGCTGTAACGAGGCCAGCGACAGGAAACGTGGTCTATCGTTTCATGGCTGCCGCATTGTTGGCTAGCAGCACTGTCTTCCACGCCGGCTGGCAAGGCAAAATATTTGGTGAAATCGACTTCAAGCAAGAGTTTGTAAAACAGCGTTGTTTTGAGTCGAGAGAGTACTGGTGAAGGTCGAATCCGACGACACGGGTCCAGTCAATGCAGTCGTGCGCGCTGCACAATTTGCGGGTTCCACAAGGATGCCTTCATCAGCGATCTCGCGAATGTTCATTACAACTGTAATATGAGGGGGGAAAAACGAATACGCTGACGTGATAGTGAGACGAGATAATCTATGAGAAGAAGGATAAATGAATGAGTGTGCTTATCGAAGGGACCACTGCCATGCAGAAATTATCTACCTCTCTCTTTTTCTCCTATTTATAATTTACTTTTCCAATCACGCAGTGTAGGCCAGCCAAGCAGACGCCTTTCTGGCCAACTTTCGAACTTTCTGACCTTCTGTTTCCTTTCCTCTATCCTAACCTGCCACAAAATATACCTAAATTTATGTATAGTAGTGTTGGGAGATCTTCATTTATATATTTATTTAGCTAAATGAAGTGTTCGTCGACAAATAATTCACATATTTAAGAGGGGACAGGAAGGAATTGAATGGCCCTCTCTTGAATCAGGTGCAAAAAGCCTGCATGTGGCCACGCCATAGTTACAAACGAATGAGAGGAGAAAAAAGCTTTAAGACGTGATTTGATGGCAAGCTCATAAAATAAAATTAGGGGACCCTAAAGCTTCGCCTTTAGGAGTTGAACGCAATGGCGACATCCTGTTCCTAGTGAGTATTTCAAGCACTTAATGCATGAAACCTTTACAGATTTGCTATGCACTCACTATACGTGGCCTTAAGGGAATAGGTGCAGTATAGCGTGCGTGCCCCTTGCAGTGAGGTAATGACTTTCGACCTCGGAGCCTTTATGATAATCACATATTCTGACGCCCGTTAGCATTGTACGCTTGACCACAGCAATATTTCATGCTGCCTTGTGAAGCATATATACAAGTCGCGTGTGTTTGTGAAGCATGAAAGCTCCTTCCACTGCATTTCCAAGCCGAGGATGTTCTTCTCACTATTTTCACTAGCAGAGGTGTGTCCGTGCGATAAAACATCCGCGTTACATGCAAACGATCCGGGCTCGATCCCCACTCGGACCCCAACAACCCTGGTTTGGTTCCCACTCTGCTCCAGGCATCTTTTATTTATTAGAGGCGAAGCTCCTTAGGGCGCTGGCTGTGCGTCCCCTGTATGTAGCCACCTCTAGTTTAGTTCTTGCAGTGTTCACTAGATGGCGGTACCGTCCCCTGTATGTAGCCACCTCTAGTTTAGTTCTTGCAGTGTTCACTAGATGGCGGTACCGTCTCCTGTATGTAGCCACCTCTCGTTTAGTTCTTGTAGTGTTTACTGGATGGTGGTACTTGTAGCTGATGATGAAGAGATGCAAGATGTTATAAACTAGAAAGCGGTACTTGTAGTTGATGAAAGACGCGAGATCTTATAAAATAGGAATGATGTCATATATGGCGCGTGTCATTGGTTGAAGGCAATCGTTCGATTTAGTGCGGCGACGTACGCTAGGGGGAGCGATGTAATAAAATCGAGTGGGCAAAATGTACAGAGGATTCATGGCTTACCAGGTTTACCTCCGGAGCTTCGCCCACTCATCATCATTCACTTCGTGGATATGGCGGCACTTTTTTTATTTGCATCGTTCTCGATTTTTCGGTCACGCATAAGATGATGATGATTTTTCGCTCACAACCAACGACGCCGACGCCGACACTGGAGTTTCTGCGAAACGAGCTCTTTGACACTATCGCGTTAAAAGGCGTAATTACTCGGGATAACTTACGCGTGACAGTGTAATCCAGGGTCCGTGCCTCGAAGCTGATCCCTTCAATCCCACGGGAGGTGCTTCATCTCAAAGCGCCGACTGACGTATTTGGCGTCCGACTTGCTTAAATAAAAATGCCCGAGTCAGTCTCGCCCGTTAGATGCATGCAAAATTAACTCAGACTGAGTGGATCTGTTTCACCGCTGGTCGAGCAGGCCTCATATCAACGCAGCAGGAATGTAGAACCAGTGGCGTGCTAATATTTGGTGCGCCTCGAAGAAGCCTAGAAGGTGGAAATCAATTCGCATCTTTCACAGCGTCGGTATTATTCGGGACACGTTAAGCTGCATTAATTATTCATTACACATCCTGTCGACTGACGAACTAATTATTCGTTCGGTCAGTTGCCGTATCTCATTGTATGCATCGTTCGCTCAACACAAGAACCTCAACCTTGTTCCTGCGTCGTTCAGAGGGCTTTCGTCTTGACAGGGGACGTCAAGCTCTCTCAAAGACGACTGCGCAAAGTTTAAGCGTCTTTGAAGAAGTTTTTCAAGAAGGATCTGAGTGGTATTCAGTTAATCAGGCATATTTTCAGGGATTATCGCAAGGTTCCTGTACGAACGAATATCAGTGCATATCACCTGCTAAAAAAAAAGTAACTTATGTAGAGTGCTGCAGCATCTTACACATTGGCTGACACTGACTGTCTCGCTATCCAGCTTTATGATTCTCTAGACTAACCCCCGTATTCACAAACGCTCCTCGACTCGACTTTCACCCTTCATTTGACAGAGTTGCGCACTGCGCTGCTGCTCGGCTGAAAATGACGCTGCGCTACTCAAGAATAGCAGCAAATTATTACTGATATGCAGTGACTTTCCCTGCCTAGAGATGGCGCTCCCATCGGCCTTCTCAAGTGAAGGTGGAGCGTTGAGTAAAGGGGCGTTCTAAAATACGGGGGTTATTCGAACTAGGGGATGTCACCGTGCGCGAAATTATCGATGCATGGGGGCACGCAGCTGTTTAGGTTTTCGTTTTGTTTCAGAAAAGAAAAGTTTATTGAGTGATTGTAACTTCGCTAGTTTTCATGGTGCGTGAAGCGCTTCACGTTCGTCACGTTGTAAAAACAAAAAAAGCGTTATTTCGTATAGCCCGTCCCTGCTTGTGTACGACGGGACTTTGAAGATTTAATTAGAAGAAAGCGAGCTGCCAGACGACCATCTGCTCCACTTAATTAACCTGTCTTTCGTATCATCGAAAAGTAATTTTGCAAACAGCTCAGCCTGCCAGAAAGCTGAAAGAAACACTGTCAAGAAAAAAAAACAATAAATGAGCTTGCGCTGAAAAAAAAATGCTTCCTCAATCTTTTTTGTTAATTTTGAACTAAGAGGATCATTAATGGAAAAGAAAACGAAGGCGAACACTTGCTTTACGTCAGAACTCATGCGTCAATATGTGAGTGAAGTGTCGCAAGGTTTAACTCATTTTTCATGCACTTCAACTGTTTCGGGTCAGTAAAATCTTGTCACAGCTGATGAACTTCAATATCAATCATTAAGAACACGGTGCGGTCCATATATTTTTACTGTTTGGGAAGTCAGTGCACGATCAGACGTCGTTAAAGTATATGGCGTCTCGGTGATCAGGCGAAGAAACAATTAGGTGGTGTGGCCACCAATATTTCCTTTTTGGATATTTATCAGTGGCTTTTTGTGGTATTATAATATTATATGGGGTCTGACGTTCCAGAACTGTGATGTGGTTATGAGGGACGCTGTTGTGGTACGGCCTATTGGACTATGTACTAACTCAGTTCGAATTATAATTCACTCAAGCGTCCTAACTGAGCTCTAATGCGAATTCGCGACTTAAATTTTTACGTGCGGACATTTGCTCGCATTGCTTACGTGCCTTCTACCTCTCACGCACCAGCCCTCCCACTTCCGTCTATCTAGACAAGCTTAAGATAGGAGTAGACTATTCTTTCGCAATTGGGTCATCCCCCGCCTATAAATTTTCCCTTCCCATCCCTCCAAATTTCCCTCCCGATCCATAAAAGCCAATCCTTTTGGTGTGTTTCCATAATATTTCTGTGTCCTTAGTTACTCTTGGGCTTCCCTCGTAAAGCAATCTGCACAGACGGCCCATAAAGCTCGTTACCCGGCATACTGTATATCCTTCCACGGAAGTATCATCAGCTCGTATCCGTTTACGCGCACGAAGGCTATAGCGCCTTGAAAGCTAACAAACAGTTTGTTTATTTGCTGGATACACTTGCAGTCTAAGGCACATGTGAGCACGTAATTCAGTCAACCGCAGTCATCGATATGAGCCTATAGTGGACGCATGAAGATAGCGCACACTTGCGCAGCGATTATGCCGTATAAGACCCTTATTCAGTATAAGACCCATATAATAGCCCGTATAAGACCCTTATGAGCAGCAGTGCGTAGGCGGGAACGGTGTACGCCTCTTAACCTTGTCAACTGTTCGCCTTTTTTGTCGTAAATCTCAAGGAGGTCGCGTGCTTGCCAACTTTGAAGACTGCTCATTAATACCACGAGCGCGGCAATGTCGGTTTGCACAGAGGTTGCAATACAAGTGCCTAGCTGCAAAAGAAAAAAAAAGTTCGTATTAATATTCTATGGATACTACTATATTTGTTCGTCAACTTGTCTGTATGCTACGCTAATGTGTGAGGCTATGTTGTTCACTCTTCAGCGTGAATCGAAACGCAATCGCTGAAAACTGCGCGCATGATACCTATAGCGCAATGAGGTTACACGACGGGGAAGGGGGATTATCAGAGCCAACCTAGTAAATAAAACTGACGACAACGCAACGTCGTTTTTTTTTTTTTTGCACCTTGTATGATTTTACGAAAGCCACGAGAAGCGAGCTGTCAGACTGTAAAAAAAAAAAAAAACTCCTGTGCTCAAGAAATCACGTGTAAAATGGCAACAGTACCCTGGGCAACAAATATCAAGATGCAAGATTGATTGATTGATTGATTGATTGATTGATTGATTGATTGACTGATTGATTGATTGATAGATTTGTGGGGTTTAACGTCCAAAAACCACCATATGATTATGAGAGACGCCGTAGCGGAGGGCTCCGGAAATTTCGACCACCCGGGGTTCTTAAACGTGCACCCAAATCTGAGCACACGGGCCTACAACATTTCCGCCTCCATCGGAAATGCAGCCGCCACAGCCGGGATTCGAACCCGCGCCCTGCGGGAAGATGCAAGATTTGAGGTGTCTAAAGGTCTCTTAAATGTCTAAAAGAAAAGGACATATCATGCCGCTCGCAGTGCCTCGTTTTTTCGATGTTGAGATTAACAAGGAACTTCTCGTAAACATCAGACAAAAATAAAAAGACCGCCAGAAAGGCCTCAATTCATACAAGCTGACACTGAAGACTGTTGCGATTGCGTAGTTAATTATGACGCCATTGTATACAAGCTGGCACCGTCTCTGGATCTGTCAAGTCCACACATCGGAATGAATGATAGCAAACCAAGAGAGGGAGAGATAATGAAGTTTAATAAAAAAAAGGATGACTCAGTGGCCTAAGTGGAAGTGGGGGACAATGTAGGTATCATAAATTGGGATAACCAGAAAGTCATAAACACAACGCGTTCATAACCAATCAATTAAGCCGGCTTCACTCACGAACTACGAAAGGGAGTTAATTATTCGCCGAAGAGAGTCGGCCTTAGGGTGATGGTCACGTGTGTTCACAAGGGAGGCAGGGGGTCGGCCGCTCCCCTCAAATAACACAACAGGGGGGAGGTGCAAAGCCTGCCCCGTACATTGACCTAATAAGGGCTGCTGTGACGAATCTTCGCCCCCTCCCTCTTCTTGAAGAGAAACCCTGAGCACGCTTATGGTGGTGGTGCAGCCGGTGTTCGAAGTGTTGGCAACGTCAAAAACTCAAGCCTGATACGTTTCTCTCTTGCGACAGCGATACACAGAGTGGTGCCACAACAGGTACTTGAACTGCCGAACGAGCGAAGAGAATTCGCGCCTGTGACATTTACGACGCATGATACAAAGAAACGGAAAAAGGACTGTGTGGCTGAAGTACGTGCACCATGCTTACTTTTCGTTAAGAACATCTTAAGAGAAAAAAATCCCTTGCCGAAAAAAAGAGCTTACTAGCCAAAGCCAATCAAAAGCGAGACGTTGTAGACTCGGGAACACATTTATTGGCTTAGCGATTAAGTGACACCGTTCGCGAGGTGCACACTTGAGCGTGACGTCATTCGTGACATCGCACACTGAGCTGCCTGACGTTCCGTACACTCTATTAAGTCTTTACGTAAACAAGACCGCTTATGACACGTGAGTCTTATCTCTCTGACGTCACTTAATAGCGTTTACATACACGTTGCTTACAACCATGACTTGATTATCATGGCTGTGCGCGCTTCATCGGACGTTTGTTTGCGTGCAATGTGCCGCTAACTCTCAACTGTATCAGCAGGTGCCGTCGTAATTGCAAAAGCGTTGCAAACAAGTTTCCTATTTGCAGCGGACAAGAAGGCTTTCCTTAGATTGCGACTAAGCGGAGAAACGTCACCGGGAGTGATCAAATAACGCGAAAGTTAAAACTTTACTTATTGTTGAGATAAAAAAAATATATGGAGAGCGTGAACTGAAAGTCATAAGTGGAGTTTGCGTCATGGCCGTGGTGGTTATGCACGAATTACGGTAAACAAAAACATGCAATTATGTTCCCAAACGTTGCAGTATAGTACGGAACTCGGAAGAGATGTAGGCTATAAAGCGTCGGTGAACCGCATAATCTCAAAGTGTTTCAAACCTTCAAAAATTAACTCCTTTCCATTCCCTCTGTGTACTACCTTTAGGCTACAGATACTTTGGATAACTTAAAAACTATAAGTTAATTAACAGACTTTTTTTTAGTTGTCTTCCTGTTCTAGCTTGTCTTAAAACCGGAAATTACGCGTGAAACTTCGTTTTGAGATCAGAGAATTGATAACGTGCAGGTAGACGCGACGAACTGTCTTGTTGTGACCAATCAACATGCATGTCAATCTGTTTGTCTTCTTTCACTGATGCTTCACGCGATAACCCGAAGATCACTAATTCTCATTAGCATGTCCTCAATAAGCGTCTTAATAACGATTATTCGTTATTAAGACGCTTCATAACGTGTAGTATTGCCGGTTCCCACGATCAAGCGCCCTATGTGCCACTGCGTTTCATACCACGTACGTTGTTTCATGCGTTCTGAAGATCCGTATCATTCCCGCAGGAGCATAGGCACCGGAAAATTGTTGCCCACCTGAAGCAAGTGGTACGCTTGCGTTGGAAGCTATCTCAGGACGTTGACTTCGCGTGTCAGCACTTGCAAAGAACAGAACAAAAAAAAAACGATAAGTCATTCCTGTGCTCACGCTTTGAGAGGTATACACCTACGGCAAAGGTGACGTTGGCATCGAGGAAATGCGATCCGCATAAGATGATATCTTATAGGATGAAGGCCCGATTCCTTCCTTTGTCCTGCGCTTTCACTGACTGTGCGCGTAACCTTAGATTGAAAATCTTATAGGATTGGGCCTCTTCTGCCTTCTAGCAGTTCTCGAGATTGCTTTTCCTGCCATTTCCGTCGACTTGCGAACGCTCGGCATCTAACATTTTACTACTTCGTTTCCTCTACCTGTTCTTTCCCTTACACAGTCTGGCGAGTGCTTTATCACTCCTGTAATAAACAGTACAGGGGTTACTGGCCCATTCGGCAGCGTATGCGATGCGTGGGACACGTAGAAAAGTAAAAAGAAGCACGAAAGCAGCCCAAAACAAACATACGATCAAGCGTCAGTCGGTAACGAAGAGTGAATGTGTGGAAAGTGCGCAGAAGTTTGAATGAATAGAAATACAACTCCCCGTCGCTCCCGTTTGTGGAGATTGCAGCTTTGGAGTGCGTGGTCTATATTCGCACAGGTTTCCCATTTTTATCATCTCTGCCCTCGAAAGCTGTTAGCGTCTGAGTTACTTCGTTGCCTAGCGAAAATCTAGAAGCCTGGCTACAGCTGCTTCAGGTCAATCTATTGCAGAAATACGTGATAAAAGTTATTTCGTCAGCCTTCTCCGAGCACCTAAAATAAACTCCTCGTCGAGTATGCGTGAACTATAGAAAGCTATTAGATTATCAAATGTTACATTTTAGTCAGCTATGCGAAACCAACAGGACCATCTCCCAAAACACTAAGACATCGGTACATCATGTTTTCGAAACGAAGTTGTTCTAGCTGGGCATAATTCTGTGACCCTAAGACTGTCGTCTTCGTGAGCGGGTATGCGTCACAAAAATTGGGCAGCAGATTGGTGGCGTACAGCAAAGAAGTGATAGAAATAGATAAAGAACGAGAGGTAGAGAGAAAGGTAAAAAAAACGAGAAAGGAAAAAGCCTCGGAGAAAAAAATCTCTCACTAAAAGGTGGAATTCGAAACTACAAACTCACGATTCGATTACCGGTTCACTAACATCACATGTACATCAACAACAGGCACCCTTTACAATAATACACATAACACAACTATCTATGCCGGGCAAGAATGATCAGATTGTACAGCGACCCTGGCAGGCGACTTGCACGTGCGCTCTTTCACGAAAGCATGGTACAGTACATAGATGGGCTCAAACAGTAGGCCTTTGTTCCCGAGTGGCTGGCCAGGGTTGAACCTCTGACGTATCTTAAAGAATATTAGGAAAAGTGTATCAACTCTGCTATCCACGCACTGTTACAGAACGTTGGATAGCTTTGTGCAGAAGAAATGAAAGTGAGCGTTAGGAGGAAGGAAAGGGGGAAGGGGAGAGAGTAATACATAGCAAAGAAAGAATGAGAAATAGAGAGAAAGAAGAAGAATCAAACAAACAAATAGAGAAAGAAAAAAATAAAGAAAGAAAGAAGAAGCAAGCAGGAAATAGAGAGAGAGAGAGAGAGAGAGAGAGAGAGAGAGAGAGAGTGCGACAGTGAAAAGAAATAAAGAAGGAAATGAATAATGAAAGAAAGTCGCACTCAGTCTGGCACAGAGAAGATGGTCAACCTTGAAGCAAAACATAGTTGCAACACAGCGCAACTTGTGTTAGCCTAAAGATTAGTGAATCGACTAGCTTCGATTAGGCACGCTTAGCGCTTCGGTACAAGCTTCCCGCCTTTTTTTGCTCATAGGCAACGTGCTAACGAACGTGATGACACATGTGGTCAGCATTGAAGACCGAACAAGCACATCCCGTCATCGAACCAGCTCTATGTTAGCTGCAGTACATACGCTGGCCATTAAGCCCAGCACTGTGTGATAGCTGATTCGAAATATTAGAGAATTCGATCACCGTGTCTCCCACGATGCGTGGGCAGTTGCGGTTTAACATCCAAGTGGTCAGATTTGGTGTTTCTATCTACAAATGTTAACCGCTGTTTGAAAAAAAAAAAAAAACAGGTGTTCTGTTTAGGTAGGCTCTTCAAACTATATCACGCGAAATTCTGAATTGTATCACATGTTCAGAAATGCATATCAGTGTGTAAGCCCCCCTTCATAGCCACTACATGACAGTCAGTTTAACTACATAAATAATGATATGTGGCGTTTAACGTCCCAAAACCACCATATGATTATGAGAGACGCCGTAGTGGAGGGCTCCAGAAATTTCAACCACCCGGGTTTCTTTAACGCGCACCCAAATCTGAGCACACGGGCCTACAACATTTCCGCCTCCATCGGAAATGCAGCCGCTGCAGCCGGGATACGAACCCGCGACCTGCCGGTCAGCAGCCGAAAACCTTAGCCACTAGACCACCGCGGTGGGTCGATTAACTACATAAATAGTTCATAGAAAAGTACCTGAATTAAGTGCTTCGCATGCTGCTCGCGCTGTCGCCATAATCTTTTTGACATGCGCACTTCGTGTGCGTCCTGCTAACGTGTAAGTGAATTAGTTGTTAGTGAGCACTCATGCTGTGTGTTTTTTCCTTCGTCTGTTGTGTGTTCCCGCACTCCCAGTTCGCTGAACAAATATAAATTACGAATCAGTCCACCTTCAGATCATATTGCAATACAGCTGCAAGGTGAACTCCAGCTGCGAAACAAAAAAGAAAAACTAGCTACACGCTTCTGCACGGGACTTACATTGAGCTCAGTGTTCGTTGGACCTGCTTTTTGAACAGATACCCAATAATTTTGTGTATAAAATTTCACCGCAGATTCAATTTTTGAACTTAATTTGTTAGTTCTAGTAGTCATTCGTTGCATCTTAACGCCTTTGAACTTAGTGAACAAGTATAACTCCATCTTGTACTCCACGACCATTGTAGTCGTAGCATTTGCCATGCCTGTATAATGGATATCATTGCAAGCAATATCGCTGGCTTGGTTGCGAACAACCGCCGCTGTGACTGCATATGTGCACGCGTGTCTTAGCAAAATTGTAAATGATTGCACTGCAACCACAGAGAGGTTTCAGGCTCACACTTGTTTCAACTCAATGTTGCGCTTTCCTTCGTGCGTGAGGTGTGTGCCACATTTGTGCTACGTTTTAGTGCTACGTATGTTAAATGAAGCTTTCTTTTTTGCTTGCCCGTTACATCGCTTGAATCTCTCAGAGACCGGGAGGCGATAGCGACCCGTGGATTCCTGGAAATTGGAATCCCCCACCTAGGCTGTCTCGAAGCACAAGCCCTCTGGAACGCTGTTTCGGTGATAAATGTTTTAATCTCATTCATTCATTCATGCCGCCCTCTCTCGGAGCTTCACCTCTCTCTCCTCGGTAGTCGCAAAACGCACAAGCGGGCCCCCAAGGAACTGTGTTCGTGAGGTTGTCTTCCCCACAGTAAGAGATGTTTTGTGAAAAAAGCCACCTTCGTCTTTTAAATAACGTTTACGATTGTTCGAGAGTAGTTTAGAAATAGATGGCACCTGGCGTTGGTAAATTGTTTAGAAAAAATAAATGTCGCTTTTTAGGCTTATTTTGTGCCTTTAGGTGTGGGGGATGGGGGAGACGTTTAAGTCTCTGGTGATGCTATTGCCATTCAGTGATAAGTCACAAGATGGTGAAGAAGCTAAACAAAGTTGTGACACAGTGGAGTGGATCGCAGATACGCACGGCAGGTGGTCACATTATTACGCCTCTTGGCAGATGCACCACAAGACTTGAAATACGGGGCTTTATTTATGTTGCCGATTTCATTGTGCTACCAAAATGGTCAAGAGAGAGTGTTAGCCTATGCCAGCCGCAAACTCTCAAAAGCTGAGGCAAACTACTCTGCTACTGAAAAAGAGCGCCTCGCAGTCATCTGGGCAATAAATAAATTTCGACCCTACCTTTATGGTAGACCGTTCAGAGCTGTCAGTGACCACCATGCTCTATGCTGGCTAGCAAATCTCAAGGATCCGTCAGGTCGACTAGCCAGATGGAGCCTTAGGCTGCAGGAGTATGACATTACGGTCGTATACAAATCTGGAAGGAAACACAGTGATGCCGACTGCTTGTCACGCTCTCCCGTCGATCCAAGTGTACCTGAAGAGGAAGACTTCCCGTTTCTAGGCGTTGTCGACGCATCCGAAATCGCTCAACAACAACGAGATGACCCGGCGCTTATACAACACCTGCAGGGTCTCGACGTTCAAGTACCTCGCATATTCTCCAGAGGGCTCTCCACGTTCTGCCTTCGAGAAAGTGTCCTTTACAGGAGGAACTTTGAACCTAATGGCGAAACGTTTTTACTAGTCGTGCCCACAGCCATGCGACAGGAAATTCTGCATGCATGCCACGATGAGCCAACGTCCGGCCACATGGGTGTGAGCCGAACATTCGCCAGGATTCGCCTGAAGTACTATTGGCCTAAGTTGCTCGCATCAGTGCAGCGCTACGTGAAAACGTGTCGTCAATGTCAACGGCGCAAAACTCCAGCCGTAAAACCAGCCGGCCTTCTCCATCCAATAGACCCTCCGGATGCCCCATTCCAACAAGTCGGCATGGACTTCCTAGGACCTTTCCCGACATCATGTGCAGGCAAGAAATGGATTGTCGTAGCTACAGACTATCTGACCCGTTATGCTGAGACTGACTCTCTGTACAGTGCGACAGCTGCCGAAGTCGCCAAGTTCTTTGTGAACAACATAGTGCTCAGACATGGTGCGCCCATCGTCGTTATTACGGATCGCGGCACAGCATTTACTGCAGACCTTATGCAATGTCTGATGCGCATGACAAATACCGATCACAGAAGAACAACGGCGTATCACCCTCAGTCAAATGGCTTAACCGAGCGCCTCAACAGAACTCTGACCGACATGCTATCAATGTATGTCGATGTTGAACATAAACAGTGGGATGAAATATTACCCTACGTAACATTCGCATATAATACAGCCGTTCAAGAAACAACCCACGTTGCCCCTTTCGAACTAGTATTCGGCCGAAGAGTGACCACCCCACTGGATGCCATGTTGCCGCTACAGGACGAAAACAGCTATCCACCTGACTTAGATGACTTCTTGCAACGAGCCGAAGAATCACGACAAATGGCAAGATACCGAATACGCCGTCAACAGCGCGTCGACTCTAGTCGGTACAACAAGCGACGCAGTGACACACTTTATCATCCCGGTGACAAAGTGTGGATATGGATTCCAGTGCGCCGCCGCGGACTCTCTGAAAAGCTTCTTTGTCGATACTTCGGCCCTTATGAAGTAGTCAACCGTATCAGCGACGTCACTTATGAAGTCAGATCCGTGGGACACGTGAGCTCAAGACGCCGCAATACCACGGAAGTGGTACACGTAGTCCGCATGAAGCCCTATCATGACAGATCGTCGGAAAACGAGTGAGACGGCGCATGTATCATTTTGCTCTCTCAAGCATCGGGACGATGCGTCTGAGGGGGGGGATAATGCCGCGACAGGTTGGCCACGTTCAAGTAGCCGCCGCAATCATCATAGCAAGAGCACCAGCAAGACCCGGCTGGCATGCGTCACGCGTTCGTGCGCTCCAACAACGAGGAAGAGGAAGTTAGTTGACTCTGTGCCTCTCGGCTACTTGGACTCAACGACCATAGTCATTAGACTTGTGGGCACAAGTTCGCCCTAATAAAGTTGCTTGTTTTTTTGGCCTGTCTGCCTCAGCATCGCTACACTATAATTCGATGGGAGCCTATGAGGAGTGGATGTTTTAGTCTTCATCAATTTGTCAACTTTTTTTTTCGTGTCTAGGATGACTTTATTATGAAGTCTATAATCTTCTAATGCCCCTCTTGATGTCCCTTTAATTTTTTGTAATGATGCTTTTATTAAATACCGCCACAATCAGACGTTTCGTACCACACACACACACCAAACACACACACACACACACACACACACACATATATATATATACCGGGTGTTCAAAATTAAGCTTTATGATTTTTTTAAAATTAGGCGCTCGAAGGCACGTGAGAACCACTTGTGCAAATAAGTTAAGCGGCCAGGGGGACAGAAAGTTAGATGATAATTATCGCTGTCAGCAGCCCAATTAACTAAAATTTAATAATTAACTTTTTACTGGCTGCGGTAAGTTGGCATGTTTATATTGAAAAAATGTAGGCAGTGGTGTTTGTACACAGTTTCAGTTGGAAGATTTTTTCTAGCACGCCTGTGTTCCGAGATATCCGGCTCCAAAGTTTAATTGTCTTTCGCACGATTACGCATGCAAGAGGGTGAGGGTCCGCGCAAAGCTCCTCCCTAAAGTGACGCATCTGTTGCGTGTGGTGTTTAGTGTGTGAAGAGGGTGGAAGCGTAGGCATAGGTGATAGCAATTACCCTTGCCCTCTTCGGCCGGCGAAATCAAAATGTGACAGCGCGGTGCGCCATGAGCCTTACGCATGATCCTGATGAACGCGATAACAGGAGACCATTTTTCGCGACGTTTTTTCGTGACTTTAGATCACACTGAGACATCTTCTTGTGAACGCGTTAGCAGGACCGTCCTGCACTAGGGTGCCTCCGGTTAGAGCACAGCGTCTCTGCATTGAAGGTCTACCAAGGAAATCCACGTGGAGTCCTTTCGAGCTAATATGGCTGCTTCTGGCGTGAGGTATTCTACCAAAGTAAAAGTAGACGTGGTGCTTGCAATGGCTGAAATGAATGGCAACGCTTCGTTAGCAATGGAGCTTTACGCGTCTCGCCACCCACACCGTCCCCTTCCAACAAGGCCCACTTTCACAAACCTGTTTCGACGCTTCTGCACAACAGGCTCTGTCCACCTTCCGAGACGGACCAGGAAGGCAATCGTCGATGAAGACTTTGAAATCGACGTTGTCGCGTGCGTAACCTCGATGCCAGAGCTCAGCATCCGACAGATTGCCGATCAGTGCGGTCGCAGCATCGGAACAGTCACAAATGTTTTAAGAAAGCACAAGTTCCATCCATATCACGTTTACCTTCATCAGGACCTAAATGAGGCGGACTTTGAAAGGCGAGTTGACTTCTGCAATTGGGGCCTCATCAAAACTGATCAAGAAAATGACTTTTTGCACAGAATAATTTGGACTGATGAAGCTCGGTTTTGCCGAAATGGAAGTGTTAATCTTCACAACGCCCATTATTGGGCACAAGAAAACCCACACTGGCTGAGGCAGCACAAGCATCAAGTTCGCTGGAGTGTGAATGTGTGGTGCGGCATACTCGGGGACAGGATCATCGGACCTCACTTTTTTGAGGACAACTTGAACGGAAAGATGTACACAGAAGAAATATTAGGTGTTGTCATTGATGATCTTGTCTGCAGTCTTTCCCTGAATGACCTGCGCCAAGTATGGTTTCAGCACGATGGAGCACCACCACATTTTTCTACCAGGGCGAAGAACTGGTTGGACAGACGTTTTCCACAACAGTGGATTGGGCGCGCAGGAGCGATGTTTTGGCCACCAAGATCACCTGACCTTTCTCCGCTCGACTTTTTCCTTTGGGGCTACGTTAAAGATCGAGTTTACGTAACAGAGCCCAGCGATGTTAATGACATGAAGGACAGGATAACATCTGCCTGTGCGAGTATTCCTGCAGAAGTACTGCGCCGAGTCATCGAGTCGACGCGACAGCGGTTCATGCTTTGCGTTGCTGCCGAAGGCAGGCATTTTGAACACTTTTTGGGGCATTGACGTCTTGAGAGGTGAAGAGTTTCGATGAGATTTGTGCATGACCGAAATATGCTTATGTAGCAGCAGGAAATATGCGTTAGCAAGGATAAAACTGTTTCAGTTATTATTGGTGGAGTTGTTGCTCTTGTTTCAATAAAAGTTACAGTACTCGGACATCAGCAGTCACGCTATTCGCGTAGCCCAGGCAACGACCACGCATGCTTCTCTAGTGATTATTACGCACGCGCACTGGCATCCAGATTCTCCGCTCGCACCATTATCTCGGCATGGTATCTGCCACTATCGTTAGAGGCTCTGCAGTTGCGTGTTACGACACTGGTTGCAAGCGTTCTTCGATTTTTGATTTCGACGGCCGAAGAGGGCAAGGGTAATTGCTATCACCTATGCCTACGCTTCCACCCTCTTCACACACTAAACACCACACGCAACAGATGCGTCACTTTAGGGAGGAGCTTTGCGCGGACCCTCACCCTCTTGCATGCGTAATCGTGCGAAAGACAATTAAACTTTGGAGCCGGATATCTCGGAACACAGGCGTGCTAGAAAAAATCTTCCAACTGAAACTGTGTACAAACACCACTGCCTACATTTTTTCAATATAAACATGCCAACTTACCGCAGCCAGTAAAAAGTTAATTATTAAATTTTAGTTAATTGGGCTGCTGACAGCGATAATTATCATCTAACTTTCTGTCCCCCTGGCCGCTTAACTTATTTGCACAAGTGGTTCTCACGTGCCTTCGAGCGCCTAATTTTAAAAAAATCATAAAGCTTAATTTTGAACACCCGGTATATATATATATATATATATATAATATATATATATATATATATATATATATATATATATATATATATATATATATATATATATATATATATATATATATATATATTGATACAAAACAGCCGCTAAACACGGCTGCATGAAAGAGGAGGACGAAGTGGGTTTTTCCGTTGGATGCTGGTCTGGCGCCATCTTACTCGTCGAGTTCTGTGCGCTGTAAATAGATCATTAAACAAGTTACTCGTAACATTATTGGTGGAGGTGGACGACCCCTGTACCTCGATGGAGACGCGCAGCGGTCGCACCATCGGCGAGCTTTCGATTGCTTCGACTGCTGGTACTTCCTCTACGCCGCCCTCGTCAGTCCAAGCCACCACCTACGTCACACTCCCGCACCTCCGGGATCCCGGTACTTTCTCCGGTGATGGTACGATCGATGTCGACACTTGGCTGAAGCGGTACGAGCGCGTCAGTGCTACTCACCGATGGGATCCTACGCTCATGCTCGCCAACGTGCTTTTCCACCTGGACGGCACTCCCCGAACATGGTTTGAAAGCCACGAAGCCGACATAACGAGCTGGGATCTCTTCAAAGAAAAGATACTTGACCTGTTTGGCGATTCATCTGGTCGTCAGCTCGCTGCGACGAAGACTCTTGCCACACGGGCCCAGTCTTCTACCGAATCGTACGTCTCCTACATTCTTGATGTTTTGGCCCTTTGTTCCAAGGCCGACCAGTCCATGTTGTCCGAAGACGAAATGGTTAACCACGTTTTGAAAGGCATTGCCGACGATGCTTTCAACCTGCTGGTTTTTAACAACATCTCGAGCATCGACAACATCCTTAAAGAATGCCGACGTCTCGAACAAGCTAAAGCCCGCCGTGTAGCCCAAAACATCGTGCGCCTTCCGAACACAGCGGCCACTTCTTCGTGTGACGCCGCCTTCCACCAGGCCCCTCTATGTGACAACCTCACACGCATCATTCGTCGAGAGGTCGAGGCAGCACAACCGGTAGCCACGCCACTACCGACGCCTACGCCTTCCCCGACCACGATTTCTTTGATACAAGCCGTCGTTCGTCAAGAGCTATCGAATGTCGGCCTACATCCTGTACCTGCCGTATACTCTGCTGCGCCTTCTTTTCGTCCCCCTTCTGCTCCTCGCATACAACGCATTCCGTCCGAATGGCGTACCCTTGATGACAGGCCCATATGTTTCAACTGTCGACGCGTTGGTCATATCGCACGTCACTGCCGCAGCCGCTGGTCTCCACCGTCCCATTATGCACCTCAGTATTACACCACTTCTGCTCGCGAATCGTCCCCATCTCTTTCTCCATCAACGCCGACCACATTTTCCGCTCCTACAGCACCTCTCAGCAGACCTCGCTACGACCGGTCACCGTCCCCTGCTCGTCGTCAGTCCCGGTCGCCCCCACAACGCCGTGCTGCCTCTCCGACCTATTCGCAGCATCTCCGACCGGAAAACTAGGCCGTGCAGCTTCTGGAGGTGGAGCTGCGTTGACGACCTTCGTAAGAAATCCTCGATTAACGTTAACAACGAACCGGAACCTTTTGGACGTTACTGTCGACAATGTTCGTGTCAGTGCGTTGATAGATACTGGCGCGCATGTGTCCATTATGAGTGCTAACCTTCGTCGCCGACTTAGAAAAGTTGTCGCGCCCGCCCTCAACCGAGCTGTACGAGTCGCCGATGGAGGAACTGCCGCAATTCCTGGCATGTGCTCGGCGCGAGTGTCTATTGGGGAGAGAAGCACTGTCGTTCTTTTCGCCGTTATCGAACATTGCCCTCATGAACTCATTCTCGGTATTGTCACGTTTCTTAAGACAAACTTGGTTTATTGGGTTCGTTGAGTCGACTAGCCAAGCAGCAGCTCAGACAGATCGTCTTTATCTTCTTCCACTCCCGGATCTGACCCAAGCATATCAGGTGGCAGTATGGATTTTCTAGCCATGCACTCTGCCCTCATAGACTGTTCAGCTGGCTCTCTCCATCTCGATTTACCCCTCTTTTCCGACCCGCCTAGCCCACCGCAAACCAGCCTCTGCTGCATTGATTTCACGCGTCTCCCTCCTAACGCCGTCGCACATGTCGACTTATCCTCCACGCCGCCAGTACCTGATGGTGATTACATGGTGGCCCCGATTCCTGCAGTGATGCTTACGCATGGGGTTGCTGTGCCGCATATGATTCTGACGATTAAGAGAAACCGCACCTTCCTTCCACTGGTCAACTTTTCACTCACCACCCAAGTTCTGCCACAGGGTATCTCCCTGGCCAAAATTACTGCTCTCCAAGATGACCATGTCGAACCCTTCAGAGTTGACGACTGCTGCAGCTCAGTCAGTGGTTCCACTCCATCACGTTCTTGGGGTGCCGGCATTGAGCGAATGGTGTCATCGGACTTCACGTCTGAGCAAGCTTCAGCGCTTTGCCACGTTCTTGAGGGCTATCGTAGCATTTTCGACCTTGCCAGCAACTCTTTAGGCCAAACGACCATTGTCACCCATCGCATAAATACTGGCCATGCAACCCCCATTCACCGACGCCCCTACCGTGTGTCGGCGTCGGAGCGTGCAATATTACAACATGAAGTCGGCAAAATGCTTGCGAAAAACATTATCGAGCCTTCATGCAGCCCCTGGGCTTCTCCAGTCGTCCTTGTTAAAAAGAAAGATGGAACATGGCGCTTTTGTGTCGATTACCGTCACCTTAAACAAATTACCAAAAAAGACGTTTATCCTTTACCTCGCATCGACGACGCCCTCGACTGCCTGTACAGTGCCACCTATTTTTCAACTATTGACCTTCGGTCAGGGTACTGGCAGATAGCCGTCGACGAGATGGACCGCGAGAAGGCCGCATTCATCACTTCTGATGGTCTTTATCAGTTTAAGGTGATGCCCTTTGGACTCTGCTATGCACCAGCCACATTTGAAAGAATGATGGACTCATTGCTCTAAGGGTTGAAATGGTCCACCTGCTTGTGTTACTTTGACAATGTTATTGTCTTTTCGCCCACATTCGACTCGCATCTTGATCATTTGTCAGCTTCTTTGGACGTTTTTCGTCGAGCCGGACTCCAGCTTAACGCCTCCAAGTGCCACTTCGCTCGTCGCCAAATTTCCGTGCTTGGTCACCTTGTCGATGCCCAAGGCGTGCGTCCAGACCCAGAGAAAATACGTGCAGTCACGAACTTTCCCGTTCCGAGGACCACAAAGGATGTCCGCAGTTTTGTGGGGTTGTGCTCGTATTTCAGACGCTTTGTTAAGGACTTTGCGACCATTGCACGCCCACTCACAGACCTCTTGAAGAAAGACGCCTCGTTTACCTGGGGCCATGATCAAGCGTCATCGTTTTCGCAACTTACGACACTGCTTACAACGCCACCAATCTTGGCTCACTTTGATCCATTAGCCCCAACCGAGGTTCACACGGACGCCAGCGGACACGGCATAGGAGCTGTGCTATTGCAGCAACAACGCGGACACGACCGTGTTATAGCCTACGCAAGTCGACTACTATCTCCAGCCGAGCGCAACTATTCCATCACGGAGCGCGAGTGTCTCGCCCTCGTATGGGCAGTCGCCAAGTTTCGCCCATACCTGTACGGGCGCTCATTCCGTGTTGTCACGGATCATCACGCGCTCTGCTGGCTAGCCTCCCTGAAGGACCCCACGGGACGTCTCGCTCGTTGGGCTCTACGCCTTCAAGAGTACACGTTCTCTGTAATGTACAAAACAGGGCGATTACATCAGGATGCGGATTGTTTATCCCGCTACCCTGTTGACGAAGCAACCGATACCGACGCTATCACGGACGTTTTTTCCGTGTCGCAGCTGTTAAACATTGGCGAAGAGCAACGTCGGGATGCTTCTTTACGAGCCATCATTGACAAACTGGAGTCAACGCCACGCGACCCGTCCCTACAAATGTTTTTGGTGAAAGACGGGATCCTATATCGCCGAAACCTTGATTCCTTCGGATCAGACTTACTTCCTGTCATCCCAGCGCACCTGCGTTCCTCTGTCCTGCATCAACTCCATGACGCTCCTATAACGGGCCATTTGGGCGTTTCTCGCACGTACGATCGAGTACGACGTCGGGTTTTTTGGCCTGGACTTGCCCGCTCTGTTCGACGCTATGTCGCCGCTTGTGAGCCCTGTCAGCGTCGCAAAACGCCGTCTGCCCTCCCAGCCGGCTACCTTCAGCCGATCGACGTTCCCAACGAGCCTTTCTTTCGAGTTGGTTTCGACCTGTTGGGCCCTTTTCCACTCTCTACAGCCGGAAATAAATGGATTGCTGTTGCCACGGACTACGCGACGCGGTACGCAATCACACGAGCACTCCCGACCAGCTGCGCTACCGACGTTGCGGACTTTCTGCTGTACGACATAATATTAGTGCACGGTGCTCCCCGTCAACTTCTCACCGACCGTGGCCGCACGTTCTTATCAGCTGTCGTTCATGAAATCCTGAGGTCTTGTCATACCAAGCACAAATTTACTACGTCGTACAATCCCCAGTCAAATGGCCTCACGGAGCGTCTTAACAGGGCCCTAACCGATATGCTTGCCAAATACGTTGCGCCAGACCACCACGATTGGGACATTCATTTGCCGTATGTGACGTTCGCCTACAACTCATCTCGTCACAACACTGCCGGATATTCGCCCTTCTATCTACTATATGGCCGGGACCCAACTCTACCTTTAGACACGTTACTACCTGCGGCCACTGAATATGCTGGTGAAGCCATTGCCCGCGCCGACCACGCGCGCCAAGTCGCCCGTAACCGTCTACAGGCTTCACAGGCGCGCCAACAACAGCTCTACAATTCTCACCATAGGGACGTGCACTTTTCTCCGGGTTCTCTCGTGCTCCTCTGGTCACCTACTCGGCGTGTGGGACTGTCGGAAAAACTGTTGTCGCCCTACACTGGACCATTCCGTATCGTTCGCCAAGTGACAGACGTCACGTACGAGATTGTTCCAACCGATCCAACAAAGTAATCGTCAGCTCCGAGCGACATTGTTCACGTGGCTCGGCTAAAGCCCTATTACCCCCCTTCGACATCATCTGCGTAAATTTAGCACCGGGACGGTGCTTCTACCACCGGGGGTTATGATACAAAACAGCCGCTAAACACGGCTGCATGAAAGAGGAGGACGAAGTGGGTTTTTCCGTTGGATGCTGGTCTGACGCCATCTTACTCGTCGAGTTCTGTGCGCTGTAAATAGATCATTAAACAAGTTACTCGTAACATTATATATATATATATATATATATATATATATATATATATATATATATATATATATAATCAGCTGCCCGCTCATATTGACGCAAGGTTCACGTGCTACGTGACGCCAAACATGCGAATAAGAGTGTTTTCACACTCGTTGTTTGGCTTATAGATGGCGCTGACTGTCACTCCTACTTCTAAATTCACATATAAACCCCAAAAAGTGGATGGAGGGACGGCCGCTGTGATAGCTCTGTGGTTAGAGCATCGAACGCGTTATTCAAAGGTCGTAGGTTCGATTCCTGCTCACAGCTGGTAATTTTTTCATCCACTTTTCTTTCTTCTTTCTTCTTATTTACATTCCATTGGTTCTAATAACTTCCCCTGTACATTCCTTGGCAACACTGTCTGTTATATCTCATGAATATTGTGTTAAAACACGGAAATACGAGCCCTTAGGTATACACTTCTCTCCCATATATGTATGTATGTATGTGTATATATATATATATATATATATATATATATATATATATATATATATATATATATATATATATATATATATATATATATATATATATATATATATATATATATGAGCAAGACAGACTGCTTGTTGGAATCATAGAGGGGCTCGGTGTCTGAAAGTTTTCGGCTGGCATAAGCGACCACGTGTTCCACGCCATCTGGACCACGCTGCACCAGCACAGCCCCCTAGACCGACTTCACTGGCGTCAGTGTGCACTTCGGTGGACTAGTGCTCATTGAAATGACTTAGTATGGGGCAACAGGTGAGCTTTTTTTCATTTTATAGCTCTAAAAGCATTTTCTTGTGAGACGCCCCATTCAAACCGCGCGTCTTTTAAAAAACACCGCTCAAGGGAGCTGTGACCGAAGCGAAGTGGGGAATAAACGTGCGCAAATACGAGGCCATGCCCAGAAATGACTGAGCCTGCTTCAATCAGGTTGGTGTAGGATGCTCCGACACCGCAGCTATTCGCTTCGGGAGTGCCTGAATGCCGACAGGAGATATATCATGTCGGAGGTATGAAATATTGGACAGACTGGCATTTCTCTTGGTTTAAACGAAACTCTGCTTCGTAGAGCATGTGCAGTACTTGGTCCAAACTGCGAAGATGTTCTCTCTTGCCAACGACCAGGATGCCGTCTAAGTACACCACAGGGGCATGATTTTTTAGTAGTCCGAGCACTTAATTCATTGCACGCTGAAAAACGGCGCGCAGTTGAATTCATACAAGCCGAAAGGTGTGCGAAAGGCTTTTATCTTCGTCCGCGTCTGCCGCACTACCCTGCGCGTAAATCAAGCGTCGAAAAGAACTTGCAATGGCGTACTGTATCAAAAGCGTCATCAACACGGGGTAAAGGCATTGTGCACTTAATGAGCCACCTGTAATACACGCAGAAGCGTAGTGATCCGTTTTTCTTCCGAACCAGAACGACTGGCGCTGCCCACGGACTCGATGACGGCATAATAATTTCCGCGGCAAGCATTTTATCCACTTGTTCTGCGATCACTGCCCGCTCTCGTTCAGCGTATCGTCGCAGTGGTACGCATATTGGCGGATAATCTCCCATTGGTATGCGATGGAGCAGCAAATTAGTGCCTGGCAGTTCTGCTGTATTGCTAGCGAATACTGGCTCATAGCGAGCCAATATAGAAGATAAGGCAGGTGCAGTGGACGGCTCACCTGTCGGTGGTGGCAGGGTTGTGGCGGTAGTCCCAGCTGTCGAAGACCGGAGCTTGACGTGGCCGCGATGTATGGTGAACTCAATGTCATCAGACAGAAAGAAGTCTGCGCCAAGGATCCTGTCGTCAGGGAGGCCTTCACAGACGGGAGTGGCTGGAAGAACTTTAGTGCCCGCTGACGTCCAGACTGAGATGTCGAGCATTCCGACTGGCATACCATTTCCTCCAAGTCCGCAGAGGGGAGGTTGCGTTCACGGCCGGATAGAGTCCGAAGCATGACGTCGGTGTAGCGCCGTTCGTTTCGCACCGGTATCCACCGGGGCAGATAAGTCACCTATTGCCCCAACATTAACATGAATCCGAGAAATTCGACACGCTTGGTAGTGCATTCTAGTCTGGAATGGTTGACAACACTCCTTGGCGTTGTGGCCGATGCGACCGCACTTGAAACATCCGTGTCGTGTGGATCGAGAGGGGAGTCGAATGGTCAGTCGGTAATGTGTCCAAGCTAAGCTGACGGCGAGAGTTCTGCTGAAGTTCGTCTGCCTTTTGAGCGAAAACCTGGGGTACGCTTCAGGTGACTGGCAAGATAAGATGAAAGCATGGGTAGGGTAAACCAGGCCATCAACGACATACTGGCGGGCAGCCGCAGAGATCCATGTAATGCCATATTTGTCGGGAAGCCTGAGCTTATCGTAGACGTACTTGCGGGCTGTCTTCAGATGGAGCCTGCTGACGCGATCGCACGCGCATGAAACGGTCGTCGTATGCGGATGGAAGTGGTTGGAAGGCCGTGATGAAGGCTGTAATCCAGTCACTCCAGGAGTTGTCCTTGGAGCCATCGTATTGATGCCACGCTTTAGCGCAATCGCGCAGTCTGCATGCTTACGGCTAGCAATAGCGTCATGCTGTCACTTCAAGCATGTCAACAGGCCAACGATTGGATCTCGTCCAGCCAGACGGTTGGGTCTTGATCAACGCCAGTAAAGTCAAGAATTTCAACCATGGACGGAGGAGGCAAAGTGGTGCGTGCTCAGGCTGCTGAGAGGGTGATGGTGGCGTCTTTAAAACACTGGCTCGAAATAGCGATGGCCTGCAGGACCGCGCAGAGGTCGCTGGCGGTCACAGGCGAAGAATTACGCCTGTCTTCCGGCGATGATACTGGTGTTGCTCTAGTGATGGTACCTGAGGCGAAGTCCAATGAAGCGTGTACGGCACCCCTGGGCAAGGAGGCGGTTTGCGAAGACAAGGCAGTGGAGTCGCCTTGTGGTTTGGCAAAGACGCCTGTGGGCAGCGCACTAGCTTCGGTACCCGCGGTGGCCAGGTAGGATGCCATGGCCACGGTAGCAGGAGCAGCGGGACGCTGGAGAGTGCGTCTGCTCCGTAGGACGGTTTCTTCCTGCAGGTCGGCGCGCAAAGGTTCGTCGAATGGCTGGACCATTGAAATGAGCGAGAGAGACACAACACCCGTAAGTCGGGCAAGCTGTTCTGTTTGTTTTTTGTTTGTTCGTTCGTTCGTAGCCTGCAATCTATGGCACATAACTACTCTGGAGGATTGGCAAAGAAAACTTATAATATTCTATGGACGATAACTGCTATATTGCTTACAAAAAGAAAAAAAAACAGATGTAAGGAAGACTGTATATAAAAAAACAAAGATTCAGAGAGTGAGAAAAAAAAACAATAAAATAGTGTTTAATATAGTAACTATACCTTGATTCTGAGAGCCGACTAGACAGCCGAGTTCGCCAAACCCGACTAATTTGGGATGTATGTCTCATATTTATTCACATTTCAAAAATTACTTCCCGACGAGCTTTTTTTTAGTATTTGTTAAAGAGGGCCTTATGTTGAAATACGCTTACTGTCTTGAATGAAATTGCTCACCGCATCAAATACATCTCTGTGGCGATTTCCCAAAATTAAGGAACCAAAATTTAGAACAGTTTCTGCAGTTGAATTTAAACCTGGCTTCGCAAACGGAATAGATAGAAGTCTTTTCCTAATTACTGCGTAGTTACGACATGAGGCGAAATAATGTTCAATGGTTTCTGATTCTTCGCAGAAAGGACAAAGCAGGGAGACTGTCAGACCAGCTCTGTGTAAATAAAAATTTAATTGGGGAAACACGGCACCGGAAGCTGGAGATAATAACTTTTAAGTTTTTTCGACGGACTCCACTGGGATTTTTATGGAAATATGAGGTGCTGATAATGTGTACATTTTGTGATATTTTTCATTCTATCTGTAAAAACAGAGAACTTTTTATATCTAATCCCTGCTAAGTATTCCTACTATGAAAGTACCGAAATTAATGGTCCATCAAGTGATGCTCACGCCAAGGCACCTGCCAATTCATTTAATTGTAATCCGCAGTGACAGGGGACCCACACTGATTTTTAGGATTTTTAAAATATCCCGCTTATTGTTCGTCGCTGTCCAGCCTAGAGCTGCCGCTCTTCGTATATATATATATATATATATATATATATATATATATATATATATATATATATATATATATATATATATATATATATATATATATATATATATACTTTAATGGCACGTGAAAGCACTGCTCTTTAATATTCAGGAAACACGATCTACTTTTACGAAAGCCAACTATATCTAAATCACTTCAAAAATCGTAAATTTCGACTCGTACTGAAACACGGCATGTTTGAAAAAAGTTAGAGATGACGGCAATGAGAGCTCTCACACGCTGCTGGAGGGATTCATCTTTCTTGACTCGTTTAATGTTTTTTTTTTTTCGATTCGCCCATTCTCTACTTTGTGCAGGTTCAGTGGCCCACCTCGAATCACCCATTCAATCTAGAGTCAATTTTCTCTGTGAGTGGAAGCGATGTTGCTTCACGGTCACACAATGTAGGCGCGTGATGAGGCATTCACTTGGAAATGAGTTTTAGAATGAGACTGCTACGCCGAAACGACCTTCGAAACAGAGGAACTAAACTCTAAGAAATCACATCAAGGCAGAGAAGTTCGCGACAAGGAACTTCAGCTCCGGTACAATAAAAAAGACGCTTCGTATGCACCCGTGAGGATGATAGGGCGAAGTTGCAGTTTGGGGCTGCGATATAAACGCGCACCATCAGCCGGTAGAAATCCTTCATCCAAACAGTACTCATTCGGTACACTGAAAAAAAAAGTGACTTTTGCATGGCTCACACTTTATCTCAAGACTTTGTTTCGCACTTATGATTAGTTTACAGTTATTCTATATATGCCCAAACTTGGGAAAATTAACAAAACCAATTTATTTCCCCAAAATGATTGCTTCTACGGCCTCAGAAAACAGAATAAGGTTTTTATTTTAAAAAAAACTCTTTCAAACAATAGTTTTGGGGCCGTCCAATATGTAGGTCACGAATGTTGGACACACTGCGAACAAAAAACATTAGCGCCTATCACTGTCATACGACAAAAGTTACTGCACTGCCAATAACTGTCGAGCACTCGACAGAACTATCAGCAGAATTGAAAAAAATTTCACTCTGTAATACTTATATTTTTCTCCGCGGTATGGCGCTCAGCTACACGCACGCAATTTTGTGACCGCAAGCACGTGGCTATTTGTAGCCCAGTGATCGCCTAGATTTGCATGTGAATAGGGCAGGGCATCATAAAGACACCTTAGGTGGCGCTACCTTTTTCACAGAATAAACATTAGGGTTACACGGAAAAGTTTCAGCGTCCTACATATAGGACGCTGGGCATATATGGGTTATTTATTCTTCGCTTGTATACGTCATCGTAATTGTTTTCTGTTGACATTATTGCAGCTCCTGTTCCACAATATAAAGGATGGTACCAAAAGTTTTTTTTCCTGCCAGTACACTCTTTCTTTTGAAATCGATTTCGTCTAGGGCGTACTGGATATTTTCATTGCTGCGATTATGTCCTTTCGAGGCTTGTTTCGAATTTCGCTCCCATGCGTGCCGCGGCTTTTGAATTGCAACAGAAATTAAGCACACTCTGGTTATGTGGGAACATTTACCAAAATAGCACGCTAATCGAAAGAATGCCGACGAGACTTCTGTACTTCTGCGCGTTGCAAGACGGCACAGGAATCAGTGCACGGCTAAATAGCCGCATTGGTGTGCGTGCTTGACTAGGTTAGCTATAGCACTTAAGTGTTAGGATTGGTACTGTTGCAGGCAGCCGCAGATTTAGCCTTGCGAAGTTTGCAAGAAATTGCCCCGCCCGGTTTTCTCTTTGCTAGTTGTATTGAACTTCTCTTTTTTTGTGTCTGTTTTTTGTTGTCCCTTTTGTGTGAGTATGTTCTTAACTAAGCGCCAGCGTGCTCTTAAACAGTCGCTCGTAGCGCGACGTAACTCCAGCCCGTGTGCTATTCCTCACCTATACCAGTGTAATTGGTATTGTGTTTCAGCTCGGTCACTGAATCTTCAAGAAGCAGGTGTCGCGACTTTCCTTGAAGTTTTTAACTGCTACAAGATTCGCATATGACTGGTGATGTGCGTCGATTATGTTGGGGTTGGTGCAGTGAGATATATGGATCCGGTACAATATTGCACGTAAGTGTACAATGCTACCATTTAATCGTTCTATGTTGGCAGCGTTGGCCGGGCACCGTACCACACCTTCAGGCGACACCTGACCTTATAGTGGGCCAGCGAAGAGGAATACAGCAGTACCTGCCTCCGCGCTTGATGGTAACTGCGCATGTAAGCCGCAGGTGCAAAATATACGAAAGACAGGAACAGACTTTGGAACTTCTTTATTTTACATTTCTCGAACGTCACGCACCCAGGTGAAACAATGAAGCACCGGCCATTCGCTTGGATGTCTTGCATTAGAACTGTGCTAGCAAGTGCGTAGGAGCTCAAATTGTTCGAAAAGGCATCGAGTTCGCACCACCATTATTTTTCAAAAAAAAAAAAGCAAGATACAAGCATTTCTTTTTTTTACTATTTCCTCTCTCGATCCACAGAATCCCGCAAGCTGTTTGTGGAGTTTCTTGACCTTTGGGCGGCGGACTGCAAATTTGCACCTGGCTCCCCACTTGTGTAAAGCGGCATTCGCTGGAATGACCATTGTTGCAACGGCGTATCACCTCGAACATGTTTCAGCGTCGTTTAACGTGCGGATAGCGAACTGGGTGCAAATGTCTAACATCTACCATATGCTATCTCGCGTGCGATTTGCCGCAGTATAACGCTGTGGGTTGTTTTCGCTCCGGAGAATCGTGCCGATAGAACACTCGCTCTTTTATTTTTCTGTAATGTCCGATTTTCTCACCCACCTACCTGTAGTCATGTGGTGAGAATCGCAAATGAGAAGACCGGTGAGTCGAGCGATGGCTGAATACGCGCGCGCGTGTGTGTGTGTGTGTGTGTGTGTGTGTGTGTGTGTGTGTGTGTGTGTGTGTGTGTGTGTGTGTGTGTGTGTGTGTGTGTGTGTGCTCCTGCAAAATGTGCACGTTTTCTATTTCTAAATCTTTCTTTCTTCTCTATCCTATCCTACCACTTTATGTGAGAGTGTCCAATCGAGCAAAAGCTTGGTTAAACTCCCTGGCTTTCTTTCTCGTTTCTCTCTTTCTATTGATATCTTCTTGTTTGGTTGTTTGGTTGTTTGTTTGTTTGTCTTCATTTTTTTTCGCCTTCAATTCCTCGGGAAACTACATCATTCAAATGTCGCAAACGCAATTCGCACGCATCAGTATTTATTTTACTCAAACGCTGCCACGAATGAAAATGAGCCCGGCCTCAATGGTCTAGTAGCTAAGGTACTCGGCTGCTGACCCGCAGGTCGCGGGATCGAATCCTGGTTGATTGATTGATTTGTGGGGTTTAACGTCCCAAAACCACCATATGATTATGAGAGACGCCGTAGTGGAGGGCTCCGGAAATTTCGACCACCTGGAGTTCTTTGACGTGCACCCAAATCTGAGCACACGGGCCTACAACATTTCCGCCTCCATCGGAAATGCAGCCGCCGCCGCCGGGATTCGATCCCGCGACCTGCGGGTCAGCAGCCGAGTACCTTAGCCACTAGACCACCGCGGCGGGGCGATCGAATCCTGGCTGCGACGGCTGCATTTCCGATGGAGGCGGAAATGTTGTAGACCCGTGTGCTCAGATTTGGGTGCACGTTAAAGAATCCCACGTGGCCGAAATTTCCGGAGCCGTCTCTACTACCGCGTCTCTCATAATCATATGGTGGTTTTGGAACGTTAAACCCCACATATTCATCAAATCAATCAATGAAAACGAGAACTCGTGCATCCGCGGTATTCAATTCTACCACCGCTCGCGTACAGTGTCAGCAGCCGCGCAGTCATCGTCCGCTTGGCGTGATAGCTCGCGTTATATGGCAAGACGTTATCGCTTTATTTCAGTAACGTGACGACACTGATGTCGAGATATTTCGTAATTCCTGTCGGGATTGAATTTGTAATCGTAACTTTGAGCAGACTTTCTTGGCACGAGAAGGCCGGGATAAGATAAATTAGTGAGGGAGGTCACTGCAATTCGTGAAATTGAAAAAGCTGTTCTTCGTGCGTAAGCGCCGTTCCGATTTCGTTAGCGGGAAAGAGCATGAATTTTTATTATTACTTAGATAGAGATTTTATTTTCTATATAAAGAGAAAGAATGAAGCACCGGCGCACGTATTTGTGGGGGAAAAGTGTATTTTTTTTGCTCCCCGTTTTTTCGGGCCGTATTGGTTGATTGATATGTGGGGTTTAACGTCCCAAAACTACCATGTGACTATGAGAGACGCCGTAGTGGAGAGATCCAGAAATTTCGACCACCAGTGGTTCTTTAACAGGCACCCAAATCTGAGCAGACGGGCCTACCGAATTTTCGCCTTCATCAAAAATGTAGCCGCCTCAGCCGGGATTCGATCCCGCGACCTGCAGGTGAGCAGCCGAGTACCTTAACCACTAGACCACCACAGTGAGGTTTCCGGGTAGTATATTGCAGTGATATTGATGGTTTTCATTAGAGAAGCCATGATGCCCAGTCTGGAAACATAGCACGTGTTACATGGGTTATAGTTCTTGTTCGTTCGCAAGCAAGCTGGCAAAAATTGAGCACGTTTGGACTTGCACTCAATTTATAATTGATTATTTTTATAAAATCGTGAGCAGCCTAAGAGTTGGGAAGCGCTGGCGCACTCGAGCGCCGTGGCGTGACAAACCGCCTGCGATACAAGCGTCAGATTTCTGGTGAAGAATTTCGTTCTGGTGAAGCTTTCTGGTGAAGCTTTCTGGTGAAGAATTTTGTTCTGATGAAGCTTTCTGGTGAAGAATTTGGTTTCGGTGAAGCTTTTTGTTGAAGGATTTTGTTCTGGTGAAGGTTTTTGGTGAAGATTTTTGTTTTGGTGAAGCTTTCTGGTGAAGAATTTTGTTTTGGTCAAGCTTTCCGGTGAAGAATTTCGTTCCGCGGTCAAAAGCGCACTCAGTCGAGCTAATTCAGATTTGTTCAACTTCGCATTCAATCTGAACAATCTGCAGTGGCTGAACGTATGGCAGAAGACGACCACTCCGCTTTGTGCAGTACATGACGTCACACACGTCACGCGAAAATGGCGGTCACCGCGTTGGCTCATAGCCAACGACTTTTATGGCTTATTTCACGCTTAAATATTATTTTACAGTTAATATTTATATATGTTGAAAAAGGGTTTATTGGCGACTGTTGTGACGGTGGTCCTACGACGAAACACGATCGGACAAGAGCAACGGTCAAGCAGATGCCGGCGATGATCAGCACGAGCCGAGCGAGACAAGCCCAGCACCCAGTACCCAAGCGACGGTGGCGATGTTGCTTGCCAACAATGCGTTTTCTTCTTCACAATTTGCCCCCGCCAAAAAAGAGCCATCCTGGCGACCTAAGAGTCTGGAGGCAGAGGGCTATGATATGGCTTAAGGCGGGCGACGTGGACGATGTCACGTCCACGCCGGCGCATGTCGTCAGATGGGGAAAGTGGCTCGATGAGAAAATTCACCGGCGAGGTTTTCTCCAAAACGCGGTATGGGCCCTCGTACTTTGGAACGAGTTTTGAGGAAAGGCCGGGGGTTTGGTAAGGAACAGCCAGCCATACAAGTGATCCC
The DNA here is from genome assembly GCF_013339725.1 of Rhipicephalus microplus. Taxonomy (NCBI): domain Eukaryota; kingdom Metazoa; phylum Arthropoda; class Arachnida; order Ixodida; family Ixodidae; genus Rhipicephalus; species Rhipicephalus microplus. The sequence continues at coordinate 259,103,636 of NC_051165.1, read as the reverse complement.
GGGGAATAGCTGGGGCTTTGTGAAGAGTCGGCGTTGTTTTCTTTCTGGCGCTGTTGTTCTTGTGACGTAAAGGTGCGTGCGAGTTCACGGCAATCTTCCGCATTTCGGGCAGCTTCGGACACAGATGGGCATTCGGATGCGTCAGGACGGTATGGAAGGAGAGTGTCGATGGTGTGAGATGGTTCGCGTCCATAAAGAAGAAAGAAAGGTGAAAATCCAGTGGTAGACTGTGTCGCGGTGTTATATGCGAACGTGATGAATGGAAGAATGCGATCCCAGTTAGTATGATCGGATGTCACATACATGGCGAGCATATCGCCAAGGGTGCGGTTAAATCTTTCCGTGAGCCCGTTAGTCTGCGGGTGGTATGCGGTGGTCTTGCGATGAACAACATGGCATTCAGAAAGCAGAGACGTGACGACTTCTGATAGGAAGGCTCTACCTCGGTCGCTTAGCAGTTCTCGAGGTGCACCATGTCGTAGTATGAAGCGATGAAGGATGAAGGATGCTACGTCCCGCGCAGTGGCACTTGGAAGGGCGGCGGTCTCAGCGTAGCGTGTTAAATGGTCCACGGCGACTATTATCCACCGATTTTCATCTGATGTTGTCGGTAGAGGGCCATAGAGATCGATTCCGATCCGATCGAAAGGTTTGGCAGGGCACGGAAGCGGTTGAAGCGCACCGGACGAGTGGAAAGGCGGTGATTTGCGGCGTTGACAGTCAGGGCAGCCCATAACGAATTTTCGAACGAAATTATACATTCCGCGCCAGTAGAAGCGATGGCGAATGCGTTCGTAAGTTTTGAAAACTCCGGCATGACCACATTGGGGATCATCGTGAAAGGAGGCGCAGATTTGTGATCGCAAGCTGCGTGGGACAACCAAGAGCCACTTACGACCTTCGGGGGCGTAGTTGCGTCGGTGTAGCAGCCGATCACGAATGGCGAAATGTGCAGCTTGACGTCTGAGAGATCGTGGTACTGCAGTGGTTGACGATCCAGAGAGACAGTTAAAAAGGGAAGCGATCCACGGGTCCTTGTGTTGTTCACTGGTAAAGGAGTCGAGGTCGAGAGAGGCGACGGAGTTGGTACCAGTGGTTCCGCAGGCCGAGTCGGGAGGTAAAGGCGAACGCGACAGGGCGTCGGCGTCAGAATGCTTGCGTCCGCTGCGATAGATGACACGAATGTCGTACTCCTGGATTTGCAGTGCCCACCGAGCTAGGCGGCCAGAAGGATCTTTCAATGTGGCGAGCCAACAAAGTGCATGGTGGTCCGTTACCAAGTCGAATGGGCGACCGTACAAATAAGGGCGGAACTTGCGAAGCGCCCACACTAGCGCCAAGCACTCTTTTTCAGTGACGCTGTAATTGGCCTCAGCTTTAGTAAGTGTGCGACTCGCATAAGCGACGACGTATTCGGAGTAGCCCGGCTTGCGTTGGGCGAGGACGGCGCCTAGACCAACCCCACTAGCGTCTGTGTGAACTTCCGTTGCAGCTGTTGGGTCGAAATGCCGAAGAATTGGAGGAGATGTTAGTAGACTACGGAGCGTGGCAAACGCGACGTCGCAGTCAGAAGACCAGGATGAAAGGTCTGCATCACCGCGTAGGAGGTTGGTCAGTGGTGACATGATCGACGCAAAATTTCGCACGAAGCGCCGGAAGTACGAGCATAGTCCGACAAAACTGCGTAATTCTTTCAGTGTAGTAGGTTTCGGGAACTCAGCGACTGCTCGCAATTTTGCAGGGTCGGGTCGAACACCATGCTTGGACACGATGTGTCCTAAGATGGACAGCTCTCGCGCGGCGAAGCGGCACTTTTTAAGGTTCAGTTGGAGACCAGCGTTGGTTAAACACGTCAGAACCAGTTGGAGCCGAAGCAGATGTGTAGGAAAATCGGGAGAGAAAACGACAATATCGTCGAGGTAGCATAGACACACAGACCACTTCAGTCCACGCAGTGTGTTGTCCATGAGTCGTTCAAACGTGGCAGGAGCATTACAGAGACCAAATGGCATTACGTTAAATTCGTACAGGCCATCTGGTGTAATGAACGCAGTTTTCTGGCGATCAGCTTCTGCCATAGGAACCTGCCAGTATCCAGATCGTAAGTCTAAGGAGGAGAAGAATTCGGCTCCTTGGAGGCTGTCAAGGGCGTCGTCGATGCGCGGTAGTGGATAGACGTCTTTCCGCGTCACCTTGTTTAATCGCCGGTAGTCGACGCAAAAGCGAATCGATCCATCCTTCTTTCGAACTAGAACGACAGGAGATGCCCAAGGACTGTGCGATGGTTTAATAACGCGACGGCGTAGCATCTCTTCGACCTGGTCGTTGATGACGTGACGTTCTGCAGCAGAGACACGGTACGGTCTTTGACGCAATGGCTGGTGTGAACCGGTGTCAATGTAGTGGTGCACTGCGGAAGTCCGACCCAATTGCGGCTGAGAAACGTCGAATGAATTCGCGAAGTGCTGGAGGAGATTAAGAAGCTCGGCGCGTTCATGGGCACTTAAGGTGTCGGCGATGGAGCTCGAGAAGGTGTCACTCGATGAGCTCGGTGGGCATTCCAGTGGGGAAAGGGCATGAAGTTCGGTCGAGGCGCTACTGCACGATTCGTCTGGCATGTTAAGGAATAAAGAGGAATCGAGGTACTCCACTCGACCGAGACATTCGCCGGCAAGTAGCGTAAGCGGTGCAGAAAGGGGGTTGTGGACGAAAATATTGCTTCGGCCCGCAGTGACGTCAAGTGTAGCGAAAGGCAAGGAAACGGCTCTGCGGCTCATGAAAATGTCGGAAGGTGTAAACATTACTGTAGCGTCGTTATGGCCATCGCAGCAAACAGGGACAATGGCAAGAGAGGCTGGCGGAATTTCAGTGTCTTCCCGTACGACGAGTTTTGGGGACCGCTCAAGAACTTCGTGCAAAGGTTCGTCAGACAGGTGCGAAAATTGAACTTCAGCGCGTGCGCAGTCGATGACGGCATGATGATGTGACAGGAAGTCCCACCCGAGGATAACGTCATGCGAGCACACCGAAAGGACGATGAACTCGACAACGTACATAGAGCCTTGGATGAAAATGCGGGCTGTACAGGTGCCGAGAGGTCGAACTGGTTGTGCGCTAGCCGTACGAAGCGATAGTCCAGAGAGCGGCATGGTCACTTTGCGTAGGGAGCGGCAGAGCTGGGCGGCTATAACAGAAACGGCAGCACCTGTGTCGATGAGGGCAAAGGTAGAAACACCATCGACAGATATGGCGACGACGTTAGCAGGTGAAGTGCGAGGACTTGGGCATTTCGATGACGGCGCAGTTCTTGCCTCTGGAACTGCGGCGTTCAGTTTTCCCGGTTGGAGGAAGCGGGTCGGGGACGCATTGGGGACAGAGATCGCCTGCGAGGAGACGGCGAGCGGGGAGAGTGAGTCGGCGCTGGGGGCCGGGGTGACTGAGACTCGGGAAGATTAGTGTAGCCATACTGCGGTGAAGGATAGGGAGCAGGTAGGTGCGTGGGCTGCGGGTCATACAGTAACGGCCAAGTAGTGTTGTGTTGCGATTGGAAGCGACGACGACAATATCGTGCCACGTGTCCTGGAGTACCACAGGCGTAGCAGATCGGTCGATTGTCAGCAGTGCGCCAGGAATTGCTGACTCGCGGTGCGGCCCAAGGTGTCGAAAGAGGGGTAGAGTGGGGAGCAACTGCAGGCATGGGTGGCAAAAGCTGCTGGCGAGGTCTGCTCCGTACCACCTGGGCATAAGTAAGAGGCGCGGCCACGGGCTGCATAGCCGGCGCATGGGGAACAGGCATGGCCACAGGCTGCTGGTGGGCAGCGACGGGAACAGCCTGAGCTACCTCTTCGGCAATAACGTCGCGGAGTGGGGAGGGCAGACGAGAGGAAGGCGGCTGCTGCGTGAAGGGAATTAGCGACAGCTGCCGAGCTACTTCTTCACGCACAAAGTCTTTGATCTCTTGCAGGGTTGTTGAGTAATCAGGAACAGAAGTAAGACTTGATAGTGAGTCAGCGTGTGAGGAAAATGGCCGAGTCAGGGCGCGCTGCTTCCTCAACTCGTCGAAGCTTTGACATAACGTCACAAGTTCCGCAACAGTGGCAGGATTGCGCGCCAGGAGCATCTGAAATGCGCCGTCATTTATCCCTTTGAGGATGTGTTGAATCTTCTCTGACTCGGGCATGGCGTTGTTCACGCGGTTGCAAAGAGCAATAATGTCTTCGATATAACTGGTGAACGATTCAGATGGCTTCTGTGCGCGAGTCCGCAAGCGTTGTTCGGCTCTGGACTTGCGGACAGCGGGTCGGCCGAAAACGTCAGCAAACGACGTTTTGAAGATGGACCACGTCGTAATGTCGTTTTTGTGGTTGTTATACCACATTTCGGCCACGTCAGTGAGATAAAAGATGACGTTAGTCAGTTTGTCCGCGTCATCCCACTTGTTGTTTGCGCTCACCAGTTCGTAGTGATCGAACCAGTCGTCCACGTCGGTCTCATCAGCTCCGCTGAAGACTTTGGGCTCTCGCAAACGAAGAACGCCGGGGTTGCTGGGGGATGGAGTGGAAGAGCCAGGTTGCGCGTTGTTGGTAGCCATGATGGGAGGTAGCGTTCGGTTGCGCAGCTCCAGGTTTAGGCCACGGCGAATGGCAGCACCCAGGTTCAGGCGACGGGGAATGTCAGCACCCTCCACCAATTGAAAAAGGGTTTATTGGCGACTGTTGTGACGGTGGTCCTACGACGAAACACGATCGGACAAGAGCAACGGTCAAGCAGATGCCGGCGATGATCAGCACGAGCCGAGCGAGACAAGCCCAGCACCCAGTACCCAAGCGACGGTGGCGATGTTGCTTGCCAACAATGCGTTTTCTTCTTCACAATGTATATACGTAATAAACCCTAAACTTTTCTTGTCCACGGAAAACCACAAATTGATGGGCGACAGTGTCATGACTGTTCAAGTGTGCATGCTGCCTTAAAAAACAAACCGTCAATTGAAGTCAGCACTCCGCCCTGCACCTTCTTCGTCTCTTGTTACGTGTGTGCTGTTATATCTACGAACTATCGCTTTATTCTTTGGCACGTATATGCAAGGCACCGTTCCTTGAGTGGTATACACGGACACTTTCTCCGGGGGCGTATTGCGTATATCCGACCTTCTACGCGCCATGTCACTTCGAGTCGCGGTTCTTGGTTGTCTTGGCTGCCATTTACTCGTTTAATAACGCTGTCTACAACGTACTGTCTTCATCCGGGCGCACCCACTCGCAAACTACTTAGTTACGCGGGCACGTCTTGAGAGAAAAAAAAAAGTCTCAACACGCTTCGCCAAAGCCGGCCATCGTAGCACAGCTTTTCTTCTGTCTTTACCGTTTTCGAGAACGTTGAGAAGGAAGCCGACAGCTGCATGTGCACGTTACAGAAGTCTACCCTGAGCTTTCCATCAGTGCCAGGGCTATACGTTACGCCTGGGCTCTCTGTGAATCGTGCTGCGAAGAGTTGTGGTTAAACAAAGCGTATCGCCCGATATTTCATTATTCGGCTCCGGTGCACATCGCGTTGTTGTGGGCGTCCTCCGTGCAACTCCGCACCGCCTACGCCCCGTGGAGTATAGAGCGACCCCCAATCTCCTTCCCTCAGCACACTGTAGTTAGTGAGAGGTTCTAATTAGCAGCGCCGACGAAAGGTTCAAACCGCGACACGCGTCCCGAGCACGTCCAAGCGCGAGCTCGATATTTGCGCGTGCCTTGAACGCACTTGAGTTACACGGCGAGGCCCCGCGGAATTAGATTTCTCGAGCTCCACGTGGCGTAGTACACTCCATGCATGCGCTCAGTCTGTCACCGACGACACAAGCATCACAGCGAAATCTGCATGTCACATGAACCGGCGAGGAAGTGGAACTGCAGTTATACATGTCGTAAGACTCGAGAACAAGACGGAAAGTTGAGCCTAAAACAGTTAAAAGAGGGCCTGTGTAACAGAAAAGCATTGCAAGTTGAGCAGCACAGATGCATCACGGGATGCAAAAGCTCAAGACTGGACAATCACACACGCAAATGTGGGTGAATAACTCTGTAAACTATACCTCCATGACGGTCCAATGGTTGTGGTGCTGCTGGCCCGAAGGTTGCAGGGATCGGATTCGTGGTTGCCGCGTCTTGATGGAAGCGAAGTGCTCGAGGACAGTGTACTTATGTTTAGGCCCACGTTGAAGAATATCAGATGGCCGAAATTTTCGGGGCCCTGGTGTCCAGCATAATCAGGTGGCGGCTTTGGGACATAAAACCCAGACAATTATTATTTTACTATTTACAGTGAATATCGTGAAGGCACTGCTGAACTACTCACACGCATCAAAGCGCCAGAAAGCGTGTCTCACTTTCAACGTTTGTGTGCTGTGACAATGTTCAACCGTAGAGGCGCGTTTGATTTTAGAAACAAAGGGAAAATAACGAGTAATTTCCCTAGACAACGCTATAGGTCAGGATTCTCTTTGCAAAGGAAGCTTCGCTCAGGATAAACGACGCAGATGGGAATGAAATAGATTGAGCTCGAGGAAAGCTAAACAAGAAAGGTAAATATTTGAATATAAAGGAGAGCAAGGGGAAGCGAACGAAGAATTAAAATGCCTCCTCGAGTTTCCGCTGATGAGGTCAGCACTGCGACTATAACGAGATATTCGCATTTCCAGCGCTCAGGGAACACCTGGGAAAACGGGGAAATCCGAGAAGCCTCGTCAGCGTGTCCGACCTAATTTCCTGACTCGATCAGCGAATCTATAGTTGCTGTGCCCCCGCGCCTCGTCGGCTGTTCCCCCACTTACTCTACAATCTCGTCGTCCAGTCTCTGATTTCGTCTGACGCGGACTGTCTCGGCGTCTGCGCCAACTGTTTCCTTATTTCGATGCAGCCCAGTGGAAGGCAACACCCCCTGCTGTGCACGGTGCTCCCCCCCCCCCCCCGTACTAAGTGACGTCAAGACGGCACGAAAAAGAAATAAAACGTATCAACATGACGGGAACGTCCGGAGGGCATTGTGGAAGGATACTTAAACGGAGGCGAATGACGTAGACGATGAACACTGTTACAGGCTTTTGATCCGCCGAGCTCTTTTTTCACTCGTCTGCTTTCTCCCATTTAAATCGCCTATTCTTGTTTCTTCAACAAAAAGAAGTTAAGGTAAAGAATATCAGCCCAGAAAGTAATCATCTTGTGCTGCAGCCAAGTCTATATAGCGGATGGCAGTGGCGATATTATCGTTTTATTTTCCCGAGAAGCGCGGAGCAAGAGGGCTGATACCGTAAAGTATCACTTTACACGCGCCACGCGCCGGACGTCATTCGCTGGCGGGAATGTATACGCTAAACTAATTTAAGGGGACACCGTTCAACCCATAATTTAGTAGAATGCAGCATCGTGAAATAAAACGGCATTCTGGACATACTTAATCTATAAATTAAACGCTGATCGATTGATTGATTAATTGATAATTTGTTAATTGATTGATCGATTGATTTCGAAATGAAAGCGTAACCCTCAGCAAACATTCACTTCACTCTGTTTGTGGATTCGGGTAGTGGGTAAGTGAATAACTTTATTCGGAATCCGGCGAGTGGAGGCCCGGGCCTGGACTCGCCTAGATGGTCGCTGGAAGCTGTTGCTCCTGCATGCCCTCTATGGTTCGCTGGATGGTAGTTTGTCTTGAATTTTTGAAATGAGCGGCGCGGCTCTTCAGTTCAAAAACTTGAAACCAACTATGAACCGTCCAGCGAGCATGCATGGAGGTCGTGCAGGATGTGATCCCAGGCCCGGGCCTCCCACTCTTCGGATTCTCAATAAAGTTATTTCACTCACTCACTCACTCACTCACTCAATTCAACTAGTTTATGTTCACTCTGTCTGGTCTCAGATCGGACTTAGGGAGCTCCGGTGACGGTCAAGATATGCACCATGGAATGGGAGCGGATTGTGACGTGATGGTATTCGCGAGGCCAGTCTATCATAGCCCATCCAGGACAAGCACCTGTCCTGGCGGTCATCCTCACCTGTCTTGCTTGCGTCTCCGTCTCGCTAGCGCTCCTTTGTCATACATCAAGTATGGACCAACTTGCTCCAGCATACAACTTAACAATGAATCATATATGCACGTAGGATGAACAACACATTTTCAGTGTTTGTTTTGCTGAACATAGGAGAGTGGTGAAGCGCTCTCATTTAGCTATGTAGCTATCGTGGAGCATCGTTATGTACGTTTACTATATGTGGAATCTTAACAGGGTGCAGTTCGCCTACGCGAGAGAAATCTGAGAACATTTAAGCGCTTTTCTTCACGGGAATGTGGTCACTGACGAACTGGAATCTATTATGGGACGTTGTGTCCAGTATCAGCAAGACTAAGGCAATGAACCAGTGCGGTACTTCTGCACAAGCGAGCCATCGGCCGGAGATCGACTCATCTCCCACGGCCGCCTACGAGCGGAGTTCGCAGCACTTGCGTAGCAGCATTCGTTAGCCGATACGTATCGGCATCCAAAGAGGCACCACAAGTAGCTCAGCTCCTCGTCACCTGTCACAGTTACGCAACCTCCAGCTACACCTGTAAGGTGACGTGATCCTTTCATCAAGTTTCAGCGGTCACTTTCTGATTAAATCAAACATTCGTGTGCAGTGCCAAGCGAGAATAAACCTCGCACAGAATGCCGCGTGGGCTGTTCGGCTGAATTGAAACTACAGAGAATTCTGTCGTGAATATGCCCTGATTCAGTCATCTATTCTCTCTCTCTCTTTCTCTATCTCGATCACTCACTCGCTAATTCGTTAATGCATTTCGAGGCTACTTAATTGTGGGATCATTATCTGGCACATCAGCAACATCACATTTATTTGTAAAACGTCATAAATGACAGAGCGGCAGCAGCAAATAGATTGAGTTTGAGTTTCAGTTTGAGTTTAGTTTATTTACCACGTACAGTTGTACAGTAAGTGGTTGGGATAGAGGGAAAAAACTGTATAAAACAGCTTGATAAAGCCTCATATCCCCATGGCAACTGTGGCAACAAAAATGGCAAAATCAAATTAAACACAGGACAGTTTAAACCAGCAATGCATACGCTTTGCATCAGAACAAAAAATTTAAACAAACTATATATACTAACCAAAAAACGCACATGCTATACATCGAAAGAAGTAATCAAACAAAAAATATTACTACACACAAATTAATAAAGCATTAATAAGGTATGTTCGATTGAAGGATAAGTCAATCGTAAACAAACGGGTGTTATTGTTTGTTTCCTTGTTAGTCTGTTTCGTTGGCAAATACGGCACATAGCGTGTTTCTTATAGTGCATGCTTCTTTCTTAGGCCCTTCGCTGTCGAACCTGCGACATAGCCCAGTGAGCTTGTCGCGTGCGCAGAACACATCTCTTACCCCTATTTTGCCAGCGACCTTCTTTAGCTTATGGGAAACTTCGTGTACGTAGGGAATAACAGCCATGCTAGGCCCCGCCGTAGTGGTCTAGTGGCTAAGGTACTCGGCTGCTGACCTGCAGGTCACGGGATCGAATCCCGGCTGCGGTGGCTGCATTTCAGATGGAGGCGGAAATGCTGTAGGCCCGTGCACGTGTTCAGATTTGGACGCACTTTAAAGAACCCCAGGTGGTCGAAATTTCCGGAGCCCTCCACAACGGCGTATCTCATAATCGTATGGTGGTTTTGGGACGTTAAACCCCACATATGAATCAATATTATTTGGCACCATATAAAGTAAAGTTTTCAAACAAAACCGGACACTTAATGTTCAAAGATTCTCGTTCAAAAGTGCTATCTGCCATTGGCTGGTTGCCTGTCGATCGCCGTTGGCTGGTATCTAATCTGGCAAACGGCTTCGGTGTACCATCGTTATTGTGTAAACTATACAATTCCGGATTAACTTTTTCCTTGTTCCTTATCGTCGCACTTGTAATGTTTTTTTTTAATATATCACAATAGCAACGTCACAGTTCGTACATATTCATCCCTCCACCATTTCAGGAGCATCTGCGGTCATCCATAGTAGTTTTCACGATAATCACTTTGCTATGCATGCAGTCGTGCGTGTTGATGTTATAATTCACAAATTGCGCACAACATACGCGAATAATTTACGCTACAAGCAGAAAAATGCACCTCCTTTCAGTCTTTTTTTTCTTTACTCAGTCTTCTCTGGATATTACTTTCAGTTAATCCGACAGGCACTGCATGCAGTTGCAGCAGCTTTCATTCGGACCAGCTGTGCCATAATCGCACCTTTCCTAATTTATGTCACTTCAAAATGTGGAAATGCTTCAACCAACATGCGCGATGACTTCGTTCTCTGGTCTGCCGGTGGATAACTACCAGAACAGAGCCGGAGAGGAAAAATTTTCTCCATACTTCAGCAAGCATCGACTTGCAAAGTTAGGCCATCCGTCATTCTAGCGATGAATTCCGTCGTGCTCACCTCGGCTCCTTCGCGATCCTTCTAATCCTAATCAAAGAACACGCTAACTCTCGAACACCGTGCTTTCAAAGGACCATTGCCGGTGCTCAACGCACGATGGCAGTTGAAACGCACGGGACTTGTTCTGTCTTCATAATGACGCTTAGCGGTAAAGCAGCTGCACGTGCGCATTGAATAACAAGGAGTGATGGACGCGGGAGCGTGTGAGACATGCTGCCCCTGGTCACAGGCTGACGTTAGGGAGCTATACGGTAACTTTTCATGCAAGTAAGTGTCCTCTACAGAATAACAGAAAGGCGGGCCAGCTGGTTAGGTTTCATAGTGAATTCTATGGGGCAGCGTGAGGACGAATACAACGAGAAATGTAACTTAGAAGTGTGGCAGCTTGGGCTAGTTGGTATGGCATGACAATAGTTATAGCGCGAGAAAAAAACGACGGCACAGAAGTGTGGCAGCTTGGGCTAGTTGGTATGGCATGACGATAGTTATAGCGCGAGAACAATCGTGTCCTTCTTGTCTCTGTGTCATCGTTTTGTTCTCGCGCTATAACTATCGACGACACAGAGACGAGAAGGACACGAAAGACACGAAAAACACGAAAGACACGAAAGGTCTTTCGTGTCCTTCTTGTCTCTGTGTCGTCGTTTTGTTCTCGCGCTATAACTATTGTCACAACGAGAAAGGACACGACAAGTGCTGCACTCACAACTTGATCATTCCTGTATTCGTGCTAACGCTGCCCCATACAATTCACTATGTCCTCTACGTACCGAAGTGTGTGACCTGTCCATTCGCTGTCTATGAATGGAGGACGGATAGTCCCGCTGAAATTTCCCTCGGACATAAGAGTGCATCCAAAAAAAAAAAAGGCCATTGCAGTTTTAAAATAAAGATAGCTGGCTTATGACACCATCGTATGTCCCAACGAAATACCACGTGTTATTTTACGTGACTGGCAATAAGCGCGGAAGCAATTACTGTTCTCAACCATCTGAGCTTGTAAGCCTTCGGCAGATCGAAACACCGTGCGGTCGTGTTTACATAAACTCTGTCGGCTTGATTGGTTTGGTTAGATCACGCTAATGTCGCAAAAGGAAGTGCATTCGCGTTGCTCGAGCTGCGTTTATACCGGGCAAAGTCCGAACACCAAAGAGTGGTGGATGGTGACATAAGCCATGCGAGGTAATTGCTCCGAGGCGTAACGCAATTGGCACAATATCGGATGACAGAGAGTCCGCGCTTATACAAGGGCTCGTCCTGGCTGTCTCGTTTCCGAGCCGATAAAGCATTGCACGTACGAAGCCTCGTGTGCATTGTCGAGGTAAAAAGATCTCTTTTCGAATGCTTCTTCCGCAATTGCTACTGGAGATGTGAAGAGATCAAAAGAAGACGATAAGCAAGACTGTATACGCAACGGGACAGATGGAGTCTTCTTTTGTCCCATTTCTTTCCATAACCACAGTACCCTTTAGACTACGAAAAGACATACTCTTACGAGACTGTATTATTCGCTCACTAACAGTGCAGTAGCTTGTTTCACGCACTGACTATACATGGACTGGAACGCTCCGGTAAGGAGTCGTTATCATATGCGTCTAACCGTGTTGGGGGATAAGCTACTGCTGCCTACATTCCAGTTGACAACTGGAATGTGACAGCATGACACTGAGCAGGCGCAAAGACAATACGATTTTATATATTCAAGGATATTACCTGGGTTAGCCGTAAGATAACTAATTTAACGGTTGTGCAATGAATTTCACTTTATTATCTGGTTATGCGTTTTGGTTTTTCGTGCAACTGTTATCCACTATAATCCGAGTACTTAAGCTTAATAAGATAACTTTATATGTTATATTAACGCGATAGCGTTAAAAATATTCTCTGCCACATATAACGATAACTCTTTTCCGAGGAATTCCGGAGCCGGCGTCGGCATCGGTGGTATTGAGCGAAAAATCAGAGCTGGCAGTGACTGAAAAATCGAGAAAGATTGAGAGCTTTATTTGCATGGGAAGTCTCTCGCTCGAGTAAGAATCGAATCCACGCCTTCTGCGAGGCAGTGGCGTAGCCAGGGAAGGGGGAGGGGGGGTCAAACTCCTCCGAAATTTTCCGTCCAACACCCCCCTCCCCCTGCCACTTCATCACCATCATCATCATCATCATCATCATCATCATCATCATCATCATCATCAGCCTGACTACGTCCACTGGAGGACAAAGGCCTCTCCCATGTTCCGCCAGTTAACCCGGTCCTGTGCTTGCTGCTGCCAATTTATACCCGCAAACTTCTTAATCTCATCTGCCCACCTAACCTTCTGTCTCCCCCTAACCCGCTTCCCTTCTCTGGGAATCCAGTTAGTGACTCTTAACGACCAGCGGTTATCTTGTCTACGCACTACATGCCCGGCCCATGTCCATGTCTTCTTGATTTCAGCTATGATATCCTTAACCCCCGTTTGTACCCTAATCCACTCTGCTCTCTTCTTGTCTCTTAAGGTTACACCTACCATTTTTCTTTCCATTGCTCGCTGCGTCGTCCTCAATTTAAGCTGAACCCTCTTTGTAAGTCTCCAGGTTTCTGCTCCGTAGCTAAGTACCGGCAACATACAGCTGTTATATACATTCCTCTTGAGGGATAGTGGCAATCTACCTGTCATAATTTGAGAGTGCTTGCCAAATGTGCTCCACCCCATTCTTATTCTTCTAGTTACTTCAATCTCGTAGTTCGGCTCCGCGGTTATTAGCTGCCCTAAGTAGACATAGTCTTTTACAACTTGAAGTGCACTATTACCTATCTCGAAGCGCTGCTCTTTTCCGAGGTTGTTGTACATTACTTTCGTTTTCTGCAGATTAATTTTAAACCCCACCTTTCTGCTCTCCTTGTCTAACTCCGCAATCATGACTTGCAATTCGTCCCCCGAGTTACTCAGCAATGCAATGTCATCGGCGAAGCACAGGCTACTAAGGTATTCTCCATTAACTCTTATCCCTAACTGTTCCCATTCTAGGCTTCTGAAAAACTCCTGTAAGCACGCGGTAAATAGCATTGGGGAGATTGTGTCCCCCTGCCTTACACCATTCTTGATTGGTATTCTGTTGCTTTCTTTATGAAGCACTATGGTAGCAGTTGATCCCCTGTAGATTTCTTACAGGATGTTTATATATACTTCATCGACGCCCTGATTCCGCAGTGTCTGCATGACGGCTGATATTTCTACTGAATCAAACGCCTTCTCGTAATCTATGAAAGCAATGTATAGTGGTTGGTTATATTCTGAGCATTTCTCTATTACCTGATTGATAGTATGAATGTGGTCGATTGTTGAGTAGCCTGTTCGAAATCCTGCTTGTTCCTTTGGTTGATTGAATTCTAACGTTTTCTTTACTCTGTTAGCAATAACATTTGTAAATAGCTTGTACACTACAGAGAGCAAGCTGATCGGCCTGTAATTCTTCAAGTCCTTGTCATCTCCTTTCTTATGTATTAAGATGGTGTTAGCGTTCTTCCAAGACTCTGGTACCCTTCCCGTCAGGAGACACCTCGTAAACAGGGTGGCTAGTTTTTCTAACACAATCTGTCCTCCATCTTTCAGCAGATCTGATGTTACCCTGCCACTTACTCAACTTTTTTTTTTCGTCGCTCCGCGCTGACATCATTTAGAAACTAAGTGCTGCTGCTATCACAATATTATTGCTGGGCGATTTTACAATGTATAAAGTCTGCATACGGAAAAACGTGTCGTGGTGTTTCTCAAGGCTTAGTATTCTGTGAGATTTTTGGCAGGATTCTCAGGCGCGAGTGTTTTAAGTTGGCTCGGCGACGGGATTAATGCTCTAGCGGTAGTCATACCTGTACCCACCGGAACAGATCTCGCCAGAGTCGATCACTAGGATAATTTTCAATAGGGAGAGGTTATTTTTAATGGAAATAGCCAGACACAGTTACAGTGATAGGCCACAGTGATAGGCCACGTTCAAGCATATTACAGCGTGACTCTTCGTGCGTGTGCTAAGATATACTCAACCCAAAAAATAGCATTTCTATTTAACGTTCGCACGTTCGGCTAACATCTAAGCACGTACACGTGTACACATACACACACGAACGCGTGCAACAGAATATTCGTTTTATACTCCTAACTCGGCTTGTATGCGAGTGTACAATACATATATTTCTTATGCCCTAACAGGCTCACCGAAGTGTTGTCTAGTGACGAAGGTGCAACACAGGCAAACGTGCAGGCTATTCACAGCTTTAGAAAGGCCTACTAAAATACTCATCACGTAACCTAGGCTCAAAAATAAAAAAAAATAGTGGTCATAAACCTAAAGCAGCGTAATGATAAATGCAGTGTGGGCAGCTGTAGTCAGCACAAGCTTTATTGTTCAGCACTGTGGCAAACAGCGCAAGAATAAGGAACATAAAGGAACGACAAATTATATTGATTCGCTTCATTTGTTTGTTTCTTTACATTGGCATGACTAGAAGGGCACACCGAGCGATTTCTGCATCTTGCGACTTGGCGCACGACAAGAAATTCACAGAATGTAGAAATATCGGTGGGCGTGTTATCACGTAAAATTACGAGCAATATACATAGTAACCGTAATTCTTCTGCAAGAAATGAAAGAAACTTTGCGCAAACAATGTCTCACGCCGCAAACAGACACATTACAAAGCGGAATACTGTTGATTATCTTTTTCAATTGACACAAAGATTATCCTGCGCATCGCATGTCACATTATGTGCCCCATATGTTACCTAAAATTTGTTACAATAGCCACATGCGAATTTCGGTTGTTGCATTGTCGTTCACACCTTTCGTATCCGCTAACCACGTCTGCAAGTGAAAGGTTCCCCTGAAAAGCAAGGAACAAGCAACGGGAGAGAACGGAATCACTCTGCCATGCTGTCCAAGTGATTTTCAGAAATATGTCTCATTGAATCAAACTTGCTTCTTTGCAGCTGGACGAAAAGTAGTGCGTACTGACTTTACCAAAATCGTCTTTTTTTACTACCCGCCTGGGTGGTCCACTGGTTATGGTGCTCTATAGCTGACCTGCAGGTAGCGGGATCGAATCCCTCTCCTATTTTCGATGAAGGCAAAAATGCTTGAGGTTCATGCACTTTGATTTAGGTGCAATGTTAAAAAAGCAAAGTGGTAATACTTCCGGAGCACCCCATTACGGCATCTCTCGTAGTCATATCGTGGTTTTTGGATGTTCATCATAATCAGCCTGACAAAACGCCCACTGCAGAACAAACGCCTCTCCCATGTTCCGCCAGTCAACTCGGTCCTGTGCTTGCTGCTGCCACTTTATACCCGTAAACTTCTTAATCGCATCCGCCCACCTAACCTTCTGTCTCCCCCTAACCCGCTTGCCTTCTCTGGGAATCCAGTTAGTTACCCTTAACGACCAGCGGTTATCCTGTCTACGCGCTACATGCCCGGCCCATGTCCATTTCTTCTTGATTTCAGCTATGATATCCTTAACCCCCGTTTGTTCCCTAATCCACTCTGCTCTCTTCTTGTCTCTTAAGGTTACACATACCATTTTTCTTTCCATTGCTCGCTGCGTCGTTCTCAATTTAAGCGGAACCCTCTTTGTAAGTCTCCAGGTTTCTGCTCCGTAGCTAAGTGCCGGCAAGATACAGCTGTTATATACCTTCCTGTTGAGGGATAGTGTCAATCTACCTGTCATAATTTGAGAGTGCTTGCCAAATGTGCTCCACCCTATTCTTATTCTTCTAGTTACTTCCATCTCGTGGTTTGGCTCCGCGGTTATTACCTGCCCTAAGTAGACATAAGCTTTTACAACTTCAAGTGCACTATTACCTATCTCGAAGCACTGCTCTTTTCCAGGGTTGTTGTAGATTGCTTTCGTTTTCTGCAGACTTATATTAGGACCTACCATTCTGCTCTCCGTGTATAAATCCGTGATCATGAGTTGCAATTCGTCCCCTGAGTTACTCAGCAATGCGATGCCATCGGCGAAGCGTAGGTTACTAAGGTACTCTCCATCAACTATTATCCCTAACTCTACCCATTCTATGCCTCTGAAAACCTCCTGTAAGCACGCGGTAAATAGCAGTGGAGAGATTGTATCCCCTGGTCTTAACTCTTCTTGATCGGTATTTTGTCGCTTTCTTTATGGAGCACTATGGTGGCAGTTGATCCCCTGTGTATTTCTTCCAGGATGTTTATATATGCTTCGTCGACGCCCTGATTCCGCAGTGTCCACATGACTGCTGATATTTCTACTGAATCAAACGCCTTCTCGTAATCTATGAAGGCTATGTATAGTGGTTGGTTATACTCTGGGCATTTCTCTATTACCTGATTGATAGTATGAATGTGGTCAATTGTTGAGTAGCCTGTTCGAAATCCTGCTTGTTCTTTTGGTTGATTGAATTCTAATGTTTTCTTTACTCTGTAAGCAATTACCTTTGTGAATAGCTTGTATACTACAGAGAGCAAGCTGATCGGCCTGTAATTCTTCAAGTCCTTGTCATCTCCTTTGTTATGTATTAAGATAATGTTAGCATTCTTCAATATTCTGGTACTCTTCCCGTCCGGAGACACTTCGTAAACAGGGTGACTACTTTTTCTAACACAATCTGTGATTCGTCTTTTAGCAGATCTGATGTTATCTGATCCTCACCAGCAGCTTCGCCTCTTTGCCTTCCCTCCAAGGATTTTCTGGCTTCTTCTACCACTACTGGTGGTGTGTCATCTGGGTTACTGCTAGTTCTTATAGTATTAAGGTCATGGTTGTCCCGGATACTGTACAGATCTCTGTAAAACGCCTCCACTATTTCAACTATTCTATCCATATTGGTAGTTATTTTGCCTTGATTGTCCCTTAGAGCATACATCCAATTTTAGCCTATCCCAAGTTTGCTGTTCACTGCTTTGACACTTCCTCCGTTTTTCAGAACGTGTTCAATTCTCTCCATATTATACCTTCTTACATCGGATACTTTACGCTTATTAATCAACATTGAAAGCTCAGCCAGTTCTATGTTGTCTGTTGTATTTGAGACTTTCATGCTTTGACGCTTCTTGATGAGAGTCTTCGTTTCCTGGGAAAGCTTGCCAGTGTCCTGTCTAACTGCCGTGCCTCCCATTTCCACTGCACACTCCGTAATGATACTCGTGAAATCATAATTTATTGTGTCTATGCTAAGGTTGGTTTCCTTATTAAGAGCCGAGTACCTGTTCTGAAGCGAGACTCTGAATTCCTGTATTTTCACTCTCAGTGCTAGCTCATTGATTGGCTTCTTGCGTATTAGTTTCTGTTGTTACTTCTTCAAGACTAGGTGAATGTGAGACCGTACCATTCTATGGTCACTGCATTGTACCTTACCAACCACTTCCACATCTTGCACGATGCCTGGGTGTGCACTCATTTTAAAGTCTATTTTGTTCTTATTTTCATCATTAGGGCTCCTCCGCGTCCACTTACGGTGTTCTCGTTTTCGGTAGAAGGCATTTGAAATCCGGAAATTATTGCGTTCTGCGAATTCTACTAGTAGCTCTCCTATGGCGTTTCTAGTACCGATGCCATAATCTCCTACTGCCTGGCCTCCAGCCTGCTTCTTCCCTACCTTTGCATTAAAATCTCCCATAAGTATAGTATACTGCGTTTTTACCTTACTCATTGCCGATTACACATCTTCATAGAAGCTTTCAACTGAAGCATCATCATGGCTGGATGTAGGTGCGTAAGCCTGTACCACCTTCATCTTGTATCTCTTATTGAGTTTAATTACGATACCTACCACCCTTTCATTAATGCTATAGTATTCCTCTATGTTGCCAGCTATGTTTCTGTGAATTAGGAACCCCACTCTCAGTATTGGAGTTTATTGGTAGTTAAAATTTTTTTTCGAGTTTTTTTTTTTAGGTTTCAGTTATCGGGTGTGTGAGAAGAGTGTCCAAGGAAGATAAAAGCATCATTATCTTGACATGGTGAAATAATCGCCGGAGTTGGCCTTTAAAGGCCCACCAATAACAAAGCGTTCAGACATGATTTAATCATTAGCAGCATTAATAATCAGTAAATATAATCAATAAAAGCATCAACAAAGGGAGTACCCTACGTACGCGTAATGGGCCCTTCGCCGACTTGCAAAAAAAATCGAAGCACTGCGCAGTGGGCCATGCGAAGAGATCTCCGATTGCGCTTCGTTACTCTATGTTCGACTGCCGAAGGCGAAGCTCATAGCGTCCGCCAAGTTTTTAAGCCAATCAGAGACGCCGTATCAGCCCTAGGGATGGACGAATAGCAAGTTTGAGGTTCTAAGTGATGTTCGAAACGAATTGGCCAATTAGCTTCAAATCAAATAGTTCGAACACCATATATCACATATTAACTCGGCAGTAAAGGGTCAAGAAAAATGACTTTTTTGTCACGACCTAACTCGCACAATATATTTAGAAATTGGAACTAGGCATGTGTGAATGTCAATTTTTTTTTAATTCGAAGTGGGAGCAACATTCAAGTGTATAGCGGCAGGGGAATATTTATAAATAAGACAATACGTTATTTTAAAAATAATATACTTACTGCAAGGTCGTACTTCATAGGACCACTATACTTACTGCATATAGTTGCATATACGCTTTAAGCTTAAAAGATAATTATTTGGAATGAAGGTAATATCTACATATAACCTCTACATATAACATATATGAAATGTACAAAGTATTGCCTATAAAACTGTTATACAGACATAAGCTATGTCTAGAGCTATTACACCAGTATAAACTAAATACATCACTATTCTTGGACACATATTATGTGAAACAAACACCATACGAGCTGAGAAAGAGCCTAATATACAAATATAGATCACGCACGAACTACGGGGACCAACGATTAGCGTCACAAATTCCAAACATTCTAAACAAACACCCAACTATATTACATTTACTGGAAGACGGAATTTCAGCTAGATCGTTTAAAAAAAAATAACGAAAGAGTTTCTAGTGGATGAAATCGATGCTTTTCTTGATTTTCGAAATTTGTAGTTAATGATGTTTTTGTATTCGTTGCACCTTGTTCATTATTGTCCCTTTGCCTGTTGTTTATTATACTCTAATTTGTCCTGTAGAGCAACTCGATTTCCTAGTCAAGATGTCTCTTGTTAATTTATTTGATAGAAAACATGCATTTGTCTGTATTTGCCACCACTCGAATATAAGACTGTTTACATTTCTATTCTTTTATTCACACTTCTGGCAGTTCCTGTTCGACTATGGTACCCGTGTAAGATAACACGTGATGTTGTAATTTTCTGAGTACTGTACTTGCGGTATGTTTCTGCTTTGCTGCCAGGGTGGCACGACCAAGTCAGGCGTTTACTTAGCCTTTAGTCGTGTCCCCCAAGGCAATCTTGTTTAATTTTGCCTTGAATAAAGCAAACCAAACCAAACCAAAGTATGGCTTCACGGCAATGGGAATTTTCTTTTGGTTAGTGGTTTTACGGCATAGCATCTCTGCGCCGCAGTGAGTCTACCTTTACAGAAGGTCTTCTGAGACCAAGTGTAGTACATATTGCCATGCTGTGTTGGTGGCAGAAGAGTAGAGCAAAAAAGTGAATGGCTGCTGTAGTTGAGTAAACAGTCGTCCACTTCGAGCTGCTGTCTATCGTTTCCTCTCGCGACAGACTGGTGGACGCGCTGGGTACTGTACTGCAACGTACCTCAAGGTAGCATTTTGGGACCGCTATTATTTAATATTTTTATCAACGATATTGTACGTATTGACAGCTCTGTAGAATGTGTTATCTACGCGGACGATACCAGTATATTTTTTTCTGGGGAAACTGCTGATGAACTCATTGTTTCTGCTAATGAAATACTAAATAAAATATATGCCTGGACTGTGGCGAATTCTCTACACATTAATTGCTCTAAAAGCAAGGCTGTACTGTTCCGTGCGAAAGCCAGGTCATTTGAAACGTCTCACAAACTAATACCTAATAACGTTGAAATTAAACTTTGTCAAACAGTTAAAACTTTCGGTGTCCATTTTCACGAACACATGGCATGGAATTACTTTGCTGAACACATTAGTCACAAACTTTGTAAAGTTTTAGGTGTGTTGCGTCGATGCCAGAACATACTACATGCGAAACAAAGAATATTAGTGTACAATGCTCTTTTTTCCTCACATTTACACTATTGTCATCTGGTCTGGTCTACAGGCTCTAAAGCATCTCTAAAGAACCTGGTCGTGTTACAAAAAAAAAATGCCTTGCGGTGCATTGAAGGTGTATCCTATAATGCACACACTGCTTCAATATTTGGAAATTTTAAGAATTACCTGTTATTACGAATACCAGCTTCTGTCAGCTTTTAAATCAGAAATACGCAGAGGAAGTATCTTTTTACGCACCTTGCAACCAAATTCTGCCAGTATCGTTACTTGGTGTACGGAGACTTGGCACGTACCTTGTCCTCGCACAAACTATGGATTTGAAACACTACGTTACCACCTTCCAAGTGTGATGAACAAATGGAAACTAACAACTGATAATCTGCGTATATTGTCTAAAACTGAAATGTTAAATCGGATGTGCTGATTGTGATGAAAATGAATGTTGGGTGATTTTTGTAATGATTATTCAGTTTTTATTCTTTCATACATTGCTTTGTTATGAATATTTTTGTATGTATTTCAGAGTTGTCATTCTATTATTTGCTGTCATGGGCCACATGCGTGTTTCTTTTTGTATTGTCGCTTTCCGCTGCCTGTAATTTTTGTAATTTTGTAGTTCAGATTTTTTCTGGGTGAAGGGGCCAGTCAAGCTGTGAAATGCAGCTTTTTTTCCCTTCGCACCGAACCGCGTATACAGTGTATTTTCGCGCACTTGTCGCGTGGTTGAATAAACTCAAACTCAAACGTCTTATGCCTGCTGGTCCTTAACCAGAAGCAACCACCGCCAGTGCGTCAGGGTCTGCTGATATCCATCGAAGCAGCCGCCGCCTTCAAGGACTACCACCACAGTACAGCCCCTTGGCAAGTTCCGTGAGAACAATGTTTGCCACATCCGCAACCCAAACCGAGCATGACCCATTCGCTAGCGTACCCTGTATCATCCACACGCCTCGCACACCCAACCCTTTCCATAGTGATGCCGGCGAGGACGTTGAAGACTGGCTTAACCATTTCGACCGGGTCGCTGCCATCAACGGCTGGGACAATCGCCATAAGTTGAAGAACGTTTATATCTCCCTCTTAGACGCGGCAAGAGTGCGGTACGAGAACCACGAAACTTCATTCACAAGCTGGCAGGAATTCCATCGGCAGCTTCGTGAGGCGTTCAGTAACCCCGAACAGAAAGACAAAGCGGAGCAGGCACTTTCTTCGTGGTTTCAAATGCCGAACGAGAGCGTCGCCATGTTTGTCGAAGAGATGTCGCGATTGTTTCGACGGGCTGACCCCCACATGCCAGAAGACAAGAAGGCGCGCCTGCTAATGCAAGGCGTTTTTGAGCAACTTTTCGCGGGCCTTGTGCGCAAGCCTCCTATGACTGTGTCGGAGTTCATACGTGAGGCCACAATTATGGAGCGCATGCTTCGGCAGCGGTTGTCGCAGTATGAGCGTCAGACGGCCATGTCCGCTGCGTGCTCGCTTGTACCAGGAGGTGATAACAGGGAGGTCCTCGCAGAACTCATACGGCAAGTTGTACGCGAAGAACTTCGGAAATGTCATGCAGCGTCCCCTCCCAGTAGCGCTGCTCTTACGGACGTCGTTCGTAACGAAATCGGGCGGTTCGTTCACTCCTCACCACCATCGCAAGTCGAACCTCCCACGCTTTCCTAAGCGGATGCCCTGCGCGTCTCTACGCCGTCGACGGCACATTTTGCCCATCCACCTGCTGAGACTACCAGACGCTTTCCAAGTCCAGCCCATCGCCTGCCTTCCGCGGGCCAGGACGAAAATTGGCCTGAGAAGTCCACCGTCTGGCGTGCACCCGACAATCGTCCCTTGTGCTACCATTGTGGCGAAGTTGGACACATGTACCGCGACTGTTACTACCGACGAATAGGCCTACACGGATTCCACCCAGATGCCCGTTGTCCACGCTATGGTGAGCGCCCGCAAGAAATTGCGGATTACTTGGAGGGTAGCCATCTCGCTTCTGTCCCGCCGCGACGACAGTCACGGTCACCATCACCCCGTCCGTCCGCGTCAACGCACCGCGCCCGACCCGCCTTTGGGTCCCCTGGTGTCAGAGGCGCAAGCCCACAACGGGGAAGCTGAAAACGGCGACCTCCAGAGGTGAGGCTGCTGTCACGTGAACCAACAAATACCCTCCGCAGCTGCCTTACAACGTACCGTTAAAGCGCGCTTCTGAAACCGCCAACAAAACGTCCGCTGACATTACCGTTTCCGTCGACTGTTATCCGGTGACTGCGCTTGCCGACAGGACACGGGAGCTGACTACTCGGTGATGAGTGCTTCATTGGCCACCCGTCCACACAAGGTGCTGACAATGTGGGACGGCCCTCAACTAATCACCGCTGGAGGACACCTCGTATCCCCTATAGGAAGGTGCACCGCCAGGCTTCAGATTTGCGCGTCGGCTTTTGTAGCGTCAGCCCAATTGTTCTCGGCTGGTCATTTTGGGCATGGATTTTCTGCAAGAGTACTATGGAGCGATAATTAATCTGCGTGATTTGTTCGCCAGTTTTGCTAACTGTGTTTCTCCAGATTTCGACATTGAGAACAAACATCGTGGCGCGGCCTTACGCGTAGTTGATGTTTGCGTCACGTTGCCACTTCGCAGTAGTATCGTCGTGCTTGTTGAGTGTCCACGGGAGCAGTCGATTACGGGCATCGCCGAAAGTAACCTGACGTTATTGCTTGATAGGGAAGTGGCCATTGCTCGAAGTCTCGTTCAACTCCGAAATGGCCAGACTACGGCTTTAGTTACGAACTTCGGTGGCGAATACGGGCATTTTGCGAAACGCACAACCATAGCTTACTTGGAGGCACTGGATGATTTGGACGCCTTCCCTTTGATTACGACGATCTCGACTGAGAACAGCTGTGATACTGACGTGACTAGTCGCCTCAACGTCAATCGCCAGTTAGAAGAACCTAAGAGGGCAGGGCTCCTGTTTCCTCTCATCGTTTAGTGACTGTTTTTCCACTACTTCGAAAGTCCGGCAGACTCCTCTAATGAAGCACAGAATTATCACTGAGCCCAACGTCCAACCCGTGCGCCAACATGCTTACCGCGTGTCGCAGAAGGAGCAGGATGCTATCCGTCATCAAGTGAAACAAATGCTCGACGACGAAGTAATTCAACCATCGACTTGCTCATCGACCAGTGTTTCTGGTTAAAAAGAAAGATGGTTCATTACGATTCTGCGTCGACTACCACAAAGTGAACAAGATAACGAAAAAAAGCGTATATACTCTTCCTCGTATTGACGACTCCTTGGATCGCCTGCGACATTACTTCTCTTCCATGGATCTCCGTAGCAGATCGAAGTAGATGAACGGGACCGAGAAAAAACAGCGTTTATTACACCTGACGGTTTCTGTGAATTTAAAGTTCTCCCTTTTCGCCTTTGCTCCGCTCCAGCCACATTCCAACGAATGATGGACACAGTTTTATGTGACCTGAAGTGGCACTCTTGTTTAGTGTACTTAGACGACGTAGCCGTTTTTGTTACAACTTTTGAACAGCACATTGAGCGGCTTGAAGCGGTTCTTCTGGCTATTCGCACTGCCGGCCCCTCTCTGAAACCGGAAAAGTGTTATTTCGGATATGAGGAACTCAAATTTCTTGGTTACATTGTGAGCAGCAGTGGTGTTCGTCCCTATCCTGAGAAGGCTATGGCAGTTGCTTTGTTTCCGATACCGAGAACGAAGCATGATGTACGCCGATTTTTGGGCCTTAGTGCTTATTACCGCCACTTCGTGTCGAATTTTTCGAAAATCGCCGACCCTCTACAACTCGTCAAGGACGACGTCGCCTTCATCTGGGGCCCCAAACAATCCGACGCTTTCCGCGATCTTCAACAACGCCTAAAAACGCCACCGATTCTTGGTCACTTCGACACCGAAGCAGACACAGAAGTCCGCACTGACGCGAGTAACTTTGGCCTCGGAGCTATTCTCGTGCAATATCAAGATGACGTGGAACGCGTCATCGCCTACGCTAGCCGCACGTTGTCATCTGTGGAGAACTACTCGACGACTGAAAAAGAATGTCAGGCGGTTGTATGGGCCATAACCAAATTCAGGCCCTACTTGTACGGACGCCCCTTCCGAATCGTCAGTGACCACCACTCTCTCCGCTGGCTAGCGAATCTGAAAGATCCTTCGGGCCGTCTCGCAATTCGTTATAACGATGGTTTACATGTCTGGCCAGAAACACGCCGACGCTGTCTGTCTTTCCCGCGCACCCATCGAGGTCGCTGCAGAAGACAAGGATGAAGACTTCAGCTGCCTTGCTATTCTCGCACCATTAAACGTGGCTGAACAGCAACGCGAAGACTTAGAATTACCTCTGATCGAATACCTTGAGGGACGTCGCCCACAACCCCCACGTCAGTTTGCGCGTGATTTGTCATCGTTCTGTCTACGCCAAGACATCCTTTACAAGCGCAACTTTGATCCAACGAAAAGTGTTTACCTCCTCGTTGCTCCTGCTGCTCACCGCGATGATATTTTGCGTGCTTGTCACGACGAGCCATCGTCAGGGCATCTTGGCTTCACACGTACTCTGGCACGGATCAAGGACAAATACTACTGGCGGAAACTCAAGAAAACGGTCCGGCAGTACGTCAAGACATGCACAGCCTGCCAGCGCCGCAAAAATCCAACGATGAGAGATGATTGGCCGCTAGGGGTCTTGGAGTGCAGCAGCACTTCGCTTCGGCTCCGTACCGCGACAGCGAAAATTGCCAATCGCTGGTATCTCGAGTGCTCTCAACAACACGAACGCCTTCATACAGGTGAGCGCTCTCCACTAACCCCTCTTGAGGTTTCGGCGAGCCCCAGGAGGGCCACCAGGCCCAAAAACCAGGCCCCGTCGCGCCACCGCCGTGCTAGGCCTTGCGACGCGTCGCGCCGCAGCCTCCTCACCTTAGGCCAGCATGGATGTTCGAGTACAAGGCACGGACATGGACCCAAGCCAGTATGACCCTCGGGACTGGACCCAAGTCATCAGAGCCCAGGCAAACCTCCGGGAAACACGAAACGCGAGCCACGATACGAACGCCGATCCTTCTGTGCGAGAGACGCCGAGCCAGTCGCGCGAGACTCCGCAGACCGCCACAACTCCCGGGCTACAGAGCTCTTCGACACAGCTGCGCGTTCTCCATACAACCGCCCAAAAGATCAAGCAACTACCGCCCCTTCCACCCGACGGATTTAAAGTGGTGTTCCGCTCCCAGGGAGGCCTTGACCTTACGACGCTCCAGCCACGCTACCTCCTCACCGCTCTCATGCAGGCCGCTGCGCTGACCGACCCATCTACGCTGACCCTCCGGATTCACCCTGTCAATAACACTTTCACAGTGTCTGCGGTGAATGAAAAGGACGCGCTCAAGCTTGTGCAGCTACAGCACATCACCTACGACAAGCATGAGTATGCCATGACGGCATACATCGCACCCCCCGATGGCTCAGTCAGGGGTGTTATTACAAACGCCTACTGGAAGGAATCACCACAAGAACTACTCGCGGACTTGATTTCCCGCAACCCTCACGAAACTATACTAGACGCTCGACGAATGGGACTCACGCGATCGATTCTCATTACCTTTGGACAAGCCACCGTCCCACGAAAGATTGTTTATGGTGGAGGACTGCATCTGTGCACGCCCTATACACCAAAGGTCGAGACGTGCAGTAACTGCCGGACCATAGGCCACCGCACGGATGTATGCATACAACCTAGGACGCACAGGTGCCCCAGATGTGGCCAATTACACCCGAAGGAGGCAAATCCAACGTGTACTCCAGTCTGCATCATCTGCGAAGGCCCACATCTGTCGGGGACCCGGGAGTGTAAGCACCGGCACCTACCTAAAGTAACCAGGCCCAAGTCACCACGTGAACCACGATCACAGGAAGGAGTAGACCACTCACTACGCGGTGCAAGCACCAAACGCTCTGAGCCACATGCCGGCCAACGCAAAGGGCAGTCGAAGAGTTCCGACCAACCTACATGGGCGGACAAGCTGAAGACGCCCAATGGGACCAGACCACCGGCAACCAGCACTCCGCCTGCCCCGGACCCCCGTGACCAGGAGCTCCGGGCCCTGCGTGTGGAGGTAAGCCGTCTCACAACCCTTTTAACACAAAGCCCTACTCCCCCCTCACCTCCTTCGCAACAGCGATCCCCAGAACAAGTCACCCCACCCACTGCGCAGTCACCCAACAGCCCCGCCACACACTCCTCACCCCCCCTTAAAAAGAAACGCAGCTCAGACTCAGTCGACGATTATCAGGCTGACCTAAGAAACTTGGAAGCCGAATTTGACGCCAAATTGGTAGCGTTGGAGGCGCGCATCGAAGCTAAATTTTCAACAATAGTCGAGCAGCTGTCTACTCGTTTTGAGCAACAGATGGATGCACTATTCACACGCCTAACCCAAACTCTAGAAACTAGGTTTACGCAATTTGAGACCCGCCTTCAGAGGCTCGAAACTACCAGCTCATCACATGAGGGGTCTTCTACCTACATCTCACACACACCTGCTCCTTCAATTTCACTTCCACTACAGCAACAAAAACCAATCCTAGCTCCACCCACGCTCCAGTATGGCGGGTCGTGATACGTCTACCCACCTATCACTAATCCAATGGAACTGCCGCGGCTTTCGGGGCAAGCGCGCACCGCTGCAGCTCTTAATACCTGCCCTCCCTGCCATACCTAAACTTCTTTTGTTACAGGACACGCAACACCAAGCCAAACTTCCAAGTTACCATGCAGTACACTCAGACCCCACTGACACTCCCCGAGTGTCCACACTTATTCATCGCACCCTTACCTACCAAGAACACACAATCACCTCCTCGACTCCGTGCGTCCTCATAGAACTCATCCCCACGAAACTTAACACACCTCCGATTTTTATAGCCAATATCTACCACACCCCACGCCAGGCCATGGCCACTCTCGATGCGCTATTGCAGAGAATTCACCGCATCGCGGGCCGAAACCCCCTACTCATAGGCGGCGATTTTAACTCTCAGCATACAGACTGGGGTTATCGGTACACCACAGCACGGGGTCGCAGGCTTTGGACTACCATTCAAGACTTGCGCCTCACTACACATAACAACTTTCTCACACCAACCCGAATCGGCAATAGCGTAACAATGGACACTAGTCCAGACCTCACACTCAGCCGTTCTCTCAAAGATATCTCATGGTCTCGTACACAACACACACTTGGAAGCGACCATTATATTATCGCCATACAAATACCTCACACACCACACAGACCTCGACTCCTCACCCATAATCTGATTCACTGGGACGCTATCCGATCCGCTCGTCGGGAACTCCCCAATACCCTGATACAAGACATTGATCATTGGGTCTCATCTCTCCTAGATGATATAACCGCACACACACACAAAAGATTACCACACCACCCAACACCCCTACATTGGACACTCGCTTAACCCACCTCTGGGAGGCGCACCACAGCATACTGGAGAGATGGAAACGACAGAAACATAACAGAACGTTAAAACGCCGACTGGCTACGCTACAGACACAAATAACTGCGCACGCCGAGGAGTTGTGTCGTTCCAACTGGGGTCAGGTGTGCAACAGCATAGCTGGCAACCTCTCTACCAAGCACGCATGGCACCTCCTACGGCACCTTATCGACCCTACACACTCACGCACAGCGTCACAACATCACATTACACGCCTACTTCACAACTCCACGCTTTCCCCTGACACCCTTCTGGACCAACTACGCACAACACACACGGCACCCGGCACCTCCTCCCCTCTCCCGCCCTACACGGGAGCCCCGAATGAAGCCCTGGACAACGACATATCGGAGCAAGAGGTCCGTATGGCCCTCCAGAACATCCGAACAAGCTCTGCACCGGGGAAAGACGGGATAACTAACTCCATGCTCCGTAATCTGGATGATCAATCGATTGCACAGATTACAGATTACTTTAATAAATGCTGGAAGGAAGGCACCTTGCCGCAATCCTGGCGCCATGCCAAGATTGTATTCATCCCTAAACCTAACAAACCCCTTACCATATCAAACCTCCGCCCCATTTCACTCACATCGTGTCTCGGGAAGCTTCTCGAGCACGTTGCTTTAAACAGACTGACTCAACACATGCACGACCACAACCTTTACCCGCACAGCATGGTGGGCTTCCGCCCGTGTCTCTCCGCCCAAGATGCCATGCTTCAACTGACGCACGGAATTCTTGATCCTCTCATCCCCGCTCATACTAAAGCCGTCTTGGCCCTGGACTTAACCAAGGCCTTTGATCGAGTAGAACACCGAGCGATCATGGCGGCTCTCTCCCCCCTCAATGTGGGCGTTCGTATGTACGCCTACATACAAGCCTTCCTATCAGGACGCACGGCCGAGGTTCATATGGGCCCCCATGCGTCCCCTCCATATACCCTCAGTGGTGTAGGCACTCCGCAAGGTTCGGTCCTTTCCCCTTTTCTCTTCAATGCACACTCATTCCCTTAGCCCGCGCTCTTCACAATATCCCTCACCTTCACCACACCCTCTATGCAGACGACATCACACTGTGGACCACCCACGGTAGTGATGGCGACATAGAGGAAACCTTACAAACCGCCGCAAACATTACACAACAACACGCACAAAGCATTGGTCTCTCCTGTTCCCCGGAAAAATCTGAGCTGCTTCTCATACGCCCTTCACCACGTACTCTTCCCACTGCCCCCATCACCGTTACTCTGGACGGGCGCCCTATCCCAGAGGTCGACACAATCCGAATCTTGGGCCTTCACATCCAAAATAACGGCCGTAACACTTTCACTATCCGGAAACTGAAGCGAGTGACGGATGCGCTCTCGCACCTCATCCGCAGAGTTTCTGGAAAACACTATGGCATGAAGGAACACGATTTGTGCCGTCTCATTCATGCCTTCATACTGAGCCGCTTCCTTTATACAATCCCGTATCTCCGACTTCGACAAGAAGAAATAGCCACCCTGGATGCCATGCTTCGTAAAGCCTACAAGGTGGCCTTACACCTCCCCCCTAACACACAGACCACTAAACTTCTTCAGCTTGGGCTCCATAACACCACACACGAACTCATTGAGGCCCACAGACGAGCGCAATACACTCGTTTAGCTCAGACTTTCACCGGACGCTACATACTTAACACCCTCAATATTCACATACCAGCAGCCGACCCCACACTTCTACCAATCCCCCGACCCATACACACACAGATAATAGTTAAACCTCTCCCAAGAAACACCCACGTTACCTACCATTCGGCCCGCCGCAAGGCCCGTGCAAAGGCTTTCCACTAATACTACGGTTCTGAAGAGGACGCCGTATGGGTGGATGCAGCTTGCACGGGCAATGACGCGGCAGTTGCAGTCGTTGATCGCACACTCCAACCCATTGCAACTCTCCACCTTCCTCCTGCATCCACCCCGGAATCCTCGGAAGAAGCGGCGATCGCGCTTGCCCTCGCACACACTGATGCCCGGTACGTCCTTTCCGACTCGAAAACCGCGATCCTAAATTTCGCGCGAGGACGAGTCCACGAGAGCGCTTTCAGAATTCTCAGCTCGCCCACCAAAAACCCGGCCCGCCATGTGGAGCTGATCTGGGTGCCTGCGCACTCTGGAAATCCCGGCAATGAAGCCGCCAATGACCACGCCCGAGGTCTCATCAACCGGGCGGCGGCGGAATCGGAGTCGGGCTCTTCCAGGGAGCGCATGCATTCGTTCAACGAGATCACCCAGTCATATCGCGCCGAACGCCAGCTATACCCACCACCCCACCGATCCCTGAAAAATTTTCACCAAATATTATGGCGTCGCCTTCAGACCCGCACCCTTCCCTCCCTTTATTTTCTTTCCCGCATTTACCCGGGAGCGTACGCCCCGTCCTGTGCTCAATGCACTCACCCCCACGCTACCCTTACCCACATTCTCATGGAATGCCCGGCGGACCCTCCCCCGCGGGGCCCGGAGCCACTGACCACATGGGAGGAATGGGAGACCTTGCTGCGCTCGACGGACCCGGCCAAGCAGAAAATCGCCACTGACCGGGCCGCCCACGTCATGGAACTGCATGAACTCATGAACGCATAGCGCAGTGGGGTCGTGTGGGGACCCTGGGACGTAAGTGCCCAAATCCCTTGGTCTAATAAAGTTTTACCTCCTCCTCCAACGATGAAACCAGCCGGTCTGCTTCACCTTTTACGACTCCCTCACGCACAATTTAAAAAGGTCGGGATGTATTTACTCGGCCCATTTCCGAAGTCTACGGCTGGTAACCGCTGGATTGTGGATGCCGCCGACTACTTGACCAGATACTGCGAAACACAAGCCGCCCAGCGAGCTTCCGATGTGGCTGACTTTTTTTTTTTTTTTTTATCAAGAACATCGTTCTCCGCCACGGTGCTCCCGCTGTCGTCATCACAGATCGTGGCACTGCTTTTACGGCACAGTTGCTCCGAGAGATCCCGTTGCTGAGTGGTATGACGCACCGAACAGCAACTGCGTACCACCCGCAGACTAATGGGTTAACCGAACGCCTTAACAAAACGATTGCAGATATGCTTTTGATGTACTGTCGTCAAGGACTCAGAATAATTGGGATGAAATCCTCCCGTATATAAGATTTGCCTACAATACGGCTTCACAGGAAAACACCGGCTTTGCTCCTTTTCGTCTGGTTTATGGCCGCGACGTCACCACAATGCTTGACACCATGCTGCAACCAACTCTGCCGGACATGATTACCCCAGATGCAGATGTATATGTTCAGCGTGCCGAAGACGCCCGGCAGCTGGCGCGCTTTCGCATTGTATCGCGGCAAAATCAAGATGCTCGCCGGTACAACACCCACCACCCCAGTGAACCACTAATATTGTGTAGACATTCATAGTACGTCTTTTCGTAGACGTTGTAAATGTTTCTTAGATATCCACTAGAAATCCAAACCCGCTACTATGAAAAGCTCGGCCGAGTAAGGTTGCCGGTACGTTGCACATGTACACTGAATGAACTTTCAGTAGATATACATAAACATCGCCATTTAGTAAATAAAATGTTTTTCATGCACTCTGCACACTTTCCGCTTGTCGTCGGTGTGTTAGACCTGCGGTCTTACGGCAGTCTTGCTCATGGGGAGCAGGTCTCTGGGAGCGCATGTCTTGCTCATGGGGAGCACATGTCTCTCGGAGCGCATGTTTCTTGCACACAAAGCTATACATGCAGCAAGCCTGACGAAAGTGTGCGGCTGGGAATAAGTCTGCTTTGTTTCTCTTGAACATCCTTTCGTCCTCTTTTTTTTCTAGTTATTTCTGTTTTGATTTCTCTTCCATTTCTTAATCTATTTTCCTTGCCCTTTCTACTTTGGTATGGTGTACAGATGATGGGTAAAGTGGAAATGATGGTGGAAAGCAGAGGCTAGATAGTGGGCAATAATGGGACACTCTGCCCACCATTGCGATAATGCTGGGAAGCCCTAAGCATATGGTGGGTGGTGCTTATTATGGTGGGCTACATGGTGTACCAAGCAGAGAAACTCTTCCCACCATTGCGATAATGCTGGGAAGCACTAAGCAGATGATGGGTGCTGCTTGTTATGGTGGGCCACATGGTGTACCAAGCTGAGAAGCTCTGCCCACCATCGCGATAATGCTGGGAAGCAGTAAGCAGATGATGGGTGGGCTTATAATGGCGGGCAAATTATATAGTGTACCAAGCTGGGATCTGTACACTACATGTTCTACCATCATGATTTCCACCAAAGGTTAGGCCTACTGACCGAGCCCGTACAATTGTGTTATCCGTGCTTCCGGGTTTCAGAATACACGATTACGACGATTAAGTATGATAATACAGCGCAGCCATATGGCATCAATTAACCTAAATGAAGCATTTTTTATTGTGTATGCTGTTCACTCAAGAAGCAACAAACATCGATGCGACGCGATTAAAGCACTCCCAGAGAACGTAATTTAGTGTCTTCTCACCGACAGCCGCCAGTCGCACTTGCCGGCACTTCTCTAGCTTTTGTACGAGAACTCAGACGTGGCAATTCGTGTGCTTGGTGAACCATTATGATAGCGTAATGTTTCCGGTACACTGCATTCGTTTTGGCCAAGCCGTTATGTAGTTGTTGCTTTAGCGAAAGAGCAACAGCATTGCGCTGGCGCGACCGCCCTCTACATTGCGCGAAAAGCATCCCAATACTCACTCAAATAAATTAGGCGGGCGTATCTATGAAATGAGCCTAGAAGCGTCATAAAGCGTGAGCAGATGTCGCCCTTTAGAACGAGCGCGAAACGGATATTAAACTTGGCAGACCCCGTCGGTAAACTGTTGCTGCTCCCCAGTCCACTTGGTTTTTTTTTCCTTTAAGTTGTGAATTGTAAAAAAAATAGCACTAGTGCCAATAACATAGTGGCAATCGTTACAGGGCGCAGTTGCTTGTGTTTAATAAATGTGCAGTTTTAGTAGCAGGTGTAGATCTTGTCTATGTTGTGTACACGACAAACATAACTTAAGTTGAACCTTAAGTTTGTACGCCAACTAAGTATTTAACACGCATGTTGGTGTGGCGCAGTGGTTAGCGTCTTCGAATGGGAATCCGCAGGTTGCACGTTTGATCCTCCGTGGCGCCTTCTTTTTTCTTTTTTACGGGACGGGTGTTTTTTTATACCGTTTTTATAGAATACTTTTTTATTTTTTGTGGCAGCTCGTCATGGTGATTCTGACGTCATTTTGCGCTCAAGTGTTGCCGGCACTGCAGCACCCACCATACCCACCATGCGCCATGGTGGGTGTTTCCCACCATTCACCCACTACATTAATCCACTATAATGGTGGGTGGTGGTTTCCACCATGCCCACCATTCGTTTTTTTCCGATAGGGATCTCTTCCTTTTCTATATCTATTTCTCCCTCCAATCATATTTTCTATTTTTTATGTGGTTTTGCTTGTGTTACGTCAAGTGATGACAGCCCAGGCCTCTAAAGATCTTTACACTAGAAACTTCGGGCTGCATGATTTCGCGCTATCATATGCGGCAACACTAGCGCCACGCATGTTAATTTTATGGTAGTTCGCACGCTTTATCTCCCCGCGCATGTAAATGTATGCTTCACGCACGCTCAAACGCTACGTGTCCATTTATGTTCCGAGCATTTTTTAGACTTTACATGCCAGTATATATTTATTATTCTAAACGTCTACTGAAGCGGTTTTGGAAGACAGAAATTTCTGCGATGCATTTGATGTCGATAGCACGTATATGCGACATCATTTGCGACGTCTAGTTTTTGTCTAAGATGAAAGTGTACACGACGTTAATAATATGTAGGCTCTCTAGACTGTAAGGATGGCACATTGTGTGGTTGTTGATTAGATGTTATCGATAGACGTATACGTATGGATCTCATTTCTATGTTGAGTGGATATCAGTGGTTCACGGGGACAAAGCAGTGATATACGAACCCGGTGACCTAGTCTGGTTTTGGACTCCTATACGTCAACGTGGACGCTCAGAAAAATTATGTCGGTACTTCGGACCCTACCGAGCTCATCGCCTCGGGGAAGTGAACTACGATGTTGTCCCAGCAGACACGTTGCACCGTTCTCGTAGACCACGCTCCTCGGATGTGGTTCACGTCTCCAGGATGAAGCCTTACTATTCACGTCGACTGCAAATGAAGAACTTTGTGATGTGGCACTTGTCTTCAAGACAATTGTACACTTCTTTCTCGCTTTTTTTTTATCTCGTCCTTTTTCTTTTCAATGGACACAGACATTTTTCGGAGCTGCGGCATTCATTCGATGCTTCTTTTTTTTTTCCTTTGGGGAGAGGGTAATGCCACGCTGTGTTGGTTGCAAAAGAGGAGAGCAAAGAAGTGAATGGATGCTGTGGCTGAATAAACAGTCGTCCACCTCGAGTTCCTGTATATCATTTGTTCTCTCGGGACAATGTAGACCTTTTCACTCCAGCCTTTCTGGGCGCCGCCATAGTTCTCTTTGGGCTGTTGTTAGTGCGCGTGACCCTCCAAAAAAATGCACTGCCGAGGCAGTGACGTCGGCTTTTGTACCCTTGTGCAACAGCCCAGTAAGAAGGAAATCCTCCTCTCCATAAAAAAAAAAGTCCATATTCGTTAATTGCAAATACCTTGAAATTTCGAATAATCTAAATTTGTGTCTAAGCGAATTCGAATCGAATGCTGTAGTATTCCTTAGAATATTCGATGCACCCGTATATTCGCAATTCTCTACCCAGTTTGTATCGTACATGATGCTTTTTTTGTTAGCCACATGTTAGATTTTAAATATAACAAACAAAAGAAGAGGCGACAGTTTAGGAAGAGCATTCCTTGTCGTTTTTCCCGAAAAATAATGCATGCAATACAAACGTCGCGAAAGGCAGACTCTTCCTTTTTTCCTGGTGTGGCCTGCTGCAGGCGTCTCCGCTTCAAATATCCGCTCAGGCAAGCGAACCCGCGAAGCCTGTGACAAAGGCAGGAAGCAATATCCCTCGGCGAATGTTTATCGACCAAACGCGTCTGACCCTTCATCACTCCCGCGTAGCCTACTGCATCCTTTTCTTCTTAGAGGTCAGAAGTCTCTATGGCCTTCGACGCTATAGATCGCTGTAAATCCCAGACGTGCGTACTAATATGACTAATCGATGATAATGGTGTGCACATGCTAAAATCCTTGCTGCACAAACCATCCACGTTTCAGGGCATGCAGTTTTTACGAACCCTTAGAATCGATGGCCTGTTTGACGCCACCATCTGCACAAAATGGCAATTTCACGGGCACGAATATTTCCAATGATGCAGGAGATCACATGCCATTAGCAGCAGTGCACTCACAGAGCCGCAGCATTGAACACATCTGATGTCAAGGTGGACAGCAGTTCGGTGTGCGTAGTACAGTGTTGCATAGTGTAGTGCCATACTTGTGGCGTTGGAATTTCGAGGGGACATACGATATAGACGATTATTCTAAATATCTGGGCTCAACTGCATTAAGTGCAATATATGCTTGCATTAAAAATTCTTTATTACTACTGAAAGAGGCAATATGAAAGTGCATATGTAATGCCAAAGGGCCCTGAGGATACTGTATGGGCATTCATATGGCTTTTAGTGCAAAACGGATGCAAATTGGACAAGTAAACAAGAAATTGATACACAGGCACAGCCAGCTTTTGTATGAATTTTGAAAGTAAATTTCTTTAATTAGCTCACATTAAGCATTCTTTCAGAGGAAGTCTTTGGCTCATGGACATTTAACCTATCTAAATATACTAGAACAAAGAAATCGTTTCTCAAGAGTATGCTGATATAAAAAGCTTTGTTGAATTCCAGAGGTAAAATTAATTACTGTTGAAAGAAGCAGATATTTGACTCAATAAGAAATTATGCAGGAAAGCTCAAAGTTACAGGATACAGGAGTAGAAAGCTTACTAACCAAAATTAGCATTGCAAGGCAATATTAGTTTCGTAAACTGCACCTAATGAAGCTAGAATGAACAAAATTTTAGTGATACTTTTAACTATGTCTCAGGGACTTTCACAAAGCCATTCTAGCGAAATCACACACGCTTTTAACTTTAAATGCTCTCATTAATGCAGCTCAACATAACTGCAGGTCTGTGAATTTCATCCTTTCATGTTTCTTTACATTCATCAGTCTAAAAACTTTTATAAGCATTTCCGGTCCTATGTAAAAAGGCCGCTCCTAAGTCACACTGCTTGAAGGCAAGGAAGGCAAGGCACACGCAAAAGCAAGTGTTAAAAGCATGCAGGTTTTCACATTTTTTTGGCCACAACGTTTCCTTCTTTGTCAAAGAAGAGATTCCAATAACAGTAGTTTTGGGATAAAGGGGGCCCTAAGCCAAGCATCGATATAAGGGGATGTCTGCATGTCCTTAACCCCTTCCATTGAATTAGTGTGCAGTGCCATGTACCATCCTACGAATGACGACAAACTCATGAAGAACAATGTTAAAATGCTCACTGAATGCGAACAAATTTGTCATTACTAATCATAAGCATCTTAGCTGAATTATTATCCTATAACAATCTCGCAGTCAGACCCATCCCTACACTGCCATGAAGAAAACCTAGATCCACCTTGTTTAGGGTGGCTCCCTGAAATGCTGCTTCAATAAAAGTAGTTTAGTTAGACCATTAAAACTGCATTGTTATCATGATGCCAAAGTAAGGGACAGCACAAATGAAAGCGATCTAGCCTAGTTAACCACTCAGTGGTCGCCTATTTGGCTATGAACCAGTGAGACCTCTACTTCGAGAGACAAGTACAAACAACACACAGAGCAACATTCAGAGTAATTTAATAACTAGTACGTACGACGCACATGCAAAAAAAAAGGCCTACAATGACAGTTGTTTCACAACTCCTGAGGGCAACAAAGAAATAGACTGTACATCAATTAAGTCCAGACCACGCGATACCGACGAATGTTTTTAACAGTCTATCTTTGCATCCCACCTGATTGCAATTCACTACGAAATACTTCCTAAATGTGCAAAAATGTGTATATACATTACTATTTACAACCGGGCAGTACACAAACAGAAACAACACATTCTAAAACTACCGCATCAACATAAAGGCATGACAAGTCGCTGAAAAAGGCAACAATGCTACGACACTGTCAGAATCATTCACGCACGGACATACAGCCCTAAGTGTGGCACAATGCAAAGCTGGCACTTTTGGGAGCTCCGTCCCAGATAGAGACAATCACCTTCACTATTCCATTAGAACCCAAACAACTCATGCTCTACAGCAGCTGTTAAAACACAATGAGGAACGAAAGACTGCAATACGTAATGGAGATATAATGGTGCTACAGTCTGGTGCTTCAACAGGTACACTTAATCAGTGAACACACAGGCATGTCCTCAAGCATGAAGAGTTTCTCAAGGATGCTGCCAGCATTGACACTGGTCATTTTCTAATGAGTCTATGCAATGAAGGTGCAGGGCAAGAATGGAAGAGCACCGTCCAAACTGATTTGGTCGGCCGTCGAACACTTAGTTCACTTTCGCCTTTGGCTGGGAGAACAGGCCCACAACCCTCTGTACATGGTGAAAGTTCTGTGGGATAAACAAATCCAAAAAGCAAGCAACCCCTGTATTCTCAGCTATGGAATGAAACACTATCAAGCCTTAGTACATGTCTAGTTTGCACTTAGATACCTCATTTCAAAATACAGCTGACACAGTTTACATTAACTAAAATTGCAACAGTGCATTACATAAACATGAGAACAGCTATGCTGCTTCATTTTTATAACTATCAATATAATCTTGACATACTAAAAAGTTATGGTGGTGGCATTACAGTGAATCCATAGTGCATTAACCTAAGTTTAAAGGGCCCTGCAACACTTTTTTGAGTAATAACTGGAATAGCCCAGCTACTAGAGCATGCGCTTTACTAATTGAAATTTAAATGCACAATATCCTACGTGAGCTCGGATGCTGTAATCTTTTTACAAAACTTCATTTCCTACTATGCTGACCACCATTCATGCTCAGACTTGTGAGCTTTGATGAAGCAGAACTTACCACAATGACAAGGTACACAGTTCCCAGGTAGGCACCAATAATTGCTGCCAGAAACAAGTCAAACACAGCTGGCTTGACACTGCATATTGAAAGAGAAAGTGGTAAACTTGTTTCATTTGGTCCAAGTGTTAGGGTAGAGTAAACTCTCAGAAGCTAACAAAAATTTAGTGCGTGCACTGACCTGTATGCATTCATGACAGCAACTGGAGTATCATAAAACACAACTTCAGGATCCCTGAAACAAGATACAAACAAGAAATTTGCTTAAGATATATTTACATTCTCATGCTACAGAAAAACTATGAGCGCCATTATCAGTTATTTTAACCTCAATGGGACGATGGCAATGATACAATTACCCGACAAGAAAGGAGAGCAAGGAGAAATGCTCACGCACACTACTAGCTTATCATTTCTCACTTACTCCCATTTATTGCAGCAGTTTCAAAAGCATCAGCTACTTGTGGCAATCGGGAGATGACATCTTTGAATGCAGCAGATTAAACTGAAAAGGCAAAAGCAGGAGCATCACCTCTTGTCTGGCCGGAAGGCCGACAGGCGAACTTCCTTGAGGTGCCGTGCAAGCGCCTGCTCGAGCATGGTGACCAAAGGTGTCTTGCCCTTTGCCATTAGCTGGGCACCACGCGGCTGACTTGATAGCGTGTCAATCCAGGCACCGAGGTAGTCCTCCTGCAGCCCCTGTACATCATTACCATTATTGTCATAAGCCTGACGACGCCCTCTGAAAGGGAAGGCCTCTCTCATGTTCCTCTAATCAACCTGGTCCTTTGCTTGATGCAGCCATGTTATCCCTGCAAAGTCCTAAATCCAGGGTTTGTACAGGTTTCCAAAGCAAAATTTCAAGGATATTCAAGGACTTTCCAGGACCTGCTGAAAGTTTTTCAAAGGACTAGAAGTAGCATGCTTATAATAAGCACTTGCAATAAATACATGGATATTGCAATTATAAAAAAAAAGAGCGTAGTCTCGATGACTTGTCGCGCCCTCTCTATAGGGAGAAGGCACGATGCCATGTCAGAAAGTTACGCGCTGATTGGCTTCAATGCACATGTGTAGTCAGGCCTTAAAGGGGCCGTGCCACAATATTTGTGGCTTGCACGCTCTTTGCTGCGAGCTTTAATTACAGCTCCAATAAGCAAGATACACGCACCAAGGTTCATTTATTCTCGCTGTATGATTTGTCGCCTTTTTGATATGGACAATTTTCAGTTCCTGTTTGTGGGGATCGAGTTGGGCAAGTACGTAGCAGTGTAGCTGACTTAGTCACGTGATCACAAAGCCTTGCACGCGTCATGCTGAGTATTGTTAGCTTTCGTACACATGTGCCACACAAGCACCTGCAAAACAAACTCGCCGCTTACTGCAGCAGACGCGATGCTTTGCCGGTATGTACGGGGCGGAAGTCCGGAGGTCACTCACCAGACTACAGATCTGGTGTGACGTCACTAGAACTTTCGTTGCCCTTTCTATAGAGCTACGTCAGTGTTGGGCGTGCTGGCAATGGACCTCAATTAAAGGAATGAGCATTTAGGTACACTTGGGAAGTGACTTAAAATATATCCTTAAACCCACACGGTGCTTGCTATAGCCTTGAAATTCGATGGCACCACCCAATAAGGAGTGTCGGCTTGTGCGCAGTTGACACTCGCAGCACATTGCTCAACAACTGAGAAGTAATGACTGTGACAGTGGTTAATTTACACTCATCCGGTGGATACATGTGTGTTCATTTCTAGAACCCTTCTTGGTTTGTTTAAGCAGCACGCTTCCAATGCCGAGCTGTGGTTCATCAGCACTCGTCCTCTGCACTTTCTTTTCGTGCGTCCTTCGTGCTTGAGCGGTGCGCTGCATGTATGGCGTTGCTTGCCCTTCTTCGTGTGACATTCTAATTTCTTGCTATCACATTCACTGCTTCACCCTCGCCACAAAAATTTTTTTCACATTTTGCTAAATGGGACCATGCGCACCCACAACACATTACTGCTTCAGAAATAAGGAGTGACAGGTTCACACACCGATGTACCACATTTAGGAGGTCGCGATGCCAATATGAAAGTGCACTGCTTAAGAAATTTAAGGATTTCCAAAGATGGCGAAAAATTCCAGGACTTTCAATGGCCTTGAAAATGAAATTTTCAAATTCAAGGGTTTTCAAGGATTTCAAGGACCTGTACGAACCCTGAAATCTCATCTGCCCACCCAACTTTCTGCCTCCTCCTCTCGTCACACACGTGCCTTCTGTAGAAATTCAGCCTGTTACTCTTAGTGACTAGTGGTTATCTTGCCTTAATGCTACATGCCCTGCTCATGTCCATTTTTTTTTACACACGTACCCATTTGTTCTGTGACCCACTCTACTCTCTTATTGTCCCTTATCGTCAAGCCTCCGTACAAGGTCATGAGAATGCAGTAACGGGGAGACGAGAAAAGTAAATGCATTCACAAACCAGGGTGCGCTAATAGGTGCATACAGATGTTTACAAAGAACCACTTTCAAATACTGAATCATATGTCGACTATTGTCTCATTTCATGGCTAAGAGGTAAATGTTAAGTTGACATGGGGTTTGGGCAGTAAAAGCATCAGGCTTATATGTACACATTTTTGACACATTCAAGCTATTCTGTTAGCAACTGAATGCCAAGCAAACAACAAGCCCTTCATGAACAAATTACATACAATTGCTCTAGCTTAGCTGGGGCACCATGGAAATGAGATATTGAATGCAAAATGCATAGCATCTGAAAACACACCAGGCTTTCACGGAAGACTTCTAGACTTGCTTCACTGTCTGTCACATTGTAGAGGATGCGAGCCAAGGCTTCAGCAATCACTTTCACATTCCGGGCCAACTTGTCCTTTTCAACTTTGTCACTGGAGAAAACACCACATTAACATCAGCGATATGCTCACAAGTCAAGCCAAATAAACCTATTTGACTCAAATGCAAGGCCATTGCTGACACATGAGTGAGAAAATAGGGCTCTACTTTCATGTACGAACAAGCGAATACTTACTGAAATATCTTAGTGAATGAAAATTGCTTAAACAAAATTGTAACTTAAACAGAACAACTGCATCTCATTTTCTTAATGATGTATTTGACTGCAGCACTCTTGTATGTCTTCGCTAGTAAATGAAACTCCTGTCAAAAAATCTTCACTCTCATCTCAATGGCTTCTAGCCTCAACAGATAAGCAATTTTGTTATAGCTCAAACACGTCCTTATCCTAATTGCGTCACTGCCTGAAAGGTCTCAAATCAATGCATACGTCTAGCGGCAGCAGCACCGTAGTCAAACTCATGATGAAATTGGTCGATTTGAAGCTCATGAAATCTTAACAAAAGAATATCGATATCAAAGCTAATACACAGGCATATGTAGTTCTACCAGCCTTCGACAACAAAGTAAAATGCAAGTGACAAGACGGGCCAGAGGAACTGTTTGTTGGGCGAGTTAATATGACGCTGTAAAAAAAAAGCATTAAAATGAGGACACAATATGTGAAAGCGACAACACAGGCCTTCGTCTGTTGTGTCCTTTAAAGGGACACTACGGAGCAAAACGATCTTTCTGGTATATTAGTAAAGTATTATTTCGAAATCCCGAAAACACCACTCTTACCATGACATGACACTTGGTAAGCGAGAAAGCGCGCAAAGAGAAAATGAAGGTGGAGACACCACTACAAGATTATCCCACCAAACATCGTGACGTATTAAATTTTGAATAATGGAGTCCTACATAGCTTCTACTCAATAAAAATTAGTACATTGTCATCTGTGGGTACCACAGAACTAGCACACGAAGTTTTGGAAAATTTCATCAAGCCAATGTCGCGAAAATACTACGAATAGATTTTGAAATTTGTTATGTGCGGAGATCTCGGCACAAAATTTAAGAAATTTTAACCTTGATTTTTTTTCACTAATAATGAATTTATGACAGTGAAACTTACAGCATTAGAGTTCTCAGAGTTCAGTTGATCAATCATGACCAAGTCACTGATTCTCTTTAGAGTCCCTTTAAAACAAAGATATGTTACGAAAGTAAGAAACATGAAATTGGCTGGCACAATTCGGCAAAATATTGTAAGTATGCAAGATTGAGAAAACAGGAATAAATGATTTTCACTAAATATTTATAAATGTACAATGCACTACAATCCAACAAAGTAACTCCCAAGAACGAAACACGCTGTTTTATGATCATGAAAGCAAGCAAGCAGACTACACAATTGCAGCAAAAAGTGTCTGCCAATCAAGTGCAACGGTCACCTTCAGGTTCTCGGGTGATTTCCGAGTGAGACAACAGCACTGAGTCAACCACAAGCAAAGTGATTCTGCCTAAAGCGATTCTGCTAAAACACAAAGCACGTCTTTTTGAGGCGTAAGCGTCTCACCGCGTGTCGAAAATGGAACTGCGGCTCGGTGACCGATGACTGGGAAGATGGGAGACAGTAAAAGCTGGCAGGCGACGCATGCTAAAGCGCTCATGTTCCCAGGCCAGGGTCTCATCCGCCAAGTTGATTTTTTTATGCACCATTGACACCCGTGTAGCAGGTGAAACGGTCTCCGACACTTTCTGCAGTTCCTGCGTGCATCCACACGGGTCACTACTATGCAAATAGTATGTATGAACTTTGCAGTTCAGTATTAAAGGTGTTCTTGGGAGATCATGCATTTGGATGTGAAAGGCACAGGAAAGCAGAGTGAAAGCAAAGGGAGGGAGATATGTACTAGCTTTAAAATACTATTCTGCCCTTCATTTTCTACCACAATGTCACTCTTACACTTTCTATCACAACATCCAAGCAGGCAAGGGGAAAAAACTTCATGTTTTCTTGAACTGACAAAGCACTGTACAAAGTGTCTAAAGCATGCCACACTACTTGCTTGGTGAACTAAAAAAGCTGACCTAAAGGCCAAGCAGCACAATTCGTACAATACCATATTTTCTTTCTTTTGTCAAAAAAAAAAAAACTAAGACAGAAAAGAGAAAAAAGAAATGTCGCTTCCACTACATCTGTACTATGAACACAATATCTGGCCAGCATCAACATTTGCAAAAAGAGCCATTATAAGTCTGATAACAACAGCTCAAAACTGTGGAGTATAAAAATGTTTTTACCAAGATGTCAAGATACCTACATTGAATAACCTCGATGTTGCACTGCCTTCTTTTGGAGGCTTTGACACATGAACATAAAGGTCATCTCCACTCCCTAGAGAGTCTAAGCACATAGTAAACAACGAGTCAGCCAGGAGACTTCCTTCTGTAATTAGAGAGGCAAGAGAGAGAGAGAGCTGAAACATAACGAGGTATAAAAAAGCAAGCCTATTGAGTGCTTCAAGTGAAAGCTTTGTCCAATATTTGCTTTATGATTATCAAGACTGAGCAATGCCTGTGCACGCAGCAGTTGTGTCATCAGAACAAATACATAAAACATTCTTCAACATGTTTATCTGCTGGCATCCAAGATCGATCTGGTTCACATCAATATAGACTCAGTGTTGACCTGATATTACTTCAGGATCTTAAACGAGGCAATCGGGGTCCATCCTCAGTGCTACTACACGTGTTTAGGGTAAGCTATACATGTTTTTAAATACCACACATTCTTTTTCTTCCTCACACTGCCGGCTCCTTGCAACTTATGCCTGCAGTTTAACAGTGTTTGACAGCGTTTAACATCAGTCAAACAAGAACTTCATACTTGTAAGGCGTACGCAATTTCTGGGATGCTGTGTACCACTTTATGAAATTTGCGGGACAGAAACAAATAAACTGTGAAAGAAAGAAAACTCAGCATGACAGAGTGTATGTATACTTGTGCATAAGTGCAGTATTCACCTGTGCTGTCAATGTTGTCTTCTATCCATTTTTTTGTGCCGTGATAGTTGAACTTGCCTCCAGCAGAAATCAGAAAAACAAGATTGAAGCTGAAAATTTCCAATTAGAACAGATGCTTTACTTTTTGTAAACACTCTTTTTACACTCCATGCACTCTTTGTCATATCCAATAAATGTATCATGTGATTAAGAAGCTACATCAGCATAAAAAAATTATCAAAGGCAAATGCTTATCACACAAGTACATGCCATG
Source organism: Rhipicephalus microplus (assembly GCF_013339725.1). NCBI lineage: Eukaryota > Metazoa > Arthropoda > Arachnida > Ixodida > Ixodidae > Rhipicephalus > Rhipicephalus microplus. The sequence goes on along the minus strand of NC_051165.1, from coordinate 259,059,200 downwards.
ATAATCACATGCAGTAAGGGCATTGTCTTTAACCCATGAAAGTAACACGAATTTCCAACTGCTAAAGTTTACACACAAGCTAGAAAAGCGCTTACATCAAGGCAAACATATAAACATTGAGGCATTTCTGAAGTACGAAGAACTACAGTACAATCACAATGAGCACAGCGAAACAAGGTACGAAAAAAGTTACGAAGATTGACAACGACATCCAACTAAGCTTCATTGCAAATAGCACAGATAAATAACCAACTACTACATGTCATATATAAATAATGTAACTAATATCTGATAGCAAATGTGAACAAAAAAAAATCATGTGTTGGAAACAACAACCCAAGACAGCGTACCACATTCAGGCATACATAGGCAAACGAGGTCATTATCAATCAAACCAACAAAATGTCTGCCAATACAGCTGCTTTTTAGAATAGCTGCAGCTTAATTACAATAATTATTATACTGTCTTCTGAATTAAAATTGGCTGAATGTTAGCCAGAGTATTTGCTACCATTTTCAGCCTTTGTCTGATCGTTATGCTTTGCACATTGTAATGGATTACAGTATAACCCTGTCTCACACTTTGGTTGAGCAAGACACAGGCTTTCTATAGTGACTAGTCATTTTCTTGACAGCATTCGCTCAATACTGGAAGGTGAAATGTGGTGGTCCACACGCTGTAGTGGAGCCAGAGCACATTATTAGCAGCCCGCTACATACCCCTCAGCAGCAGTAGCTACGACTCTATACACACTTTTTTATTCTAGTTGCGATGACTTCTGGCCAAAAGAGAGAAAGATACATTGCTAAGACATGATTTTGACCTTTTACATAGTCAGCTTGTTTTGACTCAATGCGCTGCATGTGACCATAATTAATCCCTTTGTTCAAGGCACTATGATGTTCCACAGGTCACTCGGCCTGGCACGTTCCAGGACCATCAAAGGTAATACCAATTTTTCTTAAGATGACTACAACAGCACAGTGATTGTGCACATACCATAAGCCTACAATGTCATTCTTTATATGGAAAAGTGAAACATCACTGACGGTAGAATAGGTGAATATTTCATTACATATTTAATTATGACTAATTACCAAAACACACAAAACAACACATTCCTTCATTTTCATTCCTAGAATGTAATATTTGATTGATTGATTGATTGATATGCGGGGTTCAACGTCCCAAACCACCCTATGATTACGAGAGGCGCTAGAATGTAATATTTAGTGCCTCGTTGTTATGCTGTGCGAATTTTACGCATTTCCAGACAGTGCATTAAACTTCGCACGTTAAGGGGTCATGATAAGACTAACATCTCAAAAGAAGAAAGTAGCAACAAACTAAAGTAGGAAAGAAATAAAAAAATAAGACCCTTGCACGTAAGGGAGCAATGCAACTGACCCCACAGCAGCATAAAAGACAGGTTGTAGCCACAGTAGAACAGAGAAATGACCCTTTTTGCAAGACAGCACATATGACAGCGTCGCAAGCAAGCAGTGGTTGTTTAGCTTGAAAAAAAATATATTTTGCTTAAAAAACAAGCCCCCTCCCCACACTGACGAAGATGTGTGGGAAGGGGGATTTTTATGCAAAGGAAACTTACTGGGAAGGTGCTCGAATTGTTTACAAAACTAATGCGCGAAAAGATCAGTGCCTACAGGCTCGTGCATTGAACTACTGTCAACTTCTGAGTTTTCTCCTCACTGGTGTACTTACTGTGGATGCGTCCTCGAATTAGTGTACAACCTTGAGAATAAGCGGGCCAGTTCAAGGAGGGCAGCAACCCCACTACCATTGGAGTCCGCACCAAAAGACAATGCCTGCAGGGGATAGAGTAATGCAGTTACGCAAGGTGGTAGATGCGAAATCAGAAGGCATGGCAACCAATACTGGTAGTACATTTGTGCTCTCCCTGAGTGCAGAGTGAACTCACCGGACTAACTCCGAATGAATCGTAGTGCGCCACTATAACACCTGTTGGCAGCTGCTCTTCAACGCCAAAACCAGATAGCTTTCCCTGAAAGGAATAAAAAACGGAGTTAGGCAAATTATGAAATTTTCAGGAGAGGTAACGTAATGAGTTCCAAGGAAAGAGACATGCACATGTGCCAGGAGAGAAAAATGTATCCGCTGAGGTGTTCACAGGAGGTGCAAGTAATTGCTATTATGCACTCGGTACATAACTCGGGTGTTAAACATATCATCAACACTTTGCGCAAGCCCTTAGCCAGAAGAGGGGCCTTGTGTGACTTCCAGAAAAACTACAACAATGTGCTTCCGGCTTTTTTCCCCCCTCTTTCCTAGCGCCACCAAACGGCCACAAACACTGCCGCCGCCGTGCTGTCAAGCCCCCTAAGGCAGTCAGCGGAAATCGCGGTTAAGCTCCGAAGCACCCCGCTGCAGGTGTCGCACTCGAGCACACTCATGTGTGCTTCTTCAGAGTTCGGAGTGCGCTTTGTTAACGAGCCCAATGCCTTCATGTGTGACATGGCTATGCACTTTGATATTTGTGGCATTGTGAAGTGCAAATTGTGATGTCTCACTGTTATTATGAATGTCGACGTCAAGTGAATGTAATCTTTCACAGTGAAAACAGCTGCGTCGTGCCCTTATGCGTCCGCAAGCCTGTGACTGCGAGTGCGACAAAGGCAGGAGATCAGCTGTATGTCGACCATAAAATGTTTCCATGGACTGAAAACGTGAACATAGCTTTTCAGCCGGCTGGAGCTACTTTGTGTGGATAGAGCTTGGCTAGATAACGACCCCAGATACTAGCACAAGCCGTTGCGACGTGTGTAGAAGCGCATGAAGTTCCAGGAGAATAAATGTTCCATTCTAAGAAGACATCTGTCTCGCTCTTTACTTTTCTTATCGTAAACTAAGGGGAACGCAGGTCTATATTTAGCACTCGTGAATATTTGGTCCATGCTTAATTCGAGTAAAGGCGTTCTTTTTTCTTTTGGATGAAATCTGAATGTCGTCGTAACATGCGGGGTCGACGGGTAACATGCGGGGTAAAACTGCGTCGTATAACTAAGGTTTTTAATACGTTATTCCTATTGGGATTTTGCCGGGACCTAACCGATTCGTTGTAAAATGCGCGTCGTCGCGAAACTGGGAGACGTATAATCGAAGTTCCATTGTAATTACAAGCACTTCCTATATGAATTAGTCATGTCCTCTTCCACACGTATTTGTAGCCACAACAAGATGTATTCTAGCAACCTCTTCATCATAAATGATACCTCTTGAACAAGCCCTCCAGCTTGACCCATGTTGACTTTTGCCACTTTAAATGTTGCTGAGTTCATGAACATCAGAAACAGTAGCAGAAAGCAAATCTGGGACTACATGACTGCACTTTCAAAACATTTCAAGACAGACACAAATGTCGAATATCAGATGTACAACTATGTGCACAATATGAGAGGATTCACTTGTGTTTCTACATAAAGCGTAACTATGTAACTTCCAACAGCCACAGACAAGTTTCAACTAAAACTTCTTGTGGAGATCTTCTAAACTTGCGTTGCTACATCGTGTTATTTTATTCTATAATTAACTTATACAATATTCTTCATATATTTTGACCCTTTATATCATGTCATTCAATATAAAAAAGGAAATTTCACTAGATAATGGTGACAAATTTCTGCTTAATAAAAAAAAAAGAAAGAAGGTGAGTGCAGTGCTGTATTCTATGGTCATAAGTGCCTATACATATTGTGACACGCTAAGATGGCCATAAAAAGACACATGATAAAATGCTGTCAACGTATCCGTTTGCTTACACTTGTTAACTACAAAAAAGTGCCGATAACTGCACAATTCAGCCGAATTTCGCATCATCGGGATAGAAGAACAGGATAAACTTGAAATCAATCATTACCAGATTTTTGCCAAACTTGCCTGAATATTGAAAAGCTGAATGTCTGGAATCACTTTGGCCTGACTTCCAGAGATCACCAGCTGAAATCCACTGGCCTTTAGCATGCCCCACAGCTCTGCACATGTTGAAGAGAAGAAGAAGTGCCACCGTTGAAGTGCCAAGAAGTGCCAACACCTCACTAGCAGACAGAATCGTGCATACTTTCACATTAAATCCAGCAAGCCATAGTATTGAAAGCTATGTCCATCTCCATCATGGCTCAGCCATTGTAGCTTTTGGGAAAAGTATGCTCTAGCAAGTAACCTTTGAAAGGTGAAAAGAACAGCACCCTACATAACCGAAATTTTATACTTGTTTTCAGTTACAAATTTGTTTATGAACCATCATGATCTACAAAACAAGAAAAAGCTTTGTTGACATTTCACGTTATGCAAAGCAAAGAAATACTATTGTGGCAAATATTACAGGAATGTGAATCCAACAGGAAGATAGTGAACCTTACAGCTGCATAATGGTCAAATATCTATGCTTTAAGAGACAAATTTCATGATATACATAATTGTGGAAATAACATATATTTGCACAGCTTTGGCAATACAGCACGGAGCCCAAAATGCACGATACAAAACGTGCATATATGTCATAGCTATCTTGTGTAATCCTAGTCATTTATTTTTATTAACTACAACATTGTCACACTAAATTACTATGACTGCATAATAATATCCCTCATACACTGTTAAAGACAAATTATGAATGGTAAGTAACAACTACATCAGCTATCTCATGAAAAGTGTTACAATTAATTAAGAACTAAGTGAGAATGAATGCTGAAGCTGAATACAACAGCACCTTATTTTACAATGCTGTGAAGACAAGTGAAATCACTAAAGAAGCTATAACTGCCCACGTGAATGCCAAACAAGCTCCCACTGGCTATTGTTCAGGTCAAATCTACTGAGGTGTTATGTAGTCAGATACAAAGATTTGTACCTGTGACCACCATATCAAATTTTCTCCTATTCTCCTCACTTTTTAGTGATGTAACACTTAGCAAACCATGCAATCTTACAAGCACACAATCTCTGTCACAGCAAGGTCCCAGAAAAGGCAATGTAATGGTACTAGACACATTCTATGATCAAAAGTGTCAAATGAGACCTTTGAACCAGAAAAAATATAGAATCCACTATACTGCACAATGTAACCAGAAAAATACGTAATCAGCTCAAGCATCTGTGGCACAACAGCTAGTAGAATAATTAGAGAAGTTTTTTTTTTTTTTTAACAATAAAAGCCACTATTGCAATCTGCTTCTTTTTACAAAACTTCCTCACCATGTCCCTTAGTCTTGCCTTCCCTCATGGAAAGTAAAGGCAGTGTGTGAGAATTATTTTTTTCTTGTTTATGATAATTGTCAGGTTATGAGTGCAACAAGAAAACAGACCATTTCAGTTCGCTGTGTTCAAACGAAATTATGTCGTTCAACAATACAGCTGGCTTTTCCTACCTAAACATTCTTAGCATTTCATCACCCACACTTTTGTACCTTGCGCAACACTGGTTGTTCTGCCATTATCAGACGTCCTCTGGACGCTTCTGTACATGTCTTTTAGTTCATCTGTCTCGTATGCAAAGTAAACTGGCACAGGCACAGCATCCTCTTGTAGTGCATGTTCTAACTCCATCAAAGCCTGCAAGGTAACAGAAAAGCACACAGATACAGTAGCAAATAGTCTTTTCAATGCTCACAAGTAGATTGTGTACGCATGTAGACATGCAAGTGTCATTACCTTTAGCTTATCTGGAGCAACGTCACTGAAGTTTTGTGGCAAGAATATGAGAACACCAGCTGCCCCTTGCTGGATAACTTCATTGAACTGCCCATGAGTGAGGTCGGCAAGCCGTGCTATAACAACTTTTCTGTGGTAAGATGATGAATGTAATGTTCTAGCTTCAGTGTTCACAACAGAACTCCTAGATCCTGAAAGAAGAGACAAGTTCATCGTTACTCAATGCAGTTCACAGCCAAGAGAAGTTCCGATGTGGCACTACTACGCTACCGTAGCATAACAGAGTCCGAGACGAATGCTCAATGTAGGTGAGATATGCACAAATGTTAGATATTTACTGTAATTGCAAAATGCAGAAACATAGGAAACTTATTTTATAAAGTCCTTAAGGCTGCTTTTACCATGAGTAGCGTTTCTGAAGGTCACAGTACCAAGGTTTGCGAGCAGTCTAAGTCAGCTCGCATGCTGTGTTCAGAGCGAACATTCAAAGCTGCTTAAGGCAGGCTTTCTGATAATCTAAGCAGCGAAGCAAGCAGATGATGGGCGTCAATAAAACTGTGGGCCGTCATGCGCGCATTAAATGCCTCTTACTAAGGATGGCCTTTTAATTTTTGGCCAGACTGAAGAAAATTGAAAACTATCCAACACATTTCACGATACGATAAAGAAAAAAGAGGGGGGGGGGGGTGTAATGTATATCGCATAACGTACAGCTGAACCTGATCGCTGTAGCTGTTTTTCTAAACGTCAATTTCCCGAGGTCCAGGAGAGAGCATGTGATCGTCAAATGTGAGGTCATTGCCACCTACTTGATGGCGTGCTGCAGGCACGTCCGACCTAGATCGCGCATTTCTAGAACCGCAAGCAGAAGTTGCCGAAGCTATGACATAAAAGGATGAGCGCACTCAGGGGCTCGGCGAGTCCGTGTGGAGGAAGTGAATGTTTTTCGACGTCCTTCGAGACTTTCCTGCAAGGGTTCCCACACACCTGGTGCTCGGCGATTCGTCTCAGATACGAAAGTAGTTGACGGTGCGGCGTGCGAACAAGTGTCTGGGCGCCTCGCTACTCACCGTGCACGGTTCCCTGCAAGTCGTAGTGCTGCATGCGGTAGACGGTGAACTCGTGCGATCCGAGCACGGGGGCGACCGGCGAGATGGCGATCAGAAGCGGCACGAAAACGATCACGTAAAAAGGCAGGTTGCCTCGCAGGAACTCGAAGACCCCTTCAGCTCCGTCCAAATACATCTTGAAGCAGTGGCGCTGCTTTTGGAAGGGAATAAGGAGTGTAGAGGCCGAAAAACGCGTAAAGCTGCTTTTGCCGCAGGATTAACTAATGAAAAAGTTGGACCGAAACCCCTCGCCAGCCGCAGCGAGCACCGCAGCACTCCAAGCGGTGTGAAACTAAGTTATCTTCAAGTTTATAATATTTTCGACTCAATGGCAGGCTTTCCATTACGGTAAAACGGCATACTAACGTTATCGCGCGTAAAAATAGGTTAATTCAAGGCAGGGGATTCTTGTTATTTGTTTCACGGGTGGATCTACGAGTACCGTATTTTTTGTTGTTAAAAGCAGCTGCCGACGGCTTCGAAAAAAGCTTGGCGGGGGAAAAAAAAAAGAGCACTCGTTGTTTGTGGCCATGTTGACACGAACAGACTCTTCTAATTATTTTGCTTGTGAATGCGCTGACTCACCTTAGATAAAAACATCAAACCATTCAGTCTCCTTTTCAAAGGACAGCCCCCCTTCAGTTGAAATGTTTCCCATGGATTAAACAAAGAAAAAAACAACAGGACACAGGGCAAGTAGTTGGGCCCAGAAGGTGCTCATAGGAATTTTTATTTTGCAGGAAACCAATGTGTTACAGCAGCATCACGAGACTTTTTATCCCGCACTTTCAGAGAATGTTTCACAATAATTTTGTTTGATCGTCGTTTTAGCAACCCGAATGCGAGATTTCACTCTATTTGCTGATGAGAGTCTGTCACAATCACACCGTAGGCAACCCTGAAAAGTGGTGCAAAAATGTTCAAAAATGTTTTTACTTTGTCACATACAAACAATGTGTACTTTTACATCCAAACTGCTGGCTTGGGAATTCACATAGTAATGCAAACAAATTAGTTCCTTCTGTAAAGAATTATTGGGCCACACCGTTGATAGTTACATAGAATTAAAATTAAGCATTGTGCTGAAGTTCACCTAGGCCAACCGTTTTCAAAACATTGCTCACAAATAACGCGTTGAAAAAGTTACAAGTAAAATGAACAAGTGGAGAAAGAAATCTCCCTCGTAGACTCATGTAACCAAAAACATAAACAGCCGATCTGAAAACTGATGACCATGAAATACATAGTCGCAAGTAAGGTGCTGATACTTTGGCTTTATTTTGCTAAAAATTTTTTTTTCATCGAACTGAGTAAAAAGCCCCCTATGAAAGCATTCGGTTATGTATGCCCTTCTCAGAGCTCTTGTCAGCACTTTGACACCCAAGAGTCACACAATGGTACTCCCTATCAAAATTTAGTACCATCAGATTGAGAAGACACAATGGCCAATGACAATCTAAAGTATCAGCATTAATAGAGGCATAAAAACAATGCATAAAGTTTACTAGATTAGGACTACAAAATGAAGACTAGGAAAAACTTATGACTGTTCAATGGCTTGTCAATCACAGAATGGCAGATCTGCTTCTGAACAAAACAAAAAAAAAAAAAACGAGGGGAGTGGTACTTGCTTGATACCCCCCTTCAAAACAGTAAGTAAATTCAAGCATGTATTCTCATTGCGCTAGGTGCCAAAATACCGGTAGAACAGCCTTGTCTGTTGTCCCTTACAGAGACTAAAAACACAGGCCAACACAAAGGCTACTCCATGTTTCAAGAAACCATTTTTCTTTGACATTGTGCGTCTGTGTATTTAGAGCGCATGCTTTTTTTTCCCCAGACATGTTGAGTTTTGCGACAGCACCAAAGAAACGCAGCATCCACAATCAACCAATAACTTGCCTTCCGAGCATAGCCCCCATTTGTGCGCTAAAACACATGTAAAAACACCCCAACACAACCACCCAAAAGAATTACAGAGACATGTACTGCTGAAAGGATCGACATATTGGTAATGAGATCAATTCAAAAAAGTGGAAATGCGGGTATTTTCATACGAGAAGTTTGCGAGACGAAAGTAAACGCATCTTACAAATGAGGTTACACACACCAACATAAGAACCCTGCCATTCGTTTCTCTTTTAAGAAATGTGATGGAAAGGTGGCTGCTTCCGCAATGATCAGAAGAAAAAATTTAGTCTGCTTTCCCACCACAGGTACTTTTAAAGCTTCGCCTGAGGCTGAAACAGCACAGATCACAAGTCTTCATGACACAAAACATGGATGAAAGAAAAAGGCACACACACAGCTGTCTGCTGACTGGAAGGAGCGTGAAAAAATGCATATGCTAAATGCAATGAGCTTATTGTTATGACGCCTTACGACATCCCAGTCATTCCAAATGTCTTGCTTACGGCATAAGTGACGACAATATGCCCAATTGCTGAGTATAAACAAACCATGTATGGCAGATGTAACTTACCCGAGTTACATGTCGAAAAATATATCTGACTCTGTACAGTGCTCACAAACTTGAATGAAACATGTTACCAGCAAGTAAAAGATGCTTGCTCAATGTGATGCATGAGCCACATTACAGCAGGAAAGAAAGACAAGGAACTTGCTCTTGCATGAATACTAAACATCTTCGCAATGTGCCACAGTGTGAGCACGGCCCACTCTCTTCCAGTCTTTAAACAATAACAAGCAAGCATTGGGGCCGCACAAGTGGAAATAGCCAAACAGTTCAAGGAGATAGACTATACTCCCGTCAAATTTTTACCTTTGTACCTCTTTACTAATCAAATACGGCAAGGTAAGGGACGTGCCAGGAAGCAAATATGGAAGCTCACACATCACCATTTAAAGCACATATGAAAAAAAAAAGCATAGCACTTGATGCCACTATGACTAAATGACACCCTGCGATCATTCCCTTTCTCCTGTCATTTCAGAAAATAAAGCTAAGACAGCCGACCAATACCAACGCCAACCTGCAAAGCAGCCTGCCAGCATCATGCTAGTTAGATTACACAATTTTCAGAGATCACTGTGCAAGACAGCATATATTAAATAGCTGGTTGATGCTTAAATGGCATTGTTAATTAATACAAAAATACATCACAGGGTTTAGTGCATGTTACTTTTAGACTTCCAGTTTCTCATGGAGGGGATACACATTTAGAATGCAACACAGTATCGCAGCAAGTGAATGAGATGCATCTGGATTTTCTTCTGTACTCTAATAACCCATATGACACCTGTGATATTGCTAAAGAATATGAATGTCATAATGCAACAGCACTCAAAGTGCGTACCTAAGCCAAAACCAAAGCAAGTCAAAAAAGTAACAGCAAATCTTATAGTATAGAAAAATACAATGACAATGTAAAGGAACTGGAAATGCCATGCCTTCCTTAGTCAAGCAGGAAATTTAAACATTGTGGCTAGTAAGTTCCACTGACTTAGGAACTCTTCGAGTACACAGTACAAAACAGCAACATGGCAGTGCTTTGCCACACACATAACACATAAATGCACAAACGATAGTCCCAAATGGCCTGAAACTGAGCAGCTGACGTGTGATAACAGAAAAACAAAAAGCCACGATGACGCAGTATAGGCTTGCTAAAAACAACAATTTGAAGGACCAAGCACTAATGCCCATGTTCAAAGAGGTGCCAACACGTTTTTTTTTTTTCATCTGGTCGTCATTAGCATTAAATTAAGGTCCGAAACCACAGAACCATATAAAAAGTACTGCCGGGCCTGAAAGTGCCATAAATAATTCAATATAACAGCTCCTCAACAGACAGTTTCAGTTCCTGGAGTTTAACACAATGTTGCAATGTCATCACCCAGATAGCAATCACATGGGAGCTTCACATAGCAGCGTTTTGATTCTCTCTGTGATTCAACTAGCTGTCAGCTACACTATCGAATTAGTTTTCATGACGAGTAGCAGCATGAGAAGCTATCAAGTGATCTGGAGCATGCACCCAAATTCTGCGATCGGCTACTCTCATGATCACCTTCTGGGTGATCATGTTGCGACACAGTAGAGTCTATAATTGAAGGTGTCCGTAAAAAGCTTTTATATTAAATTATTTACACTACTCTGAGACATTGCAGTAATTATTCTAAAGCTCTGAGGTCCTGGCCCTTCATCTAATTAAAAAAAATGCAAAAAAAGAAATGTCAAGTGTTCCTTAGCAAGCTTTCACTCATTCATAGACAAGGCGGCAACCTAGGACCCCTAAGCAGCGAACCAAAACCGCAAGTGACTGCAGAAAACAGATTAAAATGGGCCCACATGCTCACTTAGTCAAAATAGTTGGTTTTAAGACGTCCTATATAAATATAAAGTCACACCAAAGCTGCGGCCATTCTTTTAGCATGTCTTTATGACAATTCTCTCTTTGGTGCATATAGAATAAAAGCTAGAGTGGCTATCAACGGCACAGGAATATTTTCACTGATGAGCCACGTGACAAAATAAAAGAACAAGAAATCACCACATTTCGACATTATCACTCACTCTGTCTATATTACAGTTTTCCACCCTATTTCTCCTTTTAAAAGCAGAATTTTAGGCTTCTTTCTGGAGTTTGCTCTGAATTGTAGCAACGACTACAAATAACATGTGTGACCTTCACAAGCTCGCTCAATGTGGTGAGAGTACAGACGCTTACTTTTTTTTTCTTCGAGAAAGAATAAAGCTTATGGCAAGATGTGCAACAGCAATGAAGATGTTTGCTGCAAGAGACTATCAGTTTCACAATTGTTGATAAATGTTCAATCTCCTCAGAATCATCTACTTTAAGAATACTGACCGGCAGTCTGCTGCTCCCTAATCGTCGTCTCCTGTGTACATACCCACATCACTTTTTTTTTCGTTGTGTCAATTTGTGCCATGTGTAAGACTACGCTTTGGCCACATATGTTTGTTGTTAACATACCCGTATCCTTTGCAAGCCACTGCACATGAAACACATAACCTAAGCAACCTGCAAATGAACACGCATCACTTAATGTACTCAGCAGTAGTCCAATGAAAAAGACAACACGGCACACACAGCTTTTTCACACACACAATCAGACTTCTCACAAAAAAAGGGGAGGCCGACAAAATCAATCACTCAATCTGCATTCAACACCATCAGTTCTGGTAGTTCGTCTTATATCTCACTTGTCTTCTTTTGTGCCACTCTTCTGCTTCACTTTTCTTTCTTTCTTTCTTTTTTTTGATGAGTGATACGTTGACTGAGTTGTTCCTTTCACTTGAACCGTAACATGCTTCAGTAGCTTGGATAGGGTGACGTGCTTGCCGAGCCATCATGGCTTTTTCGCATGGAGCACTATCACAAACTTTGATCCAAAAGGGGAGGTGTACTGAATGCCCAAATTACGAAATACGTGGCAGGGCACGCCAATGTCACATAAGTAAAGGCCCGCAGAGGCAATGCGTTCATCCATTGCCAGTGGAAGGAGAGGCATGAGCACCCACTGCGGAATTGGAGTAACTGTGCTGCCCCGGGGCGGTGGGTCGACGAACAGCACTGGAGCTTTACTCTGGTTGAACCAATTAGCCATGGTCGCAACTGCCGTCGGATCGGCTCGGCTTGCACCGTCTACGGAGTCTAGACTTGCCAGCACCATGTCCACTCTGCTACCAGAAAGTTCTTTGGAAACAGAAAAAGAGAAGCACAATGAAAAAGCAGAAAACAAAATAAGAATTCACAACACTTTAGCCTAGAGCTACAATAGCATGAAGTATGGTTCGATTGCGGAAAATCCACAGAAATTTCTTTTTATTTTCAAAGCAATAAGAAGGCAACTTTTACATTGTATACATGCTCACATTGAACTCGTACAAATCAGGTTATTGCTATGTGCTTTTCAACAGCTAAGCTAACAATGGCTAGATCAAGGAATGACTCTATTTAAAGCTAGCAGAGGAAAATGCTAATGCAATTTTCCTTAAAGCAAAATGTGCAAAAGAACAGGAAATACCCACTCAGATTTACACAAACAGGGCAATATGGGGGCTCAGTCCTCTGAAGTAATCACATATAACTCAAAACAGGTGTCTAAGTGAAAATTGAATGAGTCATGTCACACAGGAACAACAACGCAAATGTACACCAAAAACAAGGTTATCTGTAGGACAGCACCATTGTAGAAGCGCACAATATATAGAGGCACAAGACACCTCTCAGAAAACAGGTGAGACCAAACAATAGGAAGCAGTCAATACAAAACACTAAAGTGATGAAGGCAGACAATGAAGCAAAATGGCAAGAACATTTTCCTTCCCACCCTTCGTCCACTGCCGCGCACAGTAATGTTTTTCTTTCTATCTGTGCGCAGTGCGTCCCCAGTCTTCTTTAATTACCTATGCGCCACAGCAGATTCATGAACGGTGGGAGTGTAGATATCACAGCTGATAAGCACACAGCTAGAAAAGGTTACGAAACTGCTCGCACCAACCAACGGTGGCTTTCTGAAAATATGAAACCACATGCATGCAATTTTCCAGTGACGACGACGACGAAATTTGCTGTCGCAAAGGGCCATTCATCGCCATCGCATTGCAAGTTTCTGGAAAACCAGAAAAAAATCGCTTGTCACCCCGAAAAAATCGCGAATATTTCTGACATGGTACCAACTCCGATTCTCGCTTCGGTTGCCATTTGCTCTTCGTGCTTGTTGTCCGCACATACTTCAAGAAACGCAAGATACAGACTACCTTTTCTACAGTAACTTCTCATGTTGACAGCGAAGCGGATGCCGTATTTTGTCATTAAACTTGTTATCGTCAGTTTATTTTGAGGCTTCAGTGGTAGCTTGCTGCTATGTTAACGGCGGCGGCACGATCGCCATGCGAGGTTACCGCAAAATTGGCAAAGTGCATGGTAGCGCAAGCTTCTTGGCCCCCCTCAAGATCACAGCAGATACCACTACTGCGGTATAACAATTGTGAGAAAAGATAGCCGCGGAATGCTTTTATGGCGGGCATGGGTGGCACTTGCAGAAGATAGTGCCATTAACCACTGAAGATGAGTAAAGTGCAACAAAGAAGCTGTTTCCAAACAGTGTACGCATATGTAAATTGTAAAAAGTTAAGTGACCTAACCTTTTTTTTTTCTTGCATCACCGCATTTTTTGCTCATCTTGAAAAAGTTTTCATAAAATTTGCTCAGCATAATAAATGCACCCCCACCTTGTTTCTGACATCTCAAGAAAAAAGTCAGTTCATTGTGAGTAAATATGGTGAATGAGAATCTAAAGATGGAAAAGCCATGTACGCTGCTTTTGAAAATTAAATATTTGCATCATGTTTGCTTATTTCAGTGATATCACGGCAGGGACAAATATATTTGCAATACCAGCAATTTTCTGATTATGTTTTAGAATGCAGGTGCACAAAAGCAAGTTACTCAAAGGGATTTTGTGGTCGAAGCTAGCACTGAATTCTCGAATTGTGAATAAGTATGTACTAAGGCCTAGGCATCACGGAAAAAGAATGTCAGGTAGAATATCACCTGCTACGGTAAGTCGCACTTTTCCCCCACTGCTACGAAACAGGGCCATCTCGACTGTAAACAGTGGGTCGACGGGCCTCAAACCGGTACCCAGCAGAGGTAGCTGCCAGAGTAGCACCTCGACACCGTGGTTGGCAAGCTGCCGACCACAGCACACTACCTGGCTGCCTTGCCGGTGGGCACCGCACACCACAACCACTGTGGGGCGCTGGTGGCTGTTAGCTGGGTTAAGCCTGCAACAGAGACATGGGCATCCCACTTATTCACATGCCCAATATTAGTTATGATGAAGTTCACGGCCTAGTAATTGTTTGCAATGGGATATCTGAGGGTCTTTTCCACATGTAAAATACATTCAACATGTGGACACTGAGTGCAACTATGAGCAGAGGCGGTGCCAGCATTTTTGGTCTGGAAGGGGGGTGGGGCACCTACGAAGAACTAGTTCCTTCAGGGAGGCAGCGAGGTTAGGAACTTATACACTATACATTCCATATGTTTTCAGTTGGAGGCAAAGGGAGAGCAGATGGAAATTTTAGGAGGGCAGCTCCCCCTCCCCTGCATGCCTCACTGGTGCTGCCCTGTACACAAGTCTTAAAGTATTTTATCACCGTTACTAAATACGGTAAGATTAATGGCACAGGAACTTGCAATGTCTCCAGACTTGTTAAAAAGAAAAATATAGGGAGTGAAGCATGAGGCACTATGCCCTTAATAATTCATAAAGTGACTGAGAAGCACACAAAATAGGGAGTCAATTCTATTCACCATTTCATCCATTTTGTAGACATCAGTACAGTATCACCAAAACACTGAACGTTGGTTATTGACAAGAGCAAAGAAAGGCTATCTTTTACAAATGCCGATTTGAGATACCTTAATATAATGGCAGTGTTTCTGAAAATTCCAGCTAACACAGCATACTGTCACGAAAAGATATTTTTTATTTTCACAATGGACAAAGTGTCCTTTATGCACTGTGGAGTATAGATGGACATGAAGCTATGACACAATGGCATTTTCCAACTTCAATGTGCATCATTCGAGCTGTGGGTAGTTAAAGGGACCCTAAAATCAAATAAATTTACATGAGAGTGAAATCTCAATGTATGACATCTTCTCAAATGACAATATTATCAAGAGAAGTGCCCTAATTACCGAGAAATTAAGCTAAATGCACGAGAACACATGCGCTACAGTAGGACATTCTCAAAATTATCCCGATGACGTCAGAGTTACAGCCTACAGTTGACCAATAGTAATCAAACTAGCTACACTACATAAAGAACCTTCACGTGCATCAAGAGACGTATTAAAATGCTGCTTGTTCATTTCTGTTTGGTTCATGAAAAAAAAAAAAAACATCCAGGCGTTTACTATAGGGAATGGCACGAGTGGTTCATAAGTTCGATTTTTGCCTGGTTAAGCTGGACAGGTCGTGCCATCTAGCGGGGCCCAGTTGAACCAAGCATGTCTGCCATCTCGGAGCCTATTGTAAGAAATGGTTCAATGGCTGCTGTTGCTGCCGCTGCTTTCATTCTGCTGCTACTAGTGTTGGTGGCCATGCAGTATAGCCGGGCAACGTTGTGCATGGCAACAGTGACTTGAGACGTTCTGCTTGAGGCGGGTAATTTGAAGTTCGCTAACCGGAGCGAACCACTAAGGTGTGATTTTATTTCAAAATGAGCACTTCCTTGGCGCAAAAGTAACACTACGAGGTTTTTGTACTGCTATTTCAACAATCAACATCTACTTAATAGCTGCTTTTAGAGTCCCTTTAAGGATCATCTTCCCAAGGCAAGCAATAACCATTACACACCGGCGGCAGCCACCAAGCAGCTGCAGTACCATCTCTGATGCAGCACGGCCTAGCATCTCCAGCTGTCGCTCATAACTGTAACCACACTGCACAGCAGCCTCCAGGATCTGCTGGCGCAACTGCAGACTCACACTTGGCACTAGCAAACCTGTGTCTGCATTGAAACATGAAAAAGCAGCCGCATCACCAGACAGTACATGGCAAAAAGAACATCATAAAGCCACATGGCTTCGTTAATCATTTCGACTAGCTAACAATGCCTCTTTCAATAACTTCTTTTTATGGTGAAACCAGCGCTCAAAATACACACTCAGAGAGGACATGTTGCGGTATAACAATTGCAATTGTGAGAAAAGATAGCCGCGAGATGCTTTTATGGCGGGCATGAGTGGTGCAGAGACAGCTACACACACTCGGAGAGCGTGTGTATTTTTAGCGCTTGTTTCGTCATGAACCTTTACCAACACGCCCAACTCGCAGTCATCCTAAATCTTCTTTTCCCTGTACCATAACATTACAAATAACATGAACTCTTCTAAAGCGATAGCTTCTTGAAGATGTCACAAACCACTTTTCAAAATAATCACCGAATGATACGAGTATCGAAGTCTATTAGCCATTACCCACTAACTCAAATCCGAAAAGAATGAGCGGAGTTAGAGATGTCACACGCTTTTAGCTTTTTCTCTCTTTTCTCATCCCTGACGAGCACGCTCAAAGCTACACAGAGAGAGCTGGCACGGGTGTAGAGAATATTTGTCAGCATGCATCATGACCTTGAGGGGCTTCTAGTGAAACACTGTTGCTCTCTCCCGTTGCAATCCCTGCATGTGAGTGGAGCTATACTAAGTAATAAGAGTGCAGTGCCCCACGTGGCAACAAACCATGGCAAGAAGTGCATTTTATCCAAACGCCGCTTTTGGTTTATGCCGGCTACGGGCCAATAGCATGCGTAAGTCTGCTGCTCAATGTCAAAGAGCAGGTGCCAGCAGCTGCGAAGAAAGTAAGCACCGGCCTGTATGTGAAACGAGTGCACCTGAGAAAACTGCAACTTTGTGATCTGCTTGCGTATTTTCCTTGCCCTGCATGACCGCAAGATTTGGCTGAGCTGTTCGTAGCCATGTCTGCTGCCCTCAGGATGTACTTATTCAGCAAGCTTGTCAGGTGCTTCATGACCCCTTTAAAGGATGGGTCAAGACTTTGCATAGAGATGTTACGGCTGTCAAAAGAAAATTCATGCCATCGGAATAGGATCGATTGAACCAAGCATATAATTATACAGTGAACTGTCAACATAAATGGGACCTGACTGGACTGGGAAAATATGTTCCATTTAACAGGAGTTCCTGTTTACTGAGAGATGAACAGGGGAGCAGAACACAAGCACAAAACCAATCTCATCAGAGGCAGTTGTTCCATTTAAGGGGAGATGCGGGCCGACAAACGCGAGTTTTTTTCAAAATTACCGATTTTTTATTTTCGCCTGTTTTGATAAGGATTAGTATCTCTACTGTTATGAAAAAGTAATACAGGTCGAGAGTTAACTGGAATGCTTTAAAATTTCATCTAAAAAGCACAAGGTGCCTGTTAAAAGGTCGAAAGTGTGCAGTCTTCGAGCACCTTGCCGCCGATAATGCGCCGCCGCTAGCCATTGTTGATCGCATGAGTCGAAGAGTCGAGCCTCAATTTTTAAATAACAACAGTTTCTCTCGCTGATGTAGTGCAGGAAAGAACAACAAGAATCACTCTTCTGCGCGTTTTTCAAGCGCCCTGCGCCTAGCTTATCATATGGTACGAATCGGGGACCGCCATTGGCCGCTGCGCGCCTGTATGTGCCGTGAAACCTATTTGCAGGGATCGATGCCTTGTCGAGCAAGCGCAGCTCAACAATGCTTTTTTTCGTGTAATTATCTCTGTTATGAATGAAAAAAAAAAAGATTTGCTCGCAAGTGAAAGCCGTTGTGCGGCGCGCTCTGTAGGAATAGGCTACGAGCAGCTGGTCCGATTTGCGGAAGTTGTTGGCTTGCAAAAGCCAATGCATCAAAAGTCATTCACACCCGTCAGCCGGAAAGTTCGTGGTGTGGCGATGGATGACACTAGCGCCAATCTTGAGAGGTCGAAAGAGCTCGCAGTGAGAAAACTTAGCAGGGACGACATTGCCACGATGTACGACGGTATGTAGCACAAACATGGCTGCAAAATGGCATGACACTGGACTTAGTTTGGATTTCGCAGTCCTGTCGAACTTCTTCCTAGCTTGCAGTTGACACAAGGCTCTGCCGGATGGAGCGGAAGCTTGGCAAGCGTTTCATGGCCCTGTCTGTGAGCAAAATGTCTGTGAGGAGTCGGCTCGAAAACGCCGAGAGGGACAAACTCATGGCGCTGGCGTAATTTAGTCACAGTGGCCACTACAAGAAAGATTGTTCTTTTTGGTGTGCAAATTTCATCTGATTTAATAATATCTTTCATAATTAAAAAGTCAATTTTAACTTTAAAACTAGTTTTTCTCAAAACACAAATTTTGCCATTTTTTCCAATGTGCCCCTCCTTTTTCGGGCACTTCTAGTGCTCGGATCTGCAGGAAATTTCACCCAAATTTTTTCCAAAGTATGACAAATGCAATTATCTAGTTTAAACTTCAATATTTTATTGGATAATAAAAAATTGTATGAATACCTTTACTAGGATAGGTGAAATATAGACTTTTTACGTCTATTGTTTTTTTCACGCATATCACATATTTTCTATGTGCTTCCTAATTAGTTATTTGCACTCTACACTTTATTTGAAGCATTATGAACTATGAATGATATAAAATTACAGAACTTTAATTTTAGGGATGAAAAGAGGGGGGCAAAAGGGTTAAGGTTTTCACTTTGTCATGTTGCTGAGCTAAAAGTGTGTAACAAGAAAACTAATTATATATTTGAAATCAGCATACAAAGTTCCATAAACAGTTCAAGTTTCATGGCTCTAGGGTGAATATTAAAGAAAAAGTGTCTTCGAGTAGCATTTCCCCTTAACAGATCTTCGTGTACTGCAGTTCTCAGAGGTTGGCTGTGGCTGAAAAGGAGTCGAAGCACCCACAAATGGTTCTCAACACTCAAAGACATTCAGTGTAACAGCTATCCCAACATGTCAACTTGGAAGCGCAGCGTGAACTTCATCAATGAACAAGTGCATGCTTTTGCACACTTGCTGTAGTTTGCCACTCGCAGTTTTACATCTCACCCTTGAGCGAAATTCCTTATTTCCTTTGCTGGACAGTGAGGAACAAAGCTGTCGAAACACCCTGTGTACAAGTAAAGCCAATGAGACCAATGCATTTAGGACTGCTTCCTCTCCTCTTTGATTTTTTTTTAGTTCTGCACTACTACAAAATACGTTTATCAAACACCAACTTGCCCAAGAAGTTATCCTGCAAACATGAAGAGTTCTCGCTAGGCCCCGTCACCACGCCCCCCCAAACTCACCAGTTACATAATTCATCTCTTGCTTCCCAGGCACTCGGATGCGACACATGGACTCGATTGCACTTCCACCTAAAATATTCTCATCGCACCGGTAGCTGGGCGGTGTGCCGACCATGTGCACCCCGGATTTGCTCGTTTGTGCAGAGTAGTCACTGCACAGTGTAGGCCGTGACAGGGCGGCATCAATCTCGCTAAACACTGCCTGCTTGTCAAACAAAGCCAGGTTTTTCTCGAAGTCAAAGTCCTGCTCCAGCACAGCAGCATCAACTGGGGCACTGAAGCAGGCATCGTCACGACCCCTCATGGCGCCCGTCAGTGCCCGCCGCTGCCCCTCTGCTTTCTTGGGAGTAACTGCGACCTTCTTCTTGGTATCTGTAACAGAAAAGTGTATTGCTAACACACTAGAACTCCAAAGTTTCCACAACACAAATTTTGGTTGGATAGAGTTCAATGTGAAAAACTATCAATGACTGTGCCATACTAAATGTGCAAAGCCTTTTGAATTTGATTTTATTTGGCACCTTAGTCACGAATGAGGACTTTCAAACACAGATCCAGAGGATATGCGCATGTCCTGCAATAAATTAAGATTTGCATAAGTTACTTCAGTACATATGTACTTGGAGGACATAAATGTCCATTTCTTGGTTAGACACTTAAGACCGTAGTTTTTTGACCACTAGAGCCAAAGTGATTTCTTTTACTTTCAGAACATTCTTGTCATTGTCTAATGAATTTAAAATACCTAAGTTACTGGGCTTTCGTGGTGGGAGCAGGGAAATACCACGTGATAACAATTACCTTTCCGAGCCCCGTTAACTTCTTGCAACACAGCAGGTGATTCACTCCGGATGCCACCAGCTTTGACGATATTCAGGTCAACAATGTCCTGAGCACTATAACAAATAAAAAAGCAATCATTGGAAGAAATCCAAGTGTGCATGCACATCACCACAAAAAACAACACAGACATATTTGCCAGGCCATTGCAGAAGATTGAAGGGATGTATCAATATTAACATAGAGACAGGATGCAGTCAGATCTGCAAACATTGAGAAATTGAAAGATACTTGTAAGGCAACCAAGAAACTACTGAGGTTTTTCAGAAAAACAAACTTGGACAAGCGGCTGTGACACTAATGTCGTGTACCAGGCTAAAGTGATGGACTGTGACTGACTGTGTGTTTTTGTGTGTTATCTTTCTGTCTACTTGTTCTTCTCCCTCATTCAACCTTCACCATCTTGTTCCCATGTGTACACTCGCGAACCGGTTATCCTGGACTGGTCAACCTTCCTGCCTTCTACCTCTTCTCTGTGGCTTAGACACCCTTAGAGAAGCTTATCATGGTATGGCCAACAAAAACCTGAAGCACCAATTCAATTAATTGACCAAGATCTCGTAGATTACTGGAATGAGATAACAAATACAAAGTGCTCTGGTTTTCCTATTCATGCATGTGCAACTGCGAGACTGTTCATGCCACTACTGAAAGGGTCATAATCATCATCAGCAGCAACAACCTGATTGCACCCACTGCAGGGCACAGGCCTCTCCTACGTTTTGCCAACAGACCCTGCTCCTGTGCTTGCTGCAGTAAGTGCTCCCCCTTCCCTTGTCCTGAGTCTATACTTTTTGCGCTACATAATGAGATGTGGCCCTGCTATTTCTGTAAACTTTCTAATCTCATCTGCCCACTTAACTCTCTGCCTCAACCTCACGCGCTTGCCCCCTTTTGGGATTAAGTCTGTGACACACAATGACAAGTGGTTATTCTGTCTTCGTGCTGCATGCCCTGCCCCCTTCTTGATTTCTACTAAGATGTCCTTCCCACTTGTTTGTTACCAATCAACTCTGCTCTGTTCTTGGCCCTTGAGGTTACACCTATCATTTTCCTGAGACAATTTTACTGTAGGCATTGCTCTGTGATTCATGCCAGTACCGAAAAGCTGTGTTCACTGTTACAGCACTTTGTAATAAAGTAACTTATTACACATTAATACATAAAAAAATATATACCTGAACTACAGTGGGTGTTACCTAATAAAAATTATTGTGCAATTACAAAATAACGAAGTTAATTGATTGCAATTAATCGTGTAATTAGTCACACAAATCTACGCCGACTGCAATTAAAGAATATGGCCACCACCGGCGCACAGTCTCCCGAGTTGAGTTTAACTAGTCACGTCCATGGGCGTCAGAAAGATTTTGCATTGGGAAAGGGGGGGGGGGGGGTGCAACGCTGTGTTGCACGCCAATGTGCGAAGAGGTATGGTAGCCCGTGAGGGAGCAAGTGCTAGTGATGCTTGAAGGGACCAAATGCCCCTTACGCAACCCCCTGCCGACACCCATTGTCACGTCGATCAGCTACTAACATGCATGTATTATGCTGAAAATTCCAGTACAATTGTTCACACGAGGTTTAAGGCGGAAAGCAATAATGATTACGCGATCGACTTGCGTCCGCTGGTTCCACGCGCAGAAAGTTTCCATGCTCTGTGGGATGGCGCTTCTCGGGATGCTTTGAAAAACAAAGTATTTCGTATCGTGTGAATTCACTACAAAACCCATATATCACCTCAGTGCGACATTTAGCGAATACAGTCGCGATGTGATACACAAAAGTAAGGTGAAAACACGGGCAAGTTTTGCTTTAGATCAGGCTGTACATCTTTGAATTCAAGTATCTGTTAGTCTACAGACGTGCCAAGTGATTCAGACTTTGACGTAATGCACCGCGACAAAACTTGCGGGATGTAGAAGGATGCCACAAAGGGGTTGTTTACCAGATGGTAACTTGTGGAACGTGACACTCGATGCCATTTCGAGATGCTTGCGATAAAACGATCTGCTGCTTGTCTGTATCGACACTTTCAATCTTTCCTTGATACGTGCCGAGAATGTCCCCGCAGTCGACCACAACAACGCATCCAACCCACTGTTCACCCATGGCTCACACAGCGGAACAAGAACGCCAGATTTCTCTTTCGATCCGGTCCAGCCTTACAGTGCCGTCGCAACAAGTGTGACTAAACTACACAGTTCTGGAGTATCGATTTAGTTTTCCTTGCCCAACCGTCTTTGAAAACTTCGATCACTCAGAAGCAGTGACAAACGCTGCGTTGAACGTAAGCACACTACTCGCGCTGAGACGGAATACAGCAATACGCTACTCGGCTGTTTAGTCCAACGTCGCCGCACAGCTGTCACTCTGATCACAAATCATTGACAATTAGACACGCAAATCACCAAACAACGTCTACATGTCCGGCCTGCAGTATCACACAACAGTTCCGCAGTTGTTCTCTGGTTGTTACTCTGTTGCTCTGTATCGTTTTTATATTTTTATTTTATATTGTATTGTGCTGCCTTCTTTATGCCTATAATACGGCTCATATTTCTTTCTAGCACCGATTATCCTTCTACGATACGATAATTATCGCACGAAATACCTCTCAGCGCGTGAGAGTGAAGAAGAGGGTAAAGTGATGGTGTGACGTCACGTGAAGTCACTCACGAGGTCACGCGGACCGTACGAGCCAATCGAAGCAGCTGTGGGATATTCAAAAGTTCGGTCTGGTTCGGTACGCTGGCCGCAGCTGTCGACGCTTGGTTGGCGGTCTCAGTTTTTCCTGCTTTTGTTCTCCTGGGGAATTGACGCTAAAGAATTGCCTGCGCACGATGTCACACAAGAACATATACTACTCGGACAAGTATTATGATGAAAAGTTTGAGTACAGGTAAGGAAATGGCAGCTTCCCGTGCTTTCGAACGCCGGCAGCTCGAAGCTGACATGGCGGACCACTATCCGCCGCTCTGTAATTAAGGCGCGACTTTTGGTGCTGCGAGTTTCTAGGCGTCCCCATGAAGCGTGCTTTGCCAGTTTTCACTGCGTCGTCATGATTTACGTGTTGTCTGGGCCTCCTAGGCCGTCCGGCGCGTCCAGTGGCAGTGCTAGTGTTCACGACGGCAGTCTGCGATAGTCGCCAGTGGTAGTGACCACTACGATTGCCTTCCGTTGCAGGCATGTAGTCCTACCAAAAGAAATCGCCAAGCTCGTCCCCAAGGCGCATCTGATGACCGAAAGTGAATGGCGAGGAATTGGCGTGCAGCAGAGTCAAGGATGGGTGCACTACATGATTCACGAGCCTGGTGAGTTCTCCGAGTACGATTATTCATGACTCATGGCCCCGTGATGATGAGTATGTTCTTTCATTTATATTTTCACTGAGAAGGCAGCCGTGCTTAATGTTTTGATCATTTTTCTACTGTATTTTTTCGGCGTGTTTGTACTGCGCCGCATAATAGTTGACAGGTATGAGCTCGCCTGTGATCTCTGAACAGCAGCAAAAGCTTTGGCACGCTTGCTGTGCTGTCGCGACATCGTTTTGTTTCATGTCGGGTGCAATAACTGTATGTTTTATATGTGCGTACTTCATGTGTAGAGCAAACATAGCAGAGCTTCGAATTGTTACGTGGAAACGACCCACTCCACAAACCGGTGATAGTGCCGGATTAACTCGGACGTAATGCATTGTTTTATCTAGCATTTGTGGCATAACATTTCGCGAGTCACTTTGTCTGTATGCTGACTCCGACTAATATGAGCCCTTCGGTAATCGTTAATTTAGGTCCAGGCTTGTCTGTTATACTTAAATAACTCGATCTGACCAGCTTATTGTGGACGGTTTCGTGTTTCGGTTTTCGGGGAGGGGGTGGGGGGGATCTACTTCCTCAATATTTGAAGTAACATTTCCCCACAATGTCTCCCACTTCATCAAAATTTTGGGTGAATGAGGCGGGCCCCAAGGAGCTTGTCTGAATCCCTTTTCATTAAGTCTTGATTTTTCAAAAAAAAAATGTTTATTGGCCTTGATTCACACTATTATTTTATTGATTTGTTCTCAATAACACATGTAACAGCATGCAAGACTTGAAAGGATGACAGAGTTCTGACTCATCAGGAAAATAGTAAGGTGGAAGTCAGCACAAGGTAACATTATTAGAGGTCTAATTGGAAATACACCATGCTGCAGTATAATGCAATACCTTGACTATAGTACTGTAGAAAGAAGTGGAAAGAATGGTGCTTGCAGACGCTATTTGAAGCAGATTAAAGGTAGTCTCTCAGTTGACAGTAATATCTTTTTATCTTTTCCTGTACTTGAGCCCCTTGTGCTTAGATTTAGATGCATGTTAAAGAAACCAGGTGATAGAAATTTTTGGAGCCCTCCACTGCGGAGTCTCTCATAATTATGTGGTGGTTTTGGGATACTAAACCGCAACAATTATTCTTCCAGTATATCTTCAAGTAATGACTTGAAGGAGAGTAACTCCGAGGGAGAGTAACCAGTACCAGTTTCGCGAGTTGAGAATGGGGGGGGGGGGGGGGATGTAGCACGCGCCGGACGCAGAGGTAAACGGCCCTTCGAAAGAGGCTTCATTGTCTGTCTTAAGGTTAAGGGGACCACCGTGTCCTAAAGACTAGGCTGCTGCAAAAGGGAAAGGAAGCATGTGTGCACGCTTCCCTACAAAACATTAGATAGCACTAGAGCATTGCTCTCTGCAAACTTAGTCAAGCAGATTCTGTATTCTAGGGTATGTGCAACATTTAAAGGGTTAACCACGACTTCTTTCATGAACATATGTAGGCTATGGAAGGCTTTTCAAGCACCCTGAGCCGTCGTCTCAAATGGCTCTACTTTACTCAAATGGCGTTTTGTTTGCCATTTATGCAGAGCCACACATCCTGCTCTTTAGGAGGCCAATCCAGGAAGCAAGTGCCCCTACCCAGGTGGAACAGATCAAGAGTGACATGTGATTAGATGATGTCAAGTATGGTGTCCTGTTGCTATGCAGCGGTTGCCACCTTTGCCCTCGACTGTATATACTGTACAAATCCAACGTGGATGAAAAGAGGTCTGCGGCAGCTTGTTGATTGGAACAGGCAGTGATGGAGCACCTTTCTTCCTCGAAAGTTGTTTTCTGAACTTTATTTTTTGTTTCCCATCCTGGTGCAGTGTGCCCTTTCCTCGAGTCTTTTGCTGCCTATGGACTCATGGCTTCCAGTGTTTTGCCAGGCTTTTGAAGGAAGTTTTTTTTTTCCCCCAACAGTCTCCCTGCTCTTAACCTTCTCATGTTCCTATGTGTCACTCTTTGCTACATTTTACAGTGTAGCTTTGTAGCATTTTCTTTTCCCCACCTCTCCTCACATGCCCCTATTTTTCTCTTCTACAGGCTACAATGCTGTATGGATGAGTGAGTGAATAAATATATTATATTGTTTGTCCGACTTTACGGCAGTGTTACTATGCAAACAATGTGCACTTTTCTGTCTGGCGCTGCCAAAGCACAATAATAAATGGTGTAATGATGTGAAGACTTTGGAGAGTGAATATTTTGATATGCTAAGCAGTGTCAGATATGTGCTTATATAGTGTGCGTGTGTGTGAAAGAGAGAGAATGTGCCAAGGGCTCGAGCAGTGCATACATATAACTTGTCCAGCAGTCTAATTTCACTTTCTCGTTACCATCAGCTTGTTTCATTGTTCTCAAACCATTAAACAGATAAATTTTACTTCTAGAATTCTTTCCTATTGCAAAATGAAATGTGACCATGATCTGGATATACACCACTGTTTCTTGAAAAGTGGGGTGCCGTTACTGCACATTATGGGTGCTTTCTTTAGTTGCGATGGCACACGGTCTTGACTATACTGGTGCTTACAAAAGTTGATCGAGAGTAATGTGGCTATTCACTATTATGCTGTCTAGGTTAATTTACCTTGACAAGATATCAGCCTGAACTTTGATTGTTTATATAAATACACATGTCTGTTAAAGTTCCTATTTATCTTGGCTAAGTTTGCAAAAAAATCCAGTTCACAAAGTGTAGCTACTGAAGTTTTTCAACAGATGGTGTTTAGCAGGACCAATTGTCTCAACTGATGTGCAGATTTAGTGGCAAAAAGTGTGAGCTCTGCATCGCATGTACTGGGAAAGAAAGTTTGCACTTGGGCATCTATACGTTCTGAAGTGATCCTGTGCCTAGTTTTGATGTACCATACTTGGCTGGCCCCTAAAGCCCTTTTGACATTGGTGCAGAGTTCAGGTCATTTTTACATTATTAGCGTACAAGAGTTCTACAAGGTGTAGGGTACACGTATCCCGCAGAAGTACGGCCACTACCACAGGTTCGGTTTTGGTGAGCAACAGGGCCGCGCTCACTGTCGCCTTGCGTTAGTATTGCCGCTGCAAGGTGTTCATTCGGACAGACACTGCATTGAGTGCAGCGTGGCATGTACACAGCGCTGCTCTCAAACAAGTTGCAATACTTAATTTCCTGCGGCAACACCAATAACTCAGTACAGCGTCTGCTGCGAAAGGCGGCGGGAAAGCAAACAAGGCTTACCCACGCCACGGGCGAAAGTACAACACAAAGGGTGCCACGAGCACGTCTCGGTGGGCAAAGGGATTCACGGTGACACGCCGCTGAGAAAAGCAGGCCCTTGCGACTATGCTGCACGCTCTCACGGTCGGGGAAAACAGGGCCCGATCTAAAACTCAAGCGAGGAAAACTCCCCTCACGTTGGCTTTGAGAGGTGCGGGTCGGCGTAGTATGACTATGCGCGAACACACCGCTCTGCTCTTCGACCTATCATTCAGAAGGGGCAATGGGTGCAAAGCACCGTTGGCGAGTCCGAGCGAG
The DNA here is from genome assembly GCF_013339725.1 of Rhipicephalus microplus. NCBI lineage: Eukaryota > Metazoa > Arthropoda > Arachnida > Ixodida > Ixodidae > Rhipicephalus > Rhipicephalus microplus. The sequence goes on along the minus strand of NC_051165.1, from coordinate 259,031,856 downwards.
CTCCAAGAACAAAGGGAGCTGGCGGATGGAAAGAAAACGTATGCTAGTCCTTGTCCAGAGGGAAGCCATCAAGGATCATCATTATCTCTCCCGCCGTGCACGTGCTAAACGTTGAGAGACTTTGTGCACTGCGCCGTTATCTGCTTCTGGGTGAGAGGCGTTAACGTCACTCCAATAACGTTGGTCACTCCCGCTCCCGCAGCGCCTACAGACCGTGGAGGAGGGGAGAGTCTTGTTAGAACATGTGGAAGGCAGAAACAGACGGAAAATCCCGTGCAATGGCAATGAGCCAGCCTCAATTCCCACAGAGGGCAGCTTACATGATGTCGTTCTAGCTGTGTGTAAATTTCCGAAAAGCTTTGATAACGTCTGCACAACAGTTACAAGGTGTATGCTGCTATAAATGCTTTTAGAAGCTGAGGCTGCATAAGGTAGGGTAAAATTCGAATATATCATTACTTTTTTTTTTTCTTTTTAATTTGTGAAGGATGTCTCTTTGCGCATATTGTCGCGGTGTCGCAACCATCACCATTGTGAAGTGAAGGAATATTTGCAACAATATTGTCTATATCCATGCTTTTCTGAAAAAGAGCATTTTTTGCGTCTCAAACCCAGCTTTTCCAAAAGCAAGTCGTGGGCGAAAACTCGCCCTAGGACAAAGCTTATCGTATGCGCTCTGTGCTTACTATGTTTCTAAAAAAACTTGATGTACAAAAGCCAAAAGGCTTGTCAAAAGCCAGCTGTGTATGTAAAATTGTCAGGTAACTTCTATAAGACAGTCTGAAGATGCTGTGCACCTTTATATTGACACTTAGCGTGCGAAGCGCATCTCCTCGCACACTTTCAGCTCCAAGCTACATTACGCCTTATTAAGTTTGTCGTGCTTGTCGATAAGTTTAGATGCTGAGGGTAAAGAAAATCTTCAGCAAGTGTGCATTTTGTCGCAACTCATACAGTAAATGTGAATAAATGTCAGTGACGTACTGAGGCGCTGAATGCTCAATCGGCAAGCTCTTCATCGGTGAACCTCTTAGCCTTTTCAGTGTCCTTCAAGGTGAATCACGTGCAGGGTGACAAGAGGTATGCTCTAATGGATATGATTATTATTTTTGAAGCAATTAGATCAAAATAGCGCGAGCCAAATGCCCAGTGCAAGTGTTGAATTAATGGTAATTGCGGCTTAGAATCTATGTTTAGGTTCAAATATTTAAGGATTGCGACATAGGATATTGTTCTTGCATTTAATGACCGTAGTATCTCACGCACCTAAATTATGCAATAGTTAGGATTCAAACCTGGCCACACTACAGTCGGTTTGCTGGAAAATGGCGACTGCACTGGATGATACGCTGCAGATAGAGCTGCATGACAGCTCAGAAAAGAAGCAAGGCAAGAATTATGAGAGGCCCTAAAGTGAAAAATAGACTTTTGGAATGATTAACAAGCTTTTAGCTACTAAATAAAATAGTTGAACGGCATTTATGACAAAGTGTCATTGCTTTTCAGCCATTTTCCAATGTTAAACTCTGTTATCTCAAAACCATGTTTATTATTACTTAAGTACCATTACTTTTTTTGCTCTTTAAGATAGCCAATTCATTCTTTGTTCTTATATTCTGCATGAGTGCCTACAGCTAATGAAGCAGAATAGAAACTGTTTTGTGTTACAAATTTTCATGCCAATTAACATAACATTTAGGTCCTTGTGGTTAAAAATTTGCAAAAATTTTCATAGTCTGATTTAAATAAACTTGCTTCAGTTAAAAAAGAGCGAAAATTTTGGAAGAAAAAGATGCATGGATTAGAGAACACCCCTTTTATTCACCAAGAAAACGGTACCTCAAAATGACCTAAAATGCATGGGACAAACAGGGCCTACCCAGTTTCCTTGACTGAGGTGTCAATTTGTCATGCCCCACTTATATAAACAGCCCCGCCATGGTGGTCTAGTGGCTAAGGTACTCGGCTGCTGACCCGCAGGTCGCGGGATCGAATCCCGGCTGCGGCAGCTGCATTTCCGATGGAGGCGGAAATGTTGTAGGCCCGTGTGCTCAGGTTTGGGTGCACGTTAAAGAACCCCAGGTGGTCGAAATTTCAAGAGCCCTCCACTACGGCGTCTCTCATAATCATATGGTGGTTTTGGGATGTTAAAACCCATCAATCAATCAACCACTTATATTAACAGACCGATGCAAGTATTTGACATTGTTACCCTTCAACAATTGCCTCACTTTCAAGCAAAAAGCTTATTCATGGATATCCCATCACAGCCTCCACGCGATGAGTGTACTCACTGTACATATTCTGTAAATAGCAATAGACAACGATTCTGTACTTCTTGTTGTAAAACTTCCCTCATTTTCAAAGCAGTCACAGAAATGCTAAGATGGTTTCCACGTGTTTTCGGAGAGCGCCGACAGCCAAACATGATTGCACCGCCGTTAACCTACCTATAGCGCGCAAGACAGGTGCGCCCAATAGAAGGCAACTCCATAACTTTTTGCCCCTAATAATCCAAAATTCACATAGTTGTATTTTTTCGTAAATCACAATAAACCACTCTGTTCAGAGATACCATGCTCAGTAAACGTTTTCGCATGTAGTGCATATATTTACTCTGTTTCACATGCACAGATATTTTTATACAGTTACTGCCATAGTGGGCTAATGTAGGCCCATGCTTGCTACCTATCTGAAAAGCTCGAACACGCGATTGTTGTGTGAAAAGTAATGATGCAAGGCACAGAGAAGAGGACGAGATAGACACAACTGTTGAAATGAGCATTTATTGCTGTACGTTAAATGCATTCAATAACTTCCATTTATATCATGACTCTTTACACGTGAAGTTCGCTTACAACAGTGATTCGTCCTTTTTGAAGTGGACAAGCACCTCAGTAAAGTTCAATTTTCAGGAGCGAGCACATTCGGTGTACCTCCATGTTTCAGCAGTTCTCCTTTGAAATATAAATTTCAAATTTTGTGGACAACGCTACAGCAAGAAAAATTTAATACAGAGTTGATAATACTTGGATTGCCCACTAAGGACATCTGCTGTGTGTTGGCATTCAGCTATACATCCACCAATTTACCAATTATGGTAAATATAAGTGTGCAGTGCAATTTAACTTTTATATGCACACATTTACTGCAGACAAAGGAAGTCACACTCACTTGAAATAATGCAAATCTGAACAAGGCCTTGGTCTAAGCATGGTTGAAAACATTCTTTTTTTATATATATATAAATTACATCACACACTCGTACAGCACCCGAACATGCACAGAGAAAGATGGTGTGTGACCTTACTTATATACATGCCGCTGACAACACAATGTCAGACAAAATAACTTGTATTAATAGAGAATATTCTGTATGCATCAACATATTTGTCTTTTATAGAGGACAGAAAAAGATAATTCACTGACACCATAATACAACATTGCTTGGACAAAACAGTATTCTCAACGTTATACAGTATTAAATTTGAGCAGTTACAAACCTGAAGTGACACACATAAATAACAATGCATCATGCCATTGGTTTCGAAAAGCTTAAGATGTGACACAGCGGCTCCATAAGTGAGCAAATTTGAGTATCTCTGTTCTCTATACACACATATAGTGAGGTAAAACCATCCCTCTTAGATTAATATTTACAATCATAATTTTCACTTATGAGGCACTCATCGTTTTGCTTGGCACAAGTCTGTTTGCATCAACAACAAAACAAGGTAAATAACTTGCACAATCAACTTATTCAACTTCTATTTTACAGTAAATCTAAATACTCTCCTAATTATGTATTTATGTATTAAAGGTTAAAATCATCTTAGCCACACTTGTGCAGGACTCATTTTTCGTGCACCACGACACATACAACCTTGACACTCTTGAGTATCGATTGTACAACCAACATTTTTATACATAATTTTTATACATAACAGAACCACTAGGTGCAGTTCACTTGCACTTAATTTCATTCGTCAGTTTTTGTAGCATAAATGTCAAGATGCCCGCCTCCTTTGCTAAACGGTCCTTGACTTGCACATCTTGCTTTTCATAACAGAGCACCATGCTCTCCGCCTGCATCAAACAAATTCATGTTTTCAACCAAGTAAACAGTGAAGCTTCAAGCGAACAATCTCCTCACACAGCCTGTCAGCACAGAATTGAAGAAAAGAAGTTTGGGGTAACTTGAAGTGCGCTAACCCAATGCAGAGCACTAAAACGTGAATTTTATTTCATAATAGGCCCTTCCTTGGCACATAAGTAACACTACGAGGTTTCAGGACTGCCATTTCAACAATCAACGTCGACTTGATAGTTGCCTTTAGTGTCCCTTTAAGTCTAGTTGTTTATGTGTACGATCATCTCATGTTTAATTAATAATGAAAACTGTGAAATAAAGCCCTCTAGAAGGACATTATAAAGAACAAAAAAGCCTTTCAGACAGCAGTAATACAGGTGTTTTGTTTCTAGCACTAAGCAGTAATATTTAGCCAAAACAACCCAGAATACGCGTCATAGCATAATAGCACAATGTTATGCTTTGAAAATCATAGCAATGAAAAATAGTTTCGTACGACTAAAGAACTGTTGCGATATTGAGTGGCATCAAAACGCAAAACTTTTAAATATTGGCATCATCTTATATTGAGAACACCTTATAGGATTTAATTTAAAGGGACACTAGTCTATTAGAGGTCCAGAAACCTCGTAGCGCTGCTTTTGTGCCAAGGAAGTCCTTATTTTGAAAGGAACTAACGTTTTAATGGTCCACATCGCATTAGCACACTTCAACTCACCCGCCTCAAGGGGAAACTTTCACACCACTGTTGCCGTGCACAACGTTGCCCGGCTTTACTGCGTGGCCCCTGACACTAGTATAAGCAGAGCGACAGTAGCGCTAGCCACAACAGCAACAACAGCCATTGAACAATTTCTTGTCATTGGCTCCAAGATGGCAGGCGTGCTTGATTGAACTGGGCCCCGCTAGATGGCATGACCTGTCCAGTGTAACCAGGCGAAAATTGAACTTTTGAACCACTCATGCCATTCCCCATAATAATGTCCGGTGGTCTTTTTCTTATGAATCAAACAGAAACGAACAAGTAGCATTTTATTACATCTCTTGATGCACGGTAGGTTCTTTATTTAGTGTAGCTAGTTCGATTACTCGTGATTTATTGCAAGAAGTAACCCTGACGTCATTGGGATCATTTTGCGAATGTCCTGCTTGTGGCACATGTGTTCTTGTGCGTTCACATTAATTTCCCAGTAAGTAGGGCACTGCTGTTGATGGCATTATTGTTTTAGGTACTGTCATACATTGAGCTTTCACTCAGACAGAAATTGTTATTTGACTTTAGTGTCCCTTTAAAAATGCAAACAAGTATCATGGTATGACTAAAGTCACCAACCCCTAGTAGCATGTGTTTAAAAAGCAGAGCTTGAGAGTTGAACAAAGGGCCTACGACAAGCTTAGTTTCAAAACAACTACTTTCAGTCTTTAGTCGCTGCAGACTCTCAGTAAATAAAACTCTATTAAACGAAACTGCTGCTTAAATATGACAACTGTCTCCAGCACGATCGGTTTCGTACCTGAATTCTACAGCCCTGTACGTCTCTCAATAAACGGAACTCTTGTTAAACTGAACACATTTTCCTGGTCCCCTCATGTTCCATTTGACGAGTCTACTGTAGTTCCGCAATATCTATGACCACCGCAAGTCAAAGCAAGCATTGCCGGAGAATATGTTGCTGAACTTGTTGTTACGTACTTGAAGAAACAAAGAAACCAGCTTAAGGACACGTTCGCAAGAGGAGAAGATGACACACATCCAGCGTGTATGTGTCGTCCTCTCCTCTTGTGAACGTCTCCTTAAGCTGGTTTTTCCATTTCTTCAAGCATCGCCCTCAGCGCTACAAGACTATCTGCTTATTTGCATAGTAAGGTAAGATCTACTGCTTGCCATAAGAGCAACTTGTGCACAAAAACAATATGCATCTTCAAACAACAAGATTGCTTGTGCCTGTAAATTATACACGCACACATAAATCCTTCTATTCCTCCCCCCCCTCACTTATTTTTTTTCTGTTATATATACAGCTAATAGGAATCGTATACCTATCAACTTTTTCTGCTGACCTTCAGCAGCTCACACATGCTTCCTGACAATGTCAGCAATACGTCTATTCAACTCAACAATAATTACGTCCTCCTTGCTATAGACGCCAGATTTGAGTAGGGTGTCTCTCTCTTCAATGAGCCTTCGCATATGCTCCATCCACGACGAAGTAGAGGCAGCAGAGGCACCCGGTGGCGACTGTTCCAACACAACGGGTGAGCTAGGGTCGTGCCTTGAAGGTTGCGAAGATGCACCCGAGAGCTGTAATCCTCCCAACCTTTCTCGCATGGCCTCCACAGTTGGCGCGTAGTGCGTTGGCGACGTTTTCTCTGGCGTCGTAAATGAGGCCCCTTCGTCTGGTGGGCTGCATGAAACAAACTTGAACATGTGTTACTGAGCGGTTGGCGGCCATTGATCCAGAGAAGTGCTGGAGGAAAATGGCTTTCCGCTACAAAGGTTGATGCAGAAACAAAATTCACATCAACGTTACAAATGAGCATTATTTATTCTCATAGAAATGTATATTGTTGGAAAGATTTTTTTGACACAATTGCCATCTTTTTCCATGCATTTTTGTTGATGGTACTCCAATTTAAGTAACCCACTGCCATCACTCCACTGCTAAACTGTTGGGGAAGCGTTTTACCTCTTTTTTGACTTCATTGTCACCCCGGAAGCATTAGCCGCTCAAGTGTTCCTTCAACTAGGGGAACAAGTGATAATCGCCAGGCGCGAGGTGCAGACAGAACTGGGAGTGAGGCATGACAGTCCACCCAACGTTTGTCAAAAGGTCCTGGGTTTGATGGGAGACGTGAGGTCAGGCGTCATGAAGCAACGTTACACTGGCTGTCAGCTGTCTTCACTGATGGCTCTGGATAGCTCACCCTTGTTGCCGATAACTGATAACTCAGTTGATGTCCCAAGTTCAATGAAATCGATCAAGCAGTATACTACTATAATTTCAAAATACACTGGCCATGACTTTGCCAGAGGAAGGAGTTTGTTTGAACTTCTTTGCGACTTCTGACCCTGAGTGACTTCATTTTTTAAAAGTTTTTTCTTTTTTTTTTCAGAGTTGAAATGAATTACCCATGTTTCGTCTCCAGTAACAATGGAGTCCAACAATCCTTCCCTATCTTTTTGACACTGCTGAAAAATCTGGCGAGCACCAGCAAGGTGTTTCTCCTTGTGTTCTCCTGTAAACACACACAGTACCCATCGAGCACAGCCCTTGCTTGGTCATGGATCAAAATTGATGATGACTGGCGGCAGAGTTGCTCATAATAAAGAATGTACACCTGTGCTTCTAATGAAACACTTTATTGAAGACGCATGAATTCATTCTTTCTATTCGCCCTCTTTGTGGGAATAGATGGGGATAGTAGTAGTGGTTATGAGCAAAAGGGAAAAAGGTGCTAAATTCTGCCTCCTAAGTGGGGACACTGCTGAGCGCTGGAGCGAATGAAACTCTGAAAATGGTGGGAAAGGTTAGGCACATATTTCAAATTACTTGAAAAATGGAGAGGGGTGTTTGGGTAGAAGGGCTTACTCAGATTTTACAGCGAACACTAGGGAGGGTGTGGAATGCACGTTTTATAAAACAGAATCTAAATGTTGCAAAGATTGTTTGAGTAAGCTAGGTGGCAGTGGCACCAAAACAAACAACCACGAGGACATCCGCAAGTTGTTTCTGTTGCCAATACGATTGCCAATAGGACCCTTCTGTAAAAGAGAAAAAGGAGTAAAGAAGAATTTTCACCTGAGTGGTTGTGAATCTTCAGAGGTTGCCATGGCTGCAGAACCCCTTTCATAACGAGCCTTGGCTTGTTGATAAAGCCTTTCAACTTCATCATGTCGATCTTGTAGTTCTTGCTGTTGCGTCTGCCTCACACGTTGCTTGTAAGCTGCAAGCTGGCTTTCAGCTTGATTGCACTTTTCTCTGTACTGTTCTTTCAGACGAAGTGCTTCTTGCAGTTCCTTTAATAATTGTACCTTGCAGGACAAAAATGGAAATGCGTGTTAAAGATCCTGTTCAATGATATGAACCAAATAGCCAGCAAACTGGTATTAGTGCATTAAAGTTGTGCAAAATAGTTCATGTTCCTACTCTTCAAGTTTAACCGAAAGAAAAAGAAAAAAAAACAACAACACAAGAACCTTTACAAAAAGGATATTTGAGAAGACTGCTTCTGTCGGGTCTTTTTCAAAACGCGAGACATAAACAAAATGCTGTTGCTCAAATCCATGTAGATAAACAGTTATTGAGTAGTAAAAACTGACAAGAGAGCTCTACAGTCATAATTTCAGCTGGAAAGAACTGGAAACGCAGCAACAGATGCACCCAGAACTCTGATTTAAACACCAAGCAATGATCAGTTGACCCAGAACGACCCCTTTTCTAATACGTAACAACTTACAACTTTTTCACGTGACTTCTCCAAGCTGCCAGTTTGAATACGTTATTTGTACTGACGGCAGTAACACAGACTAACTTCGTGAAGTCACGCAAAAGTGGCATTTTATACATCTCTGTAGTGACAATAGAGTGGTATCTAAAACAAGAAGGGAAATCTGGGCTAGTTGGTAATAGTTCATTTTCGATAACTTACAGAGCTTTTTCAAGGCTTTTTCAATCTAAAACAGCTGATTAAAAGCGACAAGTGTGTAAATATCATGGCCACAAGAATGACAATGACAGGATGTATTATGTTTAAATAATACTCTGATAAAGACTGTATTAATTTGTAGTCTTATTTGTTATTTGGCCTCTACTGTCCTTATGGAATTCTGTCACACTAAAAAAAGTACTCGCAATTGGCCAATCCTTGGCTTCTGAAACAAAGCTACACGTACAATATCGTATTTATTTTATAAGCAGACTGTCAGGCTTTTAACACATTTCTTTGTAAATAAACATGTCCACATTCATACACGAAGCTGCAGAAGCTCATGCACATTATTCGTCTGTTCACAGGAGCCCTGCCATGCGTGCCAAGTGAAGATCGGCATGTCTACCTTCTCGGTGAGTGCCTTCTCGTAGTCGATCTGAACTTTGAGTTCTTGCGAGAAAGCGTCTCTCTGACTGGTCTTCAATTCTTCAAACTGTCTTTCACGCTCTTGAAGCTTGGCTTCCAGTTCAGAAATCTGCAAGGAACATCACAATAAACTTGTGAACGAAGAAAAGGCAAACAGAAAGCAGCTTTCTTGACAATCGTGGACTGGAAAAAGTAAAGTGCCTAGGGTTCCATAAGTGAATGCAAAAATCACTGGAGTTATTCCAAAGCCCACAAAATCTTTGATTTGGCACCAGTTATGCTAAGACGAAAATTCGTAGTGTGTTGCTGTATTTTTATAATATTTACCACACTTACAAAAGTTAGGGTTTGTAGCAAAAGGCATGTGCCAGCTAAATATGGTCATTTACCAGCATTGCGGTCCATGAAGCCATCTCCAGTAAAGAAACAAGCAATCGCTTATGTTAGTGAAATTAAGCTCCAGAATTATGCGCAAGTATTCTCAATGCAGATTTCTGTCAAATTGTTCAAATGAGCTTCTGCGATAGATTCTGCATCGCTACTGCGTCACAAGTTTTCAGCTGCGTGAAAGTAAAAAGCATTTCTGCAACAAATAATATTGTGTTGGCTCGTGTAGTACCGATTTTATTTTATCAGCAGTAAACCCATTTGACGAAGCTTGGTCACCAAAAAAACAAGTTGCTTCCCTTTTTACCGTGAAACACTACTGCTGCGATTATCACCTAAAAAGTGTGCTTACACCGGGCAGTGCTTCACACAAATTCACCAGTTTAGTCTCTAGTAAAACCTTCCTAATCTGCATTTTATGTTATTCTGTTTAACATCACTCAATTTAGGTGTTAGCAAAATCACATCTTACCTGTCTCTTCAACTTATGCTTCTCAGCTTCCAGCTCAAGAACTTTTTTTCTGCATAAAATACAACAGAATAAATGTCTTTGGCTACACAGAGCACTTGTGAGAATTCAAGTTCTCGAGCAGCTTGACATATTTCACATTATATAGACTGAACTGTAAGTGACGTTTTGAACATGCATCTTATCTTTCACATGCAACAAAAAAAAAAAAGAAAAGAGAAACAGCCAGTACAGCGTTCATGTTATGCTCTCTGTTCTTTGTGCTTAGTATGTTGTCCACAGTTTGCCACAGGAAAGTCCCGCTGCTACTGCTATTGCCAAATAGCTCAGCAAATTATGCTCCTGAGAAAATACTAAATGAAAATTTATGCACAATCATTTTTAAAAGTATTACATTCAGCTATTTTAAGTGATATTTTTTTAATAAGACACTAAAGTTAAACGACAAATCTGTTTAGATCCATGAATAATTCTTTGAACAGTTCATCGTCATTAACTCCACGAGTAGAGATTCATTACAAAAAGAAAAAAATGCAGGTAAAGTATTTACTATAATTTCACGCTGACATCTTTCCATATAAATGTCAGCATGACATCCAAGATAACAAGAAAGACAGGAGCTTTATTGGAACCTGAGAAATTATTGGATGCATTTTCTGATAAAGGGCCATTGCAACTGCTGGGCATAAACTAATTTTTCTAAACACATTTCAGCTACGTTGGCTAAATCTCTCGCACCCTTATGAGAAAATGTTCTCTCTGTATAAGAAAATGTGATCTAGACCCCACAATGTGTTATTGATACCTAAGGCATCACAGAAAGTTGGTGTGAGAAGCTCAAAGCCACATCGCCAACTGTATTCTTTTTTGTGTGTTGTTTCTGGCTTGCGAACCATCTTCTCTTGTTGAATGCTCATTTTAATATTTTGAAAAGGTTGCTAATACTAGAAAGACTGTTTTTTTCTTCAGTATATATGTGAAAGCTGTAAATGACGATTTTACCTCCAAACATTGTGTTACTTATATGAAAGCAAGTTAAAGTACAGCCATCAGACTCATGCAACACAATTTGGAGTTATTAACAGTGGCAGGCAGCTCTGCATCAGAAGTGAGTGTGCCGCTGTGCTCATTAAAATACACAGATAAATGAGAGCTCGTTGAGGAGGAGATGTCGCTGAAACATTCCGACAAACTTCATTGGCACCTTGACAAAGACAAGTGCACTTGGTGAAACGTTGGCGCTAGCCATATTCCATGTTTAATAACCTGTCATTGCTTCAAGTCTCAATATTCTTCTGAGCTTTTTTATTCACAAATAAAACCACACGGCTTAAAGAGACATTCAGTAGCTTTCGATTTCGAAGAAGATGGGCTACTCATTACGAGGCTAGCTAGTGAATGCAGTTATTTATAGTGTATCGTATTTACTTAAGTAATGTACGCACTTTTTTCCTCGAACAATCGGAGCAAAGTTTGGGGTGCGTTTATTATGCGGGGCAAATTTTATGAAATCTTTTTCGATATTAACAAAAATTGCGGTAATGCAGGAAAAGAAGTTAGGTTGCTGAGCCTTTTGCAACTGACATACGCGCATGCTGTTTGAAACAGCTTCGTTATTGCACTTCACTCATCTTCAGTGGTTGATGGCACTATCTTCTGCAAGCTATCCCTGGACTGCCCGCGCACTACATAAAAGCGTTTTGCGGCTTTCTTTTCTTGCAATCGTTTAACCACAACAGTGGTATCTACTGTGATCTCGAGGGGCGCCCAGAAGCGTATGCTACGCCACACTTTGCCAACTCTGTGGCGGTTTCGCACCATGACCGCAAGCGATCCTGTTGACATTGCAGCAAGCAACACAGAAAAAAAAAGGTCTGTACTCACTTCTCAATATTCAGCATGTGCTCATACTCCTCTAATGAGCGTCTGAGTGTTTCCTTGGCTTCTTTCTGAAGGCGTGTCTTCATGAACTGGAACTCAGACTTTTGCTTTTCAAACTGTGAAAGTGTCCATACAAAGTATCAGTCAGTATCACCTCGAATATTATTTTGTACACATTGTCTTAGAAAGTCGATATCAAACTGCATCAATAAACAGCAGCACCAGATCACAAATTTATTGTCAAACACCAGAAGACATACAAAGCTGCTTGCTTCGACTGCATTCCTGGCTACCATGGATATTTAGCATTTGGTTAACCTTTTAACGCCTGAATTATGAAACTGCCAAAAAGAAAAAAGTTGTTTCCATTTACCAGCTTTAATAGAATTCTTTGAATAATTCTGCAGCCTAAAATACAACATTAATGCGTACTTTTATGCATGCCGCGAATTCTCCATATGCCGCAGAAGCGAGGACCCCGCAACACAGAACGTACTGCAGAACAACGTATCATGTCATGTGCCACTCCTTGGGTGCAAAAACACCAAATAAACAACATGATTGAGGACAGAACTTGCGTCACCTCTGGCAGGAAAGAACGAAAAAGTGAGAGCTGTTGCACGTGCTGCGCACTCTCCGCCATCAGCTACAAAACAATCGGTTCTAGCCTATAATAGCCTAGACGAGGCGGCACTAGATTTTTTTTATTTCGAAAGCTAAGATCCCCATGAGTATTTGACAACCTGCATTAAAGGTGAAACGCATTACGTGACTTGCTTGAAGTTTTCTAGTATGTCGCGAATTCGTGACAATTGGCAGTGAAATGGTTACGAACAAATCCATTAGGTCTGCTGTAAGATTTACCTTTTGCCTGCCAACCTACCAGTGACAGATAATCAGAGAAATACTTCAGCATTTCACACTTCTAAGCAACATTTTGAACCTCTATTCCTGAGCAAAAGCATTCACACAAGCTGTAGAAGTATTGTGTCCTGATCGACACCCAACTACGTGCAAACTTAGCCTCAGTGTGGTTGCACAGACTAATGCTCTCTATAAATTCACGCTTCCGCATATATTTTGGGTGAAAAGCGAGAAGCCAGTTTATTTAATGTACTAGCATATATTTTCTTAATGAACATAGACAAATCGGAAAGCCAATACTACACTAGTTCTAAAGTAAAATGCTGCATAAATATGTTAATCTTCCATGACACTGCTTTGACCTTGTTCATTCTGAAAGTCACTTATTTGCTTAGCTGCTTAGTTGTTGCACAGCAGTTTTGAAAGAAAAAATCATGTGGCGTTTTCATCTCAGCTTATTAATATGCTGCACAAGGTCACACAGGCTATCTTTTTTTGTGTAATGCTGGTGCTTCTTTAGATGTAAATTTGCAACAAGAGAGGCAAGCCTCGTCACTCATGCGACCTCTAGCCTCTCTACTGAAGTGGCAACACATAAATGCAAACGAATACCTGATTGCCGGGTTGGATCATTATGTAAGAAAAAAAGCCGCCCGCATCTTCCCACGGGAGGGGACTCCAGTAAATGCGTGGCATAGTGGTGGGAATATCGTGCGAATGTTGCATAATTGCCTATGGTTTGGGAATGCTTAATTGTTATTTCATCTTTATTATTTTATTTATTGAATGAAGGAGAAGCGTTTCTTCAACGAGTAGGTGGGATGTTGATGTGCGATCCAGTGCCTACATATAGGTGAACGTTTGTGCAGCTCGAGCAGTTGGTTTTTACTAGCAGACGCTGCCTGCATCGGCCTTGCAAGGAGAGATGGAAGAAAGAGGGGGGGGGGGGGGGAGTGACAGTGGGCACTGAGACGCGAGCATGCACAGTGGGGTCGTTGCCGCCAAGGCCGGATTCGCGAGTGGGTGCGATTATGAAATGCCTCGTATTTAAAAGCGACAATCGACAAGTAACTCATTAAAAGGCACATCCTTATGATGCAGCCAGCACTACACTGTGTTACATTAGTGCCAAACCGGCTGTCACACACACAAAAAAGTCTTATTATGCAGATTGCTCTGAAACGTGAAAATCCTGACATCTTATATGTTTAATAAGCCCTAATTTAAGTTAAAGACATGCTGTAACTGAAAACTCAACACAATTCCAAACCGCATGAATGTGTACTTTTAATGCTTAGTAACATGAGTGAAGGGTGCTTGGTGACAACACGCAGCTGGTGACACATTGCTTCATGTTTTCTTTTTTTAGGTACAACACGCAGCTGGTGACACATTGCTTCATGTTTTCTTTTTTTAGGTAATTTTTATGGCATACACTACCATGCCAAACTATATAACAAATCTGAACAGTTTTATAATCTTTGCTTAGTTTTTAATAGCTTTGGAGGACTTTCACTAAGCAAAGTTTATTGTTTAACACGAGAGGAAATTTCGACGATTCTCAATTGTCTTAAAAGGAGTAGTCTATTATACATTTTCTTCTTCAGCAAGCTGGCCTCTTATAACAACACACAATGACCAAAAATGAACCATTCCAGACAACCTGTAAACAGCATGCAACCTCCAATAAAAAAGAGCATTAGAAATAGAATGTTTCACAAGATTAGGGTCTTGCACTTACAAAAGCTGTGAAAAAAACAGCAAGCAGTGAAAGACTTGATCCTACCTGAGCTTCCCTCCGAGCATGGGCTTCTTCACGTGACTCAATCTCTTTCAAGTGTGACCTCAGCTTCTCCTCTAGTTCTTGTTCTCTTTTATCTGTTGTCAATAGAAAAAAAGCAAGAGAAAATTACATGAGGTAAACCATGCTACTTGCCTAAATTGCAAATCTACATACTATATGCGGCACAAACCCATTGCATTTGCTTTTCAAAATATTAATTGAGCTTCAGGTTGTGCCTGTAATGTGCACGTAGTATTGATTTGATTGATATGTGGGGTTTAACGTCCCAAAACCATGATATGATTATGAGAGACGCCGTAGTGGAGGGATCCGGAATTTCGACCACCTGGGGTTCTTTAATGTGCAACCTAAATCTGAGCACACGAGCCTACAGCATTTCCGCCTCCATGCACGTAGTATTGGGTAAGATTGAGCAGCTTGTGAAGATTCCAGTGCATCCCATTCCTACTGTGTAGTTATTTTGCCTATTCTGCCTTCCCTGCAACATTCCTTCAAAGAGACGGAGCAAATGGCCATATTGCGGTCATTTAGCCGATGTGAGGCGTGACCCGAAAGTAACAGGATTCCGATTGAATCCTGGTTGCATTTCGATGGAGGCAATGTCCTAAAGATTTAAGTGCATGTCGAGAATCTACAGGTGCTCAAAATTTTCGGAGCCCTTTACTACGGTGTCTCTTATAATCCATGTTGTGGTTTCGGCCTTCTGGAAGATGAAACCCCAGCAACTATTTTATTATTTTGATTAATAATATTCCAACAAATAATTTTTGAATCATCAATTTTTGGGGCAGATGCTTCAAACATTCAGCGCTACTCAGGTGGGAAGTTGATGCAACCAGAACAGCAAGTGCAGGAAAGAAAGATCTCTCCAGAAGCAGCCTATCGTGTGTAGCACACATCATTCTCTCCCTGCACAGGCCGAGCACAGACATGAATCAGCACACTTTATTGTGCAAGGAGACGGCTGACACAACCTCAGAGCTTGCCAAGCCCTAACACGTTGTGATCAGTATTCCTTTAAGATACCGAAACACCACAAAACAAGGCTACAAAGGAAACTGATTTCTTTTGTAGCCTTGGCCACTGCCACGTAAAAGGAGAGCTTTCTTTTTCATACAAAAGTAATTCTCTTTCCATGTTGCGGGCCTGATCAGCTTTGACCTTCCGTATATTTTTATGTCCCTGTGCTTTTTGCTGTTGCATAATTCTGTCTTGCTCTTCGATATATTAGCCTCTTGATTTCCTCAGGTGTTAGAACACCTACCATGGGCAGGCAATCACCTTGTGTTTGATCACCGAACAAGTACAGACTTTTCGCAACTGCAAAGCTTTCATTTTCCCAGAAATTTATTCTGGTTTTTTCAATAGTTTTGCCAACTCAGTTTAATGACAAGCTTTTCCTCTTACAAAGATGCAGCTTCAGGAAACACATCTCAATGTGCCTGGCACAAGGCTACCTCAAACTCGGCAACTTTCTAATCTTCCCCTCTCGTCAGATTTCTTCTTTGTGTAACTAGCCACACACAAAGCATGAAGGATGCCTTCTCACTCGATGTGAGCCAACTCCTGCGAAGGCCGCACTATAAAAAGATTGCTACACAACAGTGAGGATGTCTCATACCTAACAAACCCGGGGAGTGTTCGCTGTTGTTTTGACGCAGCGCAATGACAGGGCTGCACTGCTTATCAAGCTCCATTGCTGGATCTGGCAATCGATCTGGCTTGTGTGTTAAATAATACTTTCAAGAAGTTTTGTAGGAAACTCGCCTTTCGCCTTAGAACAGTGTCTCGCTCGAAATCCTGCCGCTTCCACTCCTCTGTAAGAGCACGGAGATGGGCATCCTCCTTTTCTTTTAACTGAAAGCAGTAAATCATATGACAGAGAAAGTGTTTTGTTCACTGTTTTGTGGCCAGCTATCATAAAGCAACCAGGGAGGTCTAGAGTTTCACGTATCAACGTAGCACTTTGTTTTGGTGGGTAGCATAGTAACAAGGTTAGGGAAGTGGCAATTTTAATAAACCTTTAGCAATTGATTATTACTACTACAAAATACAACAGAACACGAACTTATTAAAGAATGTAAACTGTAAAAAAAAATTGCACAGGTACAGTAACTCAAGTAAAATATTCCACTCAACCCAGCTCAATCAGAATAGCAAGGTACATCTGGTGAATGAGTTGTAACAATCATTTATAAATGTTTCAAACCAACGGACCTACCAATGCATTCTAACTGAGGGAGGCGGCCATGTGCTCTTCACATGTGCAGCATTTGAACGGCTGGGAAAGTTCAAGGCCGACACACTCACCCGGGCTCTGAACATAATCTCCTGCTGCTCCTTCCACAGCTCAAGTTCTGTCATTACTTTAAGTATTTCCCGCTCCTGTGACTCTGATGCGGCCTGTACCGGAGGAGGTTTGTTGGCTGCATCAGCCAAATGGCTAGGCTGCAACAGGATTAAAACACCCATCACTATCAGGACCACGAAAATTTGGAACAGCACTGAAAACAGCACAAAGACAATATTAAAATGGCAGAAATGCAAGCCTGTTTTTCTTTAGTATAACTGTAACCATAAGCCCTCTGTTCAATGTGACAAGCGATGAACAGCATAGCATTCAACAAAGCATCACAAACAAAAGTTTCAAAGAGGTTGAGGATTCCTGAGGCATGAACCCTGTGCTTGCAAGCTGCCACAGCTTTGTCAGAATTTCCATGGGGCCTAACGACATATGAACACACCAAAGGTCACATAGTCTGCCCCCACACATAGATGTCTTCTTTCAGCGAGTCAACTGCAAAGACGTCTTGTTTATGGCTATTTCCTTAGTTCTCTTTCTTTTTGATCTTATAATACTCCTTCAATACTTCTTTTAAACAGATTCTGCTCTTTGATCTCTTAACTCATTAACAAGACTGCAAATACTGATTAAATACGTTTTGTATCAATACAATAGTTCAATGATGCTGCCCAAAAAAAAAATGGAGCAAGGAAGGCCGGCACAATATCCAGGCCTTTATATCAGGTATTCTTTGGTTGACGTAAGAAACTGAAATAGGGGAAAAAAAAAAGCCAGTGTTCATGCTACACACACCGCTTATAAAAAAGGTTACCGGGTCTCTGGGTGGAAGAGAGGTGATACCGAGGTCATCAAGGCACACAACTGCTTGAAGCTCTCCAATCACTTTCCTGCTCAGTAAAGAGAGAAGAAAGAAATTACTCTAGTCAGCTTGAGCAAGCTCCCTTCTCAGTCTCTGGCTACTCCGACATTCTTCAGAGAGTGCCAACATAGCTTCATTCATGCACACACCAGAGCCTATATGCAGATTGAATGGTGATCTCCAACCTCCAAATTCAATCAAAAAGGAACCATGTAAATTTAATTACATGAAAGTTTAGAATATAAACAAAGTGCTTGCCACTAGTGTTATAGTGAAGACTGTGTGTGAATTGTTAAAATGCAATTCAGTACTCTGCTCAGCTGCTCTACACCTACTCACAGTTCAGGCTAGAATACCGAAATATGCTCCAATAGAGCTGACACACAATGAGTGAGAAAGTTGCATGAATATTCGCTGTTTGATATGCATTAGTTCCATACCACTAATTTAACTTATGCGCTCTGTACAGCGAGGAAGGGAGAAGTGCTTGTCTGCAAGAAAGCTCATGAAGCTTGAATTTTACGATGTGCTCAATAGTTACAGCAAAACACTTCATGATGTAATGTAAACCAGAGCTCATTCGCTTACACACTGGAAGTTGAAAGGTAGGACATGAAGAGTGGTGTATTTTCGAACGAGTTAATTATTGGAAAAGACAGAAGAAGTTGAACTGTCCTTATTCATGTTACCAGAAGGCAAATGTTACTGGCAGTAGGGTAATCAAACTCACCCTTTGGCTCTGCCGACATTAACGAGCAGCATTCCCTACCTCCTCTCATATACCAGAGCCGAGGGACCAGTTCACGTGACACAACGATACTCTTCTTTTTCTGTCATTGAAATTTTAATCACTCTCACACTGCACACCTTTGCAAACATGGTCACTACCATGTCACTCAACTGATGAACCTGCTCATTTGCAATGGTGGAGGTGCAGAGCACCAACGCGCATGCTGTTCCAAACAGGAGCACTCGCTAGTGTAGCCAACACTTGCATGACACATCTCATAATTTCATCAAACCACCAGTCATTTTCAAGTTGCATTCTAGGGCCCAATTATTGTGCACAAGACGGCCCAGTATCCTGCTGAGAGGCATAAGCTACGCCAAGAAAGAAAAGTGTGTCGATTGTTACCAAGAGTGACAGGTATCGGTATAGCCAAAGCAGAGTCAAACTACAAGAGAGTGATTTTCAAACGCAACAGGAAAAAAATGCACCTGTGCATATTGCCCAGGTAAAATGTAGAACCGGCTTTCACAGCCTCCTTCATACAACAAGTGCCGCACTTTCAGGATACAGACAATGTGCCACTTGAAAAGCGCTGCAAATTTTTCTACCAAACAGCCCGAACATGCAGTTAATATAAATGCTATAATTATTTTAATCATGTTTACATATTATACCAGAAAATTCAATGATATAGAACTGTCACTTGCCCTCTAGGGTCCATAATCGAAACTTTGCTTGTCTGCATCCTTCTTTCTCCTGTCACTCCATTGTCTTTCTGTGTAAGAAAAGAGAAGTTATTTGCTGATGTAACAAAGCAAAGAAATCAAATGCCAAAAGCTATACAAAACAACTTGTAGTGGAACAGATTGAAAATTTGTTTGCTCCTGTCAGAAGCAGAAAAAGAAAATAGAGATAAACTTTCATTTAAAAAGTTTAGTCATTGACGGCTTTGAAAAATCCAAGCCCTAATAGTATTTGAGCCATTTAGGATTCATACTCAGTTATAAAAGCTGTAGCACGTAAATGGCATGCAACCGTGCTCTAGAGCTACTCCACCCAGCAAAACCATAACATATCTTACGCTCGTTATCTGAAGCAATCATTACAAATATGGCACTAATGCAGAGTCAAGTGTAGAAGAATAGACTCGAAACAAATCGGTAATTCTGTTACATTGTTATGGGGTCTGGTGGCTGTTTGCAGTTAGACAATGGTGCATCGCGAGCATGTTAAAGTGATACACTACTAGAAAAAAATGTTTCTTTAATCTGTAGCCTCAGAGAATGGAATTTTTTCTGTTTACATAGGTCATTATGCTGATTCTAAATATGTGATCAGTTTTATAGTAAGTTGCACAGTTCTCTTTCTATAACATGATATTGTGTGAAGTGTAGCTTTTTATGGACATACTTCTGTAGCTGTTTCTATTATATAGGAGCTGATATTTCTCCATAATAACTGCAGAATGCAAATAACTAACAAGAAAGTGTGTATTGTCGTTTTGTTGACCTAGCCTGTTGCCTTACTTTGCCCGAACCCGTCTAGCTGCAATGAGACGAGCTACGGACTGGGGACGTTAATCGTGCACGGTACGACTGTGTGCGGTTGGAACATTAGTTAGGCTTCTGCGTCATCTGAACATATTACGGACCCCCTACAGTATGTTTCAATGAACAAGAACAATGGTAATGTGAGAAGTCTTAAAATGCTCATCCCATACTAATTGCTTACAATAAGTTCATAATAATTAGAAAAATCATATCAGGTTTTAAAGTAGATAAATGCACTCTCCACATGTTAAGGAATTTCTGAGCAAAATTTTGTCCTGATCTGGCCTCAGAAGTATGATGTCTCAACTCAAGAAGTTACCAAATATTGCATCTAAAGAAAAACGAGTTTTAAACGTAGCAATAAAAGGTCATCTATGCAGCAAAAATATGCTTTTTAAAATAATTTCTTCCATCAGGGGCTTGGGAAATATGGTTATTTTGAGCATGTGGCTTTGGTGAACACCTCAAGTGAAATGCAATGGCAAGCAGCCAGGTCACAATTTCTAGGGAACTCTAGACAATCAGCTCTTTACATTGCCGCATTCAACCTGCAGAAAAGAGCTCGCACAGCAAGGAAGGAAGACGAAGTCCTTGCCTGGTCCTCTTTGCGAGTGCCTTGCACATAATTACAGTGAGCTCTCCTATATATGACTTCTGCTGTTTTTGTGTCGTGACAATATTTTTTAATACTCACCTTGTGCTCTATAAAAGCAATTTTAAGTTACCTAGTGTTTAACTACAACTTTGATTTTTTTTTTTTGTCATGAAAGTTGCAAAACTAAACTTGTGAAAGCAAGTAAAATAAAAAAATACGCATTCCGGAAAAAAACTTGCATTTTTTAAGTAGCATCTCTCCTTAAAAGAAACGAAATAAAACTGGTGGGGAAGTAGGAGGATAGCTTCAATACCAACTGACAAAAAACTAGCTACACTAAAAGAGAAATAACCAATACGAATCTCACCAGGAGAGAGGAAGCAGGACACCTCAGGACACTTGCCAAGGAAACCTCAGCAGTCCCAAATAGCTTATCGCCACCCTCGGCTTGGCTGAAGATCTCTACCATAAGTGGAAGTCTGTTGAAAGAAAATCTATGAGGGACAATGCTTTTCTTCTGTGCAGCTTAACATAAAGGCAATGCACAGCACCACAGTGAACAAGCTAGTCAGTTTCTAGCAAGACTAATCTTTATGTCACATACACTGCCAGATGGTGGCTGACCTAATACGTAAGCCATTGAACACATTACACATTCATTTAATATTTTTCCTATTTGATGAACTTAAATTTTTTTCTTGTGCGGTCAAAAAAATACAGCACCCTAAGGTGCCTTTCCTGTTTTTTTTTGAAAGTCAATAACCTAAATTGCAAAACAGCACACAAAGATGCACTCTTCACTAGTCAAGAGCACGAATATCATCCAGCTCACTCTTTAAATGCCAACGCGACCATCTTGAGTGTCGCAGCAAAGTTGTACGTGCTGAAGCCGCCAACCACTGTTGCGTTCAGATTGGGCACTACGGAAGTCCATTTGTGGGACTGAAAAGCGTGGCTGGTACCCAAGAAGGGGTAGTGATATCTGAAATTAAAAACGACACTCAAGCAAAACCAGTCGATTGAGCAACTAAACAAAAGTTACCGAATATATGTGAATACAGCTATGCATGCAGAGATCTGCCACAAAGATTGACCTTGTTCTAGTGAAGTCAAAGCTTTGCACACTGAGTTAATAAAGTGCACACAGAACTAAACAGCATTTCTAAAATGAGAAAACTGTGAGTATTCAACCTAGTAACATAATAGTACTTTGTACACTAAAGTGTATAATGCCCTATTTAGAGAAACCATCTGACCTAAAAATTTGAGACTATACTCATCTATCTGCTACAGGCCATACAAGATCTGCATTGCCATGACACTTTAAAAAATACATGGAGGCAGCCTGCCTGAGCGATTGGTTAGGATAGCAGTCACTAAGAGTGTAACTACTCAACATTTCAATGAGCTGTCATGCAGAAACTCTAAACTTCATGTTTTTTTTAGAAATAAGTGCTCTAATATGAGCAGTGATGAAAGCAAGCGAGTTATAACTGTTCACTTATAAAAGAACTTGTTCACATTGATATAAAGTGCCATACTAAGTTTTCAGCTCAGCTGGGCAAGAAAGTGGCTCATAATTTGCTTTAAAAAGTTTACCATTTCAACTACAGACCAAATTCAAATGAAGGTATGTGTTTCCATGTAGTAAAGCTACATGGAAACACATACGCTACGAGACACCGTGATAGAGGTGCTCTAGGTCAATACCAGCCGCCAGGTATTCTAAAATATGTACACACGGCACATGAGTGCTTCTTGATTCTGCTCCCACCATAGCGTGGCTATCATGGCCTTAAATAAAATTGTCATAATGCACTTAATGGCAGGATAATACATATGGGCACTAGGTAAGTGGAAAGAGCAAGTTTAATTTTATGCTGATGAAAACTCCACAACAGAGACCAAGTGACTCCCAATGGTATCACAAACAGTTTCAGTATTTAGCAGAACAAAGTTTTTTCATTTCATTTTATATCATTTTATTCAAGGCAAAATTGTTACACTTTGCCTTGCGGGACACGACTAAAGGCTGACTAAGTCGCCTGACTAGGTCGTGCCAACCCGGCAGCAAAAGCATAAACACACCAACAAGCATTCGTGGGACAGAATGCACTGGTACATAATCATCCAGAATGGTTACAGAATCAAGAAAATTATACGTGCACAAAATTATAAAAACAGCTGTCTTGAAGTGGTATCGATACAACGAACGTGTACTCATAACGAACTTCAACGAAAAACAAGGATAACAAAAATAGCTTGTCGCTGCTATCGCGAGTAAACTGCACAAAAATATAATCAATATTGACTAGAAAAAAAAAAGCCTGATATGACTAAGTGCGCTTATGTACAGTAGGTGAAACCTACGAACAATGTGCTGATAAGAAATTTTTAAAAGAAAGAGGTGTTATCTATGACTCAAATATAATTGAACATAATTACCTCACATAACACTGCATTGGCTTGCCACGAGTTGACAAAACGTTTAGGCTTCTTATATCCAGCATCAGAGACAAATGGTGAAATTGTTCTTCGTCTATCTGATCGGTCAGATCAATCACTTCAGGCTGTTGGCTCGGAGCAGCATCTTCCGGTAAACGTGGGCCAGAACCTAAGAAACATTACTACCATCATTTCTGCTATTATTAGTAGAACTTTAAGTTAAATGCAGCGTTAGAATCTATCCTAGAGACCACCATGTAAATCTATCCTTTATTCTATTTCATGCCCACAAAACTTGCCAATTTCATTTTGTCGAAGAAACCGGCATCAGACAAGTTGGTTATTGCATTGTGCATGGGAATTTGCACGAGAAAACACGAACAAGAAGAAAGAGAGAACGGACTACGTCTGTCCGTGCTCTCTTTCTTCTTGTTCGTGTTTTTTTTTGTGCGAATTCCCATTTTCAATGCAATACCAACTTGCCCAACGCTCAGTTCTTCTAAGCTACATTACTGATTCCTTAGGTTCTTTTCAGAGTTAAAATTTTTTCACAGGAAACTGTGCATGCCCGTGCTCTCTTTCTTCTTGTTCATGCTTTTTGTGCAAATTCCCATCCACAATGACAATTTCATCACACCTTAAGCCCTCTCCTGCCTTTAATTTAAGTTTCTTTCTTTTAACAACCATTTCATTATAGTACAAGCGAGCCATGATCAAAGCATCGAATGATGTGCCCAATTTAATTTCAGCGCTTCAGACTTGTGTAACGAGGACAATCCTTTCAACAGACACTGGATGAGCCACTGAGCACAGAGTCGGACAACACAGCCAGAGGTACTCAGATAATTGCTGTGCCACAAATTAGTGAAGGTATCCCCAAAACAGAGCCACAAGGACTACAGCCGCGGCGGCATGTACCTGAATAATCTGACAGGAGCCACATTGGGCACAAGCTGCGCAGTCCAACACGGCAAAAGCGAGGAGCGTTTGCTCTGGTTATTGAATTAAAAAATGAGGTTCACTTCAATCGACTGCATTACCTTAGCTTTCCACAAAGTCTTGTGCAGTAGGTCCAGATATGACAAACTAGCACTGACATAAAGACACCTTTTTGACAGAATCCTAATTCTCATTACATAAAATGGCGCAGGCTGCATTAGCAGCACACAAAATATACGTAAAGTGTTTTATACTTTGTTATAGAGTACAAACACAATAAAAGTGTATATAATAAAGCAACATGAATAGAACCGACAGGTCCATCTTGTGAGCAGAAAAAGGGAAAAAAAAAATTACTGCAAGATTTGTGACGCAAACTAAGAAAGAGGAAAAACATGAGAGAAAACAGGATAGGCATGCCAAGATACTCTTTTCTGTCTTCTCCTGTTTTTTGTTCCTCATTCTAGGTTTGCGCAACAAATATTTTGTAAAGTTTTGCATCAATCTGTTCAATGTCCATAACAACCAGTACAGTTCCTAAAGGCTGAAGGTTAAGCAAGGTTGTCCCCGTATCTAAAAGCAGTGTCAGAATAGATCCTACAAATTATTACCCAATATCACCCACCTGTATCACCTGCAAACTTTGTGAACAGATAATCAATTATCATGTGGCCCCTCATCTTGAATATAACTCTTTCCTTTTCAGTATTCAGCATGGCTTTGTCCAAGGAACAACTTTTTGAATGCACTACTAACCTCCACTGCAACCTTGATTCTTGCCTCCACATTGACGTAATTCACCTAGACTTTTCAAAAGCCTTTGACTGGGTACCTCATCAATTGATTTGTGGGGTTTAACGTCCCAAAACCACCATATGATTATGAGAGACGCCGTAGTGGAGAGCTCCGGAAATTTCGACCACCTGGGGTTCTTTAACGTGCGCCCAAATCTGAGCACACGGGCCTACAACATTTCCGCCTCTATCGGAAATGCAGCCGCCGCAGCCGGGATTTGATCCCGTGACCTGCAGGTCAGCAGCCGAGTACCTTAGCCACTAAACCACCGCGACGGGGCAGGGGGGGGGGGGGGGGTACCTCATCAATGACTAATTATAAAAATAAATAGCGGATGAGTTCATTTGCTAATCAGGTCATGGATCCTATGTTTGTCGCATATGCCGATCACAGTTCACTGTGATCGGGCACCTCCACTCTATAGGCACCAAAGTGTTATTTGGAGTGCCGGAAAGTTCACTCCTCGGAACCCTTTTGTTTCCAGTTCTCCTTAATGACCTGCCTTCTGGGATTTCGTCATCCAGCTGGCTGTTTGCCAATTTGGACAAATAAATGTATCCTGCACCACTATATAAAGTCACGTTATGATCAATTACTTTTGCAGCGCAAACTCACAACCACAAACGGTACACTTAGTGGCTCATGTAACTAAATGTCAAAAAATTTAACTTCATGTCTTAGGATAACTTTTTGTTGGGCAACTTGGTGTATGTTCATAATTGATGAAAAGACACAATCACAAGACGTAATTGGTTTTTTTTTACGCCTTAAAATCAATTATGTAAGTTCATGTGCATATTGCAGAAGAATGCTCTCATATCATACTCCTACTCCTTGCACTCTTCTTATTGAGCTGGTTCTATCATACAGGTATATCGGCGTTACTCCCACTAGCAAGCTTACATGGTCAGAACATATTTATAATCTGGTTATTGCAACTAACAAATCCCTGAGATTCATTGGACAGTCAATATCATTGTCAGCCCTGTGATCCGTAAACTAGCATATAAGACATTTATGTGCACTAAACTAGAATTTGCATCAAGCGTACCTCGTTTAGCTACTTGACGCCGTCCAAAACTGCACAGCCCCGTTTACTCAGTATGACCATCAGCTAAGTGTCACAAGCATCAAATCATCCGTGGACATCAAATCACTAGCACTCTGCTAAGAAATCTCTTTCAAAACCTCCATTATAACACTTCACACTTACAATCCGTACTTCATGCCACTTGTCAAACTCCCTCAGTCTCCAATGAATTCACCACGCTACCAAATCCTTCAATAACTCTTTCTTGCTAGTAGCCTTTGCAAAATGGAATAGATTACCCAACCTTGTCATAATGAAACGTGACGGCATCAAGTTTCAAAATGTACTAACAATCTTTTTGAGTGTTAATGCCTAACGTACCTTGAGGGGTTTTTTTTCTTTTTAAATTGAGAGCATTTTTCAATCTGTGTATGTGGAATGACCGTCCATTCTTATTTTTTTAAATGGTGAGTGCATCGCTGTGTATTTTGACTGTCTAACCGATTCATCTCATTTTAGTTTAAATATTTTCTATTGCATTTACTTAATTCATCAGTGTTTGAATGTCCTTTTTTTCGAATGTAATACTTCAAGAGAGGCCTTGCGGTTAATAAGTGACGATAACGATGCTATACTCTGACAAAGAGTTTAGTGATCTGCAAAGACTTTAGCGATCAGTCATAAGTTTAGCTGCAAAACCATGAACATCTGCGTGCAACACACAGTGCATTCAGTTCCCCAGTGCTTCAGACACAAGGCCATGAAGCCCTCACTGCTTTGTGCTGGCCTGAAGTCACCAGGCTGGCCGGAGGCAGCATCGGCAGTGGGTCTCCGATTTTCAGCACGCCCGAGTTTCTGTGGGGGCGAGAAGTCCAGCTGTCGGCGTGGTCGTTGCGTGGGACTTCTCTCCGGCAAAAGCTGCGTTGGTGTTCGGGGCCGTGAGTCTCTACTGCGTGACCGTGGAGCCGGATGTGGACTCTCCCCCTGCCCAGCAGCTGCTGCAGGTGCGGGCGGTGGTGGTGATGGAGCAGGTGGTTGCTCAGACAATGGTTCCTCCTGTCTGCCATCAGTTTCATTTGCAGTGCCTCCTATTGCCTGCAGGAAGCAAGAAGACCTTAGAATAAGCTCTAAAATACCTTGCATGTCAAGTGTCGTTCTAGACTAGGGCATCGAAATTATGTGCGCTCTCAGAGCACATGAGGACAGTACACGCGGCCATGCAAACCAAACACATGCACATTTGATTTACCCACTTTTACATCGAGCTTGCTAGCCAAATCAAATACATCACTGAAGACATTAAACAACCGTATACACTATTCCAATGGAACACACAAGCAAACAACATAATCAACAAAAGGTACTGTGATTGCAGCCTTGCCGACGTTTGACTCACTACGAGAGATCCCTGGGAAACGACCTACGGTATTGTCTCCTGCAAACCCACCACAGGAGACATCCAACGCCGCAAGCCGCCAACCCCAAAGAGAGCCTCCCTACTACTTCCTGTGTGCACACCTTATGCTCGCCACCGGACGACGCTGCTGGCACTACTGCGCCAACACTAACCCGTGCGAGCACAACGCTACTACTCACTCAACAACTGTGAAACATAACTGCAGCTAATCCGCAAGACATAAGCGCGGATGAGGCACAAATGACTTACAAATGATAGCAACCCCACAGGACAAAGATGCTGAGCATGTTGTAGTATTGTGCTGGCGGACGCGCCGCACGAAGAACACAGGGCACGGCGCTGCAGCGCCGGCCGACACGAGGTATGCGGCAGCCTATAGCTAAGCAGGAAACTCCTTTATTACATACAATGCCGTGCATTTATACACAGGGTAGTGCCCCCTGACGGCGAAAATACTTTACATGAAACCAAATCTGGCAACCATGAAATCAAAACCAAAACACCACATCATATCCCCCTAGAATGAAAGGACATGTAGCTCTAAGATCCTTATACAACGAAACCAAAACACCACACATGTCAAAAGAGAAGCTGTTCAATAAGAATACTTAGAAATAGCATAGTAGTATTTAGGCTCTATCACTACAAACTTGTTTGGAGACTACAAAGGCAGAAATAATGGAAATGAATTAAGGAACAGCTCGGCAAATGCCACTAGAAAGGATGCCTCTTTACTGTCCAGGAAGGAAGGGACAGAATGTAGAACAAGATTCTAAACAACTAGCTCAACTTTCAGTCCCTCTTATTTGCTCTACAACAGGTGCCTTCCTTCTGAAGGGCGTCTGACGGAGGGTCCGTTCCAGCGTACCCCCTCTAGTCTCTCAAAAAACATCTGATGGCTGACAAACACCCTTCAAGAGAATTGTATTAAACAACTAAGAGAAGACACAAAATATAAAATAGATGCTTGGGAGTGTTGATACAACATTACGGAAAAGGCTTACCTCTTTTTCTGAAATCTCCACATAGACACCAACAATGGGCCTGTACTCGGGTGCTATTCTGCTCATCAGATCTTCATTGTGCGGAACAGGACACAGCTGCATTAAGAAAGAGAGATACAGAAGAAAAAATAATAGTATGTGGACACCAGATCTGGTAATCGGTAGCGAATATGTGGATTTTTAAAACAATTCTTTTCAACAATAAAAAGAAGAATGTTTTTGATTAAACCTTTAACGGCCAGATTCATCCCCAATATTCCTAAGGACATCAATTCAAAGCTGTTTCTCACACAACACCCCTACTACCCCCCAATCACACATATTCTCAACAGGTAGCACAGAAGCAGCATGATTTTACCCGCATACTTAATAGGAACTGCAGAAACAATGATCTTCAAGCAAATTTTTGTGTTACAACATGAATAAGATAGACTTACCAGCGGAAAAAAAGACAAATCATTTAGGAAGGACACACACACACATTTAAGAAGGGCACACACACACACACAGCACTGTGTGTGTGTCCTTTCGAAATGTTCCATCTAGGAAGGGCACTGGTAAATCTTAATCATGAACCAACTCGCCCAAGCAGCATTGAAACTCATTTTTTATAAACTGTACATTCTGGGCAAAATACCAAGACAAATCAGGCGTGGCAACAACAAGTTCTTGCCTGAAACAAGCCCTGCACAGAGACAGAGAAATCCGGAGAGCTTGCTGAGAAGTCGCCAAGAGGAATTTCCGTCTCCGCAATCACTGAATCGTCAGATGCAAGCTGTACCTGTGCGCAACCAAAAAGCCAGAAATTTTTGTATGGGCGAACAGATGTCTGTGCACGTTTCTACAGTTGCATCCACCTACAGAAAGTGTTCTCTGCTCAAACTTACCTATATATAACTGCCAGCTTAATGAGATGAGTAAAGCAACTTTGCCTGGTGAAGTCAGAATGCAATGATCACCAGTTTTATTAAAGTGGTGCTATTATCTCTGCCAAGAAACTGTTGCAACTTCTCACCTCTTTCTTATATCACTTTCCTTTACATTCTCTTATTGCACTAACACAGATGCTTACTGCTGCCCTCAAGGCACTTTTAAAAGTATGCATGCAAGCACACGCAAGCGCAGACACGTGTGTTGTAGATCTAAAAGAGTTTCGCTAACAGGTAATCTTTATCATGAAAGTGCAAGCAAAGTTGTGGAAACTTTGAAAACGGCAAGTTTTTAACAATCAGCACCACAGGGTGCATCCATATCCGAATGTGTTCAGATATGCACGCACCCTGTGTGCATATCTTTTACTTTTAGCAACACGCAACTTTTTAACTGTCTATTGTAGAAGACGCTCAGTTCAATTTGGTTACTTGATGAAATGGTTGTTACTAACAACATCAACCACAGTATATTGTTGTCAAACTGATACAGTTCATTCATTTTTCAAATAGTTAGCTTAGGATTTAAAGGGCCCCTAAAACCACCCAGCGGTCTAAATTTAGTTGAGGTGAGGAAGTTGTGCTCGAGTTTACAATGAATATGTAGCCGTGAGAATTTTTCGAAATGATGCTGTAATAGCGGAGTTACACGCGTTTGATGATCGAAACGCGATGCTCGCTTCTTTGCCTGTTTCCTACGCTACCCTCTTCCAAAACCGCTTGGCCCCTTCTCGCTGAGTCAGCTGTGAGCCCATCCTCATCTCGCGTGGCATACGTCCCCGCTGACGTGTTGTTCGAGACAGCGTCTACTTCTGGTTGCCGCAATCCGCCACTGCGACGCCCCGGCTCGCCGTCTACTGTGTTGCGTGTGTCATCTGGGTGCACCGATCATTGACTAACCGCTGTTGCTCTCATGCCGGCCCGTGCCCCTACGCTAGCGACTTGGCGGTTGCGTTACAGAACGCAGATATCGATTCGCAAGCGGCAACATGACGAAAAACAGCAAGGTGCACGTGAACAGCTGTTTGCAGAGTGACCGGAAGTCGTCGGTTGTCGTTCGGCCAATCGCAAGCATTGAAATTTGGTGACATCATCAATTTTCACTGGTGATATCACACATGTCAGTAATGGGAATGGCAGAGATCGGAAAGGAGAAGCTATTGTTTTTTCGAAATTTTGGCGCGCCCGCCAGCTGTAGCGCTGCGGCGTGTGGCATCGTTGATTGCGACAACATTCTGCATGCGATGCGCTTGTTTACTTGAAATGTTTGGGAAAATATCGGAGGGGGTTTAGAGGCTTTTTAAGGTTATATTGCAGAACTGCATCTAATCATGGCACATGACGTGTTTTTAAAACTTGATTCACTGTTCATTCACATTTCCTTTAGTTTAGCTAAATTCCCATTTGGTTAATCCTATGCACTTAATCACCGATTCTAATCACTTGGCACAGTGTTACTTTATTTCACATTATATAATTTTATTCATCTTTAATTGCTGCTCATTCTCTGCCAAGAAATGTGGATATGCGTCATAAGTGTTGAAAATGCCGAACATCGGACTTTAATTGCTAATGAGCCACATAAAAAAGAAGTCAATTAAAACATATAAAAGAAGTCACAAACAATCAGCATGTAGGGCCATTAATCACTCGCCAGAGGCACACACCTGAAGGGTTGGATGCGCAGCAAAAAACTTGCGAAGCACGGGACCACTGCTACGAATGCGCAGCGACGCTCTCTCCGCTGGAAATTCTGGGTTTTCCAAGCTGGGGAATGATTCTGTAGAAACTTCATGCCCAAGCAAGTGATAAATGAAATGGTATTGTCCACCACGGCCAGTTGGTGGTCTGTTTTCAGGGTTTTCTTGAAGCTGCACAGGTCACAGTACAATAAATTACTGCATCTGACATGACTACATTGTGCTAATAGAATCCTAGGCTGGAGGAAACAGTTTAAAGAATATCTCATGAAGTGGTGCTGATTTCCTCATCGTTTTATAACTAAAGTGATTAGTATAAGGACAAAAATGCTTAACCCTGATATTCATTCATATTTTTTCCCGTCAGCTAGAAAATAAACTGGCATTTAACAAATGCAGGACTGCACACACATTGATCAGTCTTACACCATATGGGCATGCTATAGTTATCATTTCAAGGAAAAGTTAGCAATTTGTATTTGTTTCGCACATTTACATGTCAAAAATCTTTTGTAGGACTCTGCACAGCAGCCCTGTCTTACCTTGCATTGAAAACTGCCAACAGGTGCCTATTGCCAGTTTTCAGGCCATACAAAAGTCGGATTCACAACATATATTAAATGTACTTAGTTTTCCCGATTCCCTATGGATAATGGCAAGAATCAAACCCACAACTTCAAGCTACTTTGGGAAATGAGAAGTCACTGTCTTTACAATCTCAGCATGCAGCTACCTAAAGTTTATGCATGTGCAACTCAGTGCAACGCCAGCTGTCTGAGCCTCCAAGACCGGACCGTGCATTCCCAAAAATGTGCACCGATATCATAGGTGAGTGGTGTGAGTGAGAGTCTGTCTCGAATTCCACACCATTACGTCCAAGTAGCCCATGTTCCTACACAGAAATTGCGACATCAGCTGGTGAAGGACAAGCTTCAAAAAAAAAAAAGTTTCGTGGCGTAGTTTATAGGGTCCCACGTAAGAACTGTGACTGTGTATATATCGGCGATATAGAAAACTTTTAACAGTGGGTCAAACAGCATGTGAAGGAGGTCAACAAGAAATAAAGTGTCTTTGCAATGCCTTGACTAAACACACTGAAAACTTGAGTCATCAAATCGATTGGGATAACCCCACAATATTAGAAGAGAAAAAAATGTTTTCAGGACACCAATTAAAATCCACCCTGATTCAAGCAACAGATTGAACTGAAATGACAGAACCCTCTCTCTTATCCACACCCGCTGCTTTTGTCACATTTTAGAGCCCTCATAAACATCGCTTCCCTTGTCCTCGCTTCATTGTGAACAAAACTTTCTACAAGGGGAGCTGGAACACAATTTTGCATGTTCTTTTTCACGGTCAGTGTCCTTCTTTTCATTCCATCAGGTAATTATTTAGTGTGCCGTGACACTTGCTAGCGTTTTATCTAAAATTAGAACGTATAATTTTTTTTCCTAATGAAAAGAAAGAAGGAAAGGGGAGA
This sequence comes from Rhipicephalus microplus, assembly GCF_013339725.1. Lineage (NCBI taxonomy): Eukaryota > Metazoa > Arthropoda > Arachnida > Ixodida > Ixodidae > Rhipicephalus > Rhipicephalus microplus. Next base: position 258,999,504 of record NC_051165.1, on the reverse strand, counting down.
AATAGTAACTATTACGTCAGCCTTATTTCAAAAGTAACTCTCAAGAAGAGGACTATGATGAAACACACACTCACATGTTTAAGGTTTGCAGCGAATGCAATGGTGACGGTGAAGACGTAGAGCGCTGTGGGATGCCTCCCAATATCGTAACAGCCGTCTCTCAGGTTGAGACAAGGTGATAGGTCAGTGTCTGCAGCTGGGTCAGCTGGCTGCACTACCACACGCTGCATCCTGACATCTGTCCGAGCAGGCTCTGAAGTGGCTAGGGAAGGCGCGTCGGGAACAGTGTCCTCCTCCAGATGCAGCCCTACATGAATCTCTGGCTTGGCTCCATGATATTTGCTGTTCAGCAACGGATGCCATTTCGCACTCTGCAGCAACAACAGCCACGTTTACTAAATTGTTTGCAAGAAGTTACTTCATTACTAAACGTACAAAAGAGGAGCAAAACCACCTATTGGTATGGGGGACATGAAAAGAACTCACCTAACAGTAACGTAGATTTTTCAGTGGGGGGGGGGGGGTATATTCTTTTGTGTGTGTGTAGTGTGTATAATATATCTTAAGCATATATATACACACACACAGAACCGAGAAATTTCCTTAAGTACACCTAGTCAAACTAGGCTGGTGCAAGGGCAGAAAGTGCCATCCTTGGAGTTAACTGCAATATTTCCTTCATGTCACTGTTGTTAAACTTTGTATTATTTTTACATAACCTTTACCGAGTGTCCCATTGCACTCTTGCACTTTGTGTTGTTGTCTGTATAATTTATATGTTGTTATTAACCAACATTGTTAATGGTAAATAAAAACTTTAAATGAAATCGAAAGGCCAGCTAGCTGGTTTGGCTGAATAGTAGAAAACTTGTGAACACCACACAAAGACACAATCAAAGAAACACAAAAAGACTGGAGCACTTTTTTTTTGCACAGTTCTTACGTGCTTTTCGTGTTGTGTGTTTGAGTGGTGCATGCAAATTTTCAACAATGCAGATAAAAACTGATTGATTGAGAACACACCAGAAAACATCTAAGGCTTGCACAATGTGGCTCAGTGTAGTTCTGCATATATAAACTGAAGCATAAGTTATATATGGTTCTTCAGTGTAGTCTAAGGACAAATTCTGACCATCTCAAGTTCTTCAACATTCATCAACAGCTCAAGTATAAAGTTGCCCTTTCTGCCTGCCTATCCAAGAATGTGGCCGCATCATTCCGAAACAGAATCCCCCCCCATCCTTTCACCAAAGTAGTGCCAGAAACACTCACTGCGTCAGAAGCCTATTCACTGCTTGAAAAAAATGTAGAATGAAGTTTAGAAATACCATGCATTTCTTTCTCAAGGAAAAAAAAACTAGGAAAAAGATTATACAGATATCTTTAACATCAGTCACAATGTATGGTAGACATTCTTAAAATCTGTTACATTGAGAAAAAAAGGAAATGAGAAAGGAGGGAAGACTAGCAAGCCAGGCGTCAGGATAAATGTAAAAATTGAACACTCTTTCGCTCACTGCTTACACACATCACATTTCCCTCTTCTGCACCTTATGCACTCAGGTAGGACAAGATGGTCATGTGGGACTAAAAGTTTAACACAACCAGGCAATATATATACATGTGTGTGCGCGTTTGTGTGTGCATGTGTGTACATGCATGTGTAGAGATTTAAATAAAAAAACAACAAAATGATTCGGAGGTGTGCAGGATAGGGGACTATTTTTAACTATCTGGAGTTCCTTAATAAATTCATGTACATGAGCAGTTTTTTTTTTTGCTTCCATTAAAATGCAGCTGCCATGACTAGGAATCAAACCTGTATTAATTGTGAGCCTCAACCGTTTAGTTCCCACAGTGGGCACAATCAAACAGCTGCAGTCAGCTGGGAAAGCAAACCAAGTGCGACCACTCTAACCTGAGAAGAGCTCAGGGCAGCGAAACATTGGCGCGTTAGGAAATAACAATAAAACACACAATGTTGCGGCGGGTTTCCGGCAAGCACATAGACGTAAATTTTCTTGGCCACTCACCCTTCCACCCTCAGGAATGCCGCGTATATCGAGCACAACGTATCCCACGCGGTCCTTCTTTTTGGACGAACGCTCAACTACAAAACACTGGAGCTTCACAGGTGTCCTGTGAAGTTTGTGCACGTGAAGACCTCGACGATCTACGCCCCACGCCAACTCCGTATTGAAGTTGGGATGACAGGAGTGAGGCACAGGGTCTGTGGTTAGCACTTCACCGTCGAAGCTGGCTTCTATCACAACGTCACAGCCTTGCCTGCTTGGGAAATACCTTCCTGCAAGTAAAGGTGCGCACGTGTGCTCCGAGAAACACCCAAAAAAACTTGAATTTCAGCCGAGACGGCAATAAACATTCCGCAATGCCCATGCCCCACTACACTACTACTCAGCGTGCTTACCTTCCAGGATCGAAGTGACGATCAGATAATTTTTGTTCATACTGGCTCATCAATGATGAGAAGTGTAGGCGGTATTCACAGCTCACTAAACTAGTTGAAGCCGACAGAAACATCTAACAACCAACAACATTCAAGCGAAGCGCTGTTTTGAATGTTTACAGGAAACGTTTGCCGCCGCCTAGTGCTATGCGGCAGAACGTGTAACTACTCTAGGAAGCAGTTGCAGCAGCTTCTCGCTGCTCCGGTCGCTCCGGTGGTCTCGCTTCGCCTGTGCAATCGCGAAAATGTGAGTCTGTGCATTACACCTGGAATGGTAATAATCACTGGCCGTGCGAGGCACCTGTCAAATAATATAAATCCTAAACTTGGCGTAACACATCGAAGAGCTCTCTCCGGTGTGCACCGGAAGTTGGTTTGTTTATGAGGTGATTTCGCAGCGGAGGCCGCGGAGTTCTGGAACGTCGGAAGCCGTTTTTCTGAAATCTTAGCGGTGCAACGCGTTGAAAATGCACGACTGAAGATCCGTTTAGCGATGGACCGACGTCTCGAGAGATAGTGGTGAAGTTCTACAGCGTTGCTGGTCTTCACACTGCAAAGTGGTTACGGAAGGTTGTGGCCAAGAGTTCCTCTGGAAATGCATTCTGGGTAGGTTGGGCCCAGTTTCATGGAGTATTCTGGCTTTGTTGTGGATAGGAGCGCAGTGCGTCGTTGTGATTTAGTAAAGAAAAGCCAATTCGAGCGGTGTCCTTGTGTAGTTTGGAACGCGAGAACAGGAGTCAAGACTTTGAGGGGTCTCGGGCAGTGATGGAAATTCAATTCAACCCGCCACCGTCATCAAACTTCCACCCATGACATCGCCAGCTAGCGCCATAGCCACTCGCTGCCAGAGCAGTGGGCTAAGCCTAGTGCCTAAGCCTAACTTTCTCGGCGTTCCCGGCCGCAGGGATGCAAAGACGTGATTCCCGGGAGCCCCGAGACGAGACTCCCAAGCGTGCATCCAAAACTACGGCCGCCGCAAGAGCTATGCATTCGCAGACAAGGCCAACGGGATCGAGCAACTCCGGTGTGTTGATGGTGGGACCCAACTTCAAAGTGGGCAAAAAAATCGGCTGCGGCAACTTCGGAGAGCTACGATTAGGTAAGTCACTGTGTCATCATCTGTGTTATGATCGTGGTCGATTACCACTCGAGCTTTCTTTACACGGATGTGCAGTAACGATTACGATGAAACCGGTGGAACTTGGGGTGTCGCAAAAGCTTGGTGTACCCCATGCGATGCGAAACAACCTTGTCCGGCGAAGTCCTGTCGGCGGTTTCTGAATTTCGATCCCGTCGGAACAAGTATCGTCTCTTTGTGAAGTTGGTGTTTGGGCACACGTCTACGCTGCGGTAGCATATATAAAATGTTCTTGCAGCCTCGAAATTTTTGGTGTCCTCTTGTTGCGGTGGTGTGTGTAGGAGTGGTGTCGCGGTTTCTCATTCTCGCGGAGCCGTCGATCGCAAGGCGATTTTTCCTTGCAGGGTTTGCTTTCGTGTTGAGCGTGGTTTAGGACTCCCCTCGGTCGTGCAGTAGCGAGTGCTGCGGAAATTGACTGATCCATTGTCCCGTAAACTGAACGGCCGTACGTGAGAAACAAAAGTAATGAAATAAAATTGAAAAAAAAGTTTAGGACGCCACTTTGATCTTGTTGCGACATGTTGCCGAGGCCACCTGCCCCCGCACAAGAACGCTAACCTTTTAACTCGAGAGAAAGCGACGCAGTGAGCCTGCCCGTTTTGGATGGGCTCCAGCGCTTTTCGTTCCGCGGAAGCAAGCGACGCGCGTGTAGGCCATTTGCTGCTGGAAGGCCCGCATCTGAACGTGCTGCCAGCAAGTGATCGATTTGTGCGTCGCGCGGTGCCTTATCGGGCATCTTATTTGCTCGCTTCGGAGAGCGCCGCCGAAAAGAAATTGAGCCGCGGCACCTTGAGCTGACGTCATTAAGCGCACCATGACTTGGACGATCGCCCGAAGTTTTGTCGATCTGTCAGGTTTTTCGCCGGCTAGTCGAAAGGTGCTGCCTGGGCCAGCCCGTTGCGCTCGCATTGTGTGCCTCCTTTGTGATCTTTTTTTTTTATTTTCTTTGGGACCGTAGACTACAGCGAGTACAGGAACGCTGGCCCGGCCATCGCACCTTGCGCTAGGTTACTGAAGCCAATTCCACGCGAACGGGAGCTTCCCTGGGTGTAACGCCCATCGCTGGCAGAGCTTGAGGGTGTTGGGGAGGGGGGGGGGGGGGGAGTTGCGGCGCTGTGTAACTGCGAGAGATGTCATGCATCATTTGGCGCGACCCCGGCCGGTGGTAAAAAGCTAGCCTGCGTGACGCACGGTAGTGCATACACCGACGGTGTCACCACGCCGTCCTCGTTGGGAGCCGCGTTTACCCGACAGGGCGCTCACGGATTGCACCCCCCCTTCGCGCCGCGGCGGCGTTTGCTCGCTTGCATACTACTACTGCGCTTCCCTGCGAGGAAACGCGTCGCGCTGTTCCGTTGCTGGCGCCCCGAAAACGGTCGCAGTTCACGTGTTTGAGCCGTCCGGAAGGGCCGCTTCCATTGTTCCGGTGCAGAATGATCTGCGTCAGTCGTCGTGTTGGCGTCTGGAACAAACCTCTTACACCGTGTCTGTTGGAACTAAACTTTCTTCCGACTCGCTCCGCGCCAAGTAGCCCGAACTCGGGAAGCGCCTATTGCCGGTTGCTTGTTGACAACGCGAACCCGACCCCGACTTTAGGGGGTTTCTTTTCGCAGGCGTTTCCGGAAATTGGTCTGCTGCGAGCTTTCGTTTTTGCAAGGCCTCGCTTCCACGTTACAGTAGTCCTGGAAAGCGTTCTGCAGTAAAAAATAATAAAAAAAACGTTCGTGTGGCCTATCATCTATCAAAACTCGCTTTATTGTTGCAAAATGACAAAAAAAAATGGGACGTCAAGTTTAAGTGCAGTAATTGCTTCGTGTATCGTGGACGTGCCATTGAGCATCACATTTTTTTTTCATTTTTTCTAATGATGGCTCCTTGTCAACAGCTCATTCTCGTTTAAGCCATGATGAGGTACCTGCACGTAACGGCAAAGAGCTTAAGGCCAGAGGTTTGTTTTTGCCTTCTTTTGGAGGCCGTTTCAACCCAGCTTACACAGGTGACAGCATCTAGTGTGTTTTCACGTCTGCATTTTTGCTGTTTTTGACCCCGTTTCGAGCTTTTCCCGAGTGGTAATGACGGCGCTGTGACATTTCCCTCCTCCTTTATGTGTGTGTGTGTGTTTGTAAATTAGACCTTGCTTTCCTTTATTTTTTCACCCACTCACACTTTATCTCGACCTGGGCATTGTTTAAGAAGTCAAAGGAGAGAGAGCGAGGGAAAGGTAGAGGAAGTTCTGTGAAACTGCTTTTTGTCAAGCAGCTTTGGCTTTTGAGAGTGAAGCCTTTAACCGAAATGAACTGGAGAGGTGTTGTGGGAGAATAAAAGGGCAAGTGAAAGCTTTTAGCTCAGAAATCTTGTTCAGCCTTTAATTTAGTGTCACATTGCCCCCATTGTGTGTTTTTCTCAATCGACGCTACTGTTCGTGATGTTTCAACATATGTAGGCATTACAGATTATGCAAATAGTGTGCAGAGACATCGTCTGACATGTATTAAACATTATGAGGTTGCTTGTTTAGGTCATCTTTATTGAAATGAAGCTCACTCACACCAGAACTACATGGGTGTTGTGGTAGATATTTTCTGACAGCCTTTTCCAGCTCATGTTTAACTCGCAATGCTGCAGTTGTAATTTGCTGGCATCAGATGCTTTACGACCTGTGATATAGTCTCATTAGAGCTATAGTTACATCAAGATATTATGAGATGTTATTTCGCCTTTCTTGATGGTGCTTGCAATTAGGCAGTTCAGAAAAATTATGAATATGACTAATTTGACTCTGATGTTTCATTGTCATTTTGCCACTTGAGAACAGTGTGTAGTCACAGCCTTCACTTTTCTATCACGCTACGGCCATCAATGTTCTAACTTTCGCTCTCTTTTACAGAGAAGCAAGACTGTTGTTTAGTTATACAGGGAGGGAAAATTTAATAAAACAGCATGCAACACACACATAGATGAATCAGTATTTCTGCATTCTGTAGTGCTCTTGCTTTGCTGCAAGTTGAAAATTAGTGCTTTTCATGTGCCTTTGTGGTATTCATTCAGCATATAGAAGGCATCCACGTTGCACTTCCTGTGGGCTCTTCCCAACCACCTCTTTTGCTGCATCTATGCAAGAGCACCCAGCAACTGAGGCTTTCGTGGGTTGTTCGCCGACAGTCTTTTTCTTACTCTGGCCAGTGCCACTGTTGGCAATCCTGCCTCGTTCATGAAGACCCCCAAGACAAAAGACTCTTCTTGTATGCTCATATGGAGCCAAAAAGACCAAAAAAAAAAAACAGGCTCCAAGGGCAACCGTACAGTTGTGGCTGATTGGTTTGCCCTGTGGAGCCGCGAGGATTCGCTCCAAATCCAATAATGTGACAGTGTCCTGAGGCCTTGGGGAAGCCTAGGGCAGCTGTGTTACATCACACTTTTTTCCTTAGTCTTGCTTTCTTGACACGTGTGAGACTGCGCTGTGTTGCTGACCGCCAGATTCGTTGGCAGTGATGCATGAAGAACTATTCTTGCACTCTTCCACTTGCTACCCTGGCAAAAGGCAATTAAAAAACCCTGGCAATTAAAAAATGTAACTTTTTTGTTATTCTTTTTTTTTTGTGTGTGTGGAAATTACCTGTTTTGGTTCACACAAGCAATTCATCTCTACCTATAAGCACAGTAATGTTTATTAACCCTTTAACTGGCAAGATAAGAAAAAACTGTGGAAACAATTTTTTGCTAGTTTATTTCTTCTTTAGAAGCACCACAGAACCACCAAAACAAGTTTCATGATGTTTCGTGAAAAACTAAAAGTTTGAGGAAGTCAACAATTTTGTTGATCTGTCAGTTAACAGTAAATAGGCAGGGTTCAAAAAAAATCACAGCATATCAACCGAGTGAATGATGATTAGTTGGGGCGAAGTGTTCGTCCCTGCTTGCGCCTGCTTCCGTCCGTCCGTGCTTCCGTTCTTCCGCTCGTTCTTGCTTCCGTCCAATCCGTCTGTCTGTTTATGTGGCTGTCTGCATGTCTGTGTGTCCCTCTGTCTGCCCGTCCGTCACTCACTCACTTACTATAGCACATTGTCCGTGCCCCACTTTCCATGGATGTCTTTAACCATTCCTGCAAAGAATAAGATCAGTGAGTTCTACGAAAATACACTTGCGTCGTTCCACTTTGAAATATACCATATTCCTGGCACAAAGCTTTCATGGGGAAAAACTACTCTGTATTCATGGCTCCAACTGCACACGCAATAGGTTGTCTGGTTTTATTTGCGATGAATATGTTACAGCATCTAACCGTTACAACGTTAAAAGTGCGCCACTCGAAGTGTGCAGAAGCCATGCTATTCTACAACGCGCGTGGTGTTTTGCAACCCTTGCCTGGCAGCTCAAATTGTGGTCCGCGGTAAAGGGCTGCTTCCTCAGCGTCGCTAAACAACGCCATGACATTCATACTGTGGTTCCTCATACCTCTTTCTACATATTTGACAAATCTTGATTTGCTTACCTTGTTGGAAGCTCTTGGAACATGAGGCAGAAATCCGTCGTCGGCGGATAACGTCAGCGAACCGCACGTGCTACATTGTTGTCAACAAAGCATCAACTGGCGCTCACTATTGTCTTATTTACTATCTAGAATCAAGAGCACATGTCCTTTTGACGCTAAATTCAGCAAAACAAGCTCACATTATGCGTGCATTTTGAACAGGAGTGGTTTTTTCTTGGGTCGACAATTGTTGATCTGTGGGTTAAATGGTTAAAATGTTTCAAGAAAGTGATAGTGGGTCTATGCTGCCAAGATCTTGTATTAGATTGCAGTATGAATAAAACAAAGTTTCTGAATGTTTGCTTGAGAGAGTGTTGACACACTTTGCTTAAAAGAGTTTTGACACACATTTTTTAAGTTGTAGTAGGGAACTTGGCATGCATAAAAGTACATCATAAAGGAGTATGGAGATGGGGGAAATATAATAAGATACCAGTGCTTGCTTCCACTGGTTAACACTCCCTCTTGGCAGCCAGTGATCAATGAAGTGAACCAGTGGTGGTGGCAGGATGGATTTCATTGACCAGAACTTTGTCAATGAAAAAAATGTTATAATAAATTATCTGATACATGTTGGCACTTTTCAGTGTTAAGTGCGTGTAGTGGTCATAGCATTGTACAAAAAGAAGTCAAATATTTTATCAGTAGTTCTATAAGATATGTCTTTCTCATACATCAGAGCAACTGTCGGATATGTTCATATCTACAAGATGGACTGTCTCAGAATAATGTGGGGAGAAAGTTTGTTGGGGCTTCTAGGGCTTGTCATTAGCTTTATTTAACTGTAGTTTGCATGACTAAGCCTGCTGAACTATGTTAGGCTTCTTCAGACTATTAAGTTAGCTGATATTTTGGAACATTTCATCTATGTACAGTTCAACCATGGCATAAAGGGGCTGATTAAATATATCAACAGGTCAAGCATATATACTTACGTGGAGGAAGTGAACAGAAAAGTAAGCACATTTAACACTGAAGTGATACCCCATCATGATTGTCATCAGCTTATTTTATGTCCACTACAGGATTCAGGCCTCTCACAGTGATCTATTCCGAACGACTTCCTTTTGGGCGAGGCGAGTCATTGCTTAGATTACTTAGATACGCTTGTCTGTGCCATAAGATGCATTTTGTTAAAAAAAAAAGGTTGGGAAGATATTTGGCATAAAAAACAAACTGCCCAAGTTGTTGCAAAGCGTGCAATATCAAACAGGAAAGAGGCTGATTGTGTCAGAGACATTTTATACTTGTGTCAGAGACATTTTATACTAAATGCATTTTATTAGTAACTAATCTTGACCAAGTCGATCCATGTCATAGATTGGCCCTTTGTGAATTATGGAAGGTGTACATTTCTGGGATTTTCAATAAGTAGTTGGTAGTTGGCACTCAACCTTCTTTTTTTAACCTGCTTTTCACAAAATGTATTTTGCACCACCACAGTCCAGCAGAGCATACCTAAGCTAGTGGTATAGAAACCGCACTGTTCAACTATAGTGCTCCTCTAAATGAAGTGTGACAAGCACTGCCCGTAGTCTTCATTTCTTTGTCTTGCTTGTTTTTTAAACACTGGCATTGTCTTTGCTCTAAATATGAATCAACGAGCCCTCGTCAAGTTGTTAATTTAACTTTGGTATTGTCTTTGCTCTGAATATAAACCAACGAGCCCTCGTCAAGTTGTTAGTACTTCAGACCCTCTGCTGTTAGTTTGAACATGTGATGGGCAACGCGTGTTGAGCGCAGGTCGTGAGTTGCCTCAGTCTTGTATATTTGGCATTGGCTTTTAGTTTTTTTATGTTTGTGAGCAGTGAAAGTGAAGATCTGAACTTTGAATTTTGCACTTGTGCAGCATCCTGTGCAGCAGAAATGTGATGCCAGTTGTTACAGCAATCTCGTGTTTTTGAATTTCGATACATTTTCTAATGTGTCTTCACTTTCAACCAATACATTGTGCCTCTCTTATAACACCGAAATTGCAAAATTCAGTCACTATAACCAGTTATTTTATCCGGGCTGGCAAAAAAACAACAACAACAAAAGAAAACATATTCATATGTTTCTTACCGATTCTGAATCAATTCAAACAATGCAAGTCATGGTAAAGAACTCTCGTTTCATTAAGGGATGCACTGATAGCCATAAAGTAATTTCTATGGGCTGAAAAAACTGGTGAAAATTTGTGACAAGCCGAAATTCTTGAGAGCGTCTTCAGCCTTCTGGATCATGAAAGTAATTGAAATTGTAGAGTTCGAAAGCCCATATATTTTTTTGAGGTTACAACTTTCTAAAAACACGACGCATTCATTGCTGAAACACAAGGGATACCACTTTGCATTCAGTCAGCAACATATTCTGTGAGCACATAAGTAGTGGAAACTTGTGTTGGAAATAAAGTAATTTCTATGGGCTGAAAAAACTGGTGAAAATTTGTGACAAGCCGAAATTCTTGAGAGCGTCTTCAGCCTTCTGGATCATGAAAGTAATTGAAATTGTAGAGTTCGAAAGCCCATATATTTTTTTGAGGTTACAACTTTCTAAAAACACGACGCATTCATTGCTGAAACACAAGGGATACCACTTTGCATTCAGTCAGCAACATATTCTGTGAGCACATAAGTAGTGGAAACTTGTGTTGGAAATTGTCGCCAGGCATTGTAGTGCAGGGACGAAGCAAGCTCTTTCCCTCTTTTCTCCAGTGATCGTGATGGTGAAAATATGACGTTGCCGCGCGCAGCACCCTCTCATGAGATTTCCTAATGGCGGCCTGTTTGTGGCACTTGTGATGAATTTTTCACATCAGTCTCTTCCAAGTATTTTATTCTTATCAATCTCCCAGGCCAACATTTGAAGCACCTGCCGGGTGGCCATACTTCTGTTGTATTACATGGCTAATATTGGCATCGCCATATGTCGTTTTTTCTTTATGTGCTGGTAATAGAGAAATCAAGGACTCCGAAGAACATGTAGGCTATGGGTAGTATAGAGTTAATCTTCCAGTAACAAAAGCCCTCAAGAACAAAATTTTTGTAGCAGTGAAGAAATGTGGCATCCCTGGCAAATGTTCATAAAGTTCAAAGCATCGCCCACTCATGGCAGCAATTTTAAAAAGTTCTTGCACAATTTTAAAACTTTCAAGTTGTGATCTGCAACCTTTTTTTCAACCCATGAACTTGGTCGCAACTAAGAACTCGAAAATTGCATCGGTGCAACCATTGCTGTTTATGTTCTGTCGGATGATGATTATAGCAACAAGACCTTTCCTTTTGCATACAATATTTTTTTTTTCACCTAATGCTTGTGTTGACAATTACATCAGAACGGGACGTAATGCTAAGACATTCTGTAGGCTGCGTAACTGCTTGCTGCCATATGTCTACATGTGCACGCTGAGATCTCCTGCGCTTTGCTTAAGGGCAGTTTTTTTTTTTTTTTTTTTTTGCATACCAGATAGATTCCGGCTCCAATAAGAAAGCTTAACATTTGATACTTCAGAAGTCTAGGGTTCTTGTTGAAACTGGAAAGCTTGTCAAGGTGCAAGGCTTGGCTGTCAAGCTTCTTCAAAGCAACGTGAAACGGGACAAGATCAGGGACTTCTTTAAATAAATGTTGGTCCTGCAAAGTAATAGGGGGTATCGCAACCACAAAATTCTCACAAGAATGGACAAAAGTGCTTTACCCTGATTTTTTTTTTTTTAGAGGTTCAACGGTATCTTTATTATTTGATGTTGTTATAAGTGGCTTACACTGTATTTCCCAAATTGTTCATTTGTGACACCTGCTCAGTTCTTATCCTTATTCAGCTCTTCAAGTCATTTACATAAAAATACTTGTATAATATTTCTTAGCATGGGATACACCACAATGTTATAGATAACAAATGCCTTATCAGCAGTCGAAACATAGGCGACGTTTATATTGCTAAAGGTACTTTGAGGAGGATATAATGTTTAGTTTTTTGCTGCACAGTCGCCAGGATAAGTTTTGTCATTTATGAAGTATATTTTTCAAATTCAGAGGCGGTACGAGAAATGAGATTTGGTGTTTTTAAGTTTGGCAAGATGCTCGAGATTCACTGTGCCGCTATTGCAAGATTTGTTACGAATGGGATATGAAGGCTTCTGGATAAATAGTCCTCAATTTGGTTTCACTGTTTTTGGAGTAGTATTCTAACATAGCTCAATATTTATTAATGTATAATCTTCCTTTCTTCTTTTGTCTCCCATTGTGTGTACTAACTGGGTATGTGTTCTGCTGGACTCTGCTTAATTTGCCATTTCTTTAATGTTCTGCTGCTATCAACATTCGAAAGGCACTCTTTCATGCTTGGTTCACAAACATGTCTTCTTAACTTACTACTCTATAACTTTTTATTCTGTCTTGTGCATTGGATCTCCGTAGCTGATTGTCAAAACACTTGCAGCTGCGCTATGAGTACACAAAGGGCACTGGCTTGCTTTTGAGGTTGCAAACAAACAAAAAAACTTGAAAATGGCAAGGTTAACCTCCGAAACAATACACGAAAAAATGGAAATGGGCATCCCTGTGGTTTTGTAATGGACGACTTGCATGGACAGTTGTGCACTGGCAAAATATTTTAATTTAAATATGGTGGATATCCATCTCTATTAGCTGCTTCCTCTGGTGACTAAAATATTTTAAGCTGCACATTTTCTTACCATTGCTACAAACACTACGGATTGCATTTCACTTCCTCTTTGTTGTGGTTTCCTTTTTTTTTCTTGCTCTACCTCTCTCTCTCTTCTTTGGGTTGCTGTAGCTCACTCCTATTGATCATTAGCGTTGTGCCAGTTGCCATGGAAGTAAGCGCAAACATTGTGTCGTGCCCCATCATCATTGTGGTTTGTACGAGTTGGGCAATAGTGTGAGAGCATTTCCCCCTTCTCCACTTTTGTCCCTGCAGCTCATAATCACCGCTTCCTTTTCCCAAGTGTCCTTGAACATGTTCGTATTGCAGGCTGGCAGGCTGGTTTCACTGTTTCTTTTTTCTCTCTTTCTCTCTCTCTCTCTCTCCAAGTAGCAAGCACACCCTGGCCTGACAGGTTGTCGTGCGTGTGAGCTGGTGGGGGTGTGTCTGACATTCTTGTTTTCTTTCTACTCTGAGGCTGAACTGTTATATTTTCGCGTTATAGCCCGAGGCAAATGATATAACTTCTTCTCTTTCTTTTATTTTTATTTTTAAAAGGAGCCCCTAAATGAATTTTTGTAGAGCTTTAACTTTCTTGATTTTGTAGGGATGACACATTACAAATGCTTTGTCGTCGGCATTGTCATTCTTGCTTTATTCAGTAATAGTATGAAGGTATCCTTGATGTCTTTCTATAATGGTCAGCCTGGGCACTTAAACATAGCTGACTTGGTTGTTAGGATGAAGTTCTTTAATTAGTTTGATTAAGTTCTTTAATAATTAAAACTAATTAGTTGTATATATAACATCATACACAAAAAACACACTATAATGATTCTCCCCTATTTCTGCAGCTGACTATTTATAGGGTTAATCAGCTGAAAGATCTGTGAAATTATTTTTCAATATTATGTATAAACAGTTAGACCACAAATAAAGTGAATCATTCACATGTTAATTAAAGCAAAGCACTTTCGAGGAAGCTATGGCTAAGTGTTACTCTCCTCAACGCTGTGCTCATTTTTGTCAACTTCATCAAGCAGTGGAAGCCAAGCTATGCTTTTCATAATTCTCTGCACGTATACGTTGGATGATTACCACTATTCTCTGTGTTTTTCTGGTTGATCATTGCACTGCCTTATAAGTGCTGCCTTAAACACATTGACGTGCACTTCCTAGTGTCTAAAGGAGGTGACATCTGTTGCAATAGTGTCATCCCAAAACAGGAGTGACTGAAAACTTTATGGAAAGGAGCATTGTGATCCATAGTAATACAAATGTCCAAATGGCCTGCGCTACCTGTTCAATTAGTTTTGGGGAGCGGAAAAAATGAGAGCATTGCGTTTGTCAAAAATTTCTAATTGATTGACATGCTGCTACAAAAAAAACTGTGAATAAGTGCTGTAATAAGGAATTTAGAGAGTATAGAACAACCAGCTTCGACTGATTTGAGTTTCTTGCTCGGCCTTCCTAACTTTCTCAGCAGTTCTGAGTTTCCTGAAAACGTCACACATTTGGTTAAGTAACTCATAATGTGCTGCACATTTTAAGAAGGAAAATATATTTTGAAGGTAAAGCTTCAGAAAAGGTTTAAGTCGGGAAATTGCCTGAACATGTGTGTTCGCTGTGATGCATGTTAAGTACTAATTAAAAAACTGACGACAATCTTAGCAAAAACGATGGTATTTTCGACATACCGGCAGTAGTGGCTGCTCACTCCAAAGCAAACTCACGACATGCCATGCTTCTAGATGTGTTTCATGTTTATTTTCTTTTTCTCATTGTGTTGCTTTTACACATAAGTTTGAGCTGACCCCTTGTAAATCTGTTTCTTATCCTGAGCAACGATCAGACACCACAAACTTTCAATGATGATACGAGTCAACACTGGCATCGGTGTTTGTTCTCCCTTTGTTCCAAGAGCTTTGTAACAAATTGCGACATTCCAAGTGGAACCAGATAATCTTTCAGATATTACAGAATTTTGCTTAACTTTAAACAGTCAAGGCATAGAAACCGGAGAGTTAATTTGAACAGTAATGCACACACATAACCTGCAGCTGGCTAATGGCGTACGTATTCGTCCATCTACATCTATGTTTCACCCATTACTTTGAGAGTTGTGCGAAAATTCAACAGCAGTGCATACATCGAGAACCCTACAAGGCTTAGCCTATATTTTCTTTTTTTTGAAACTCTGCATATTCCTGAAGTCTAAGAAGTGAATAATGATGAGTGGGCGAAGCAGTGTGATTGTTCGGTGTTACCGCAAACTACCCGTGACATTGACTACTTGTGCATGTAATTAAGGGTCGATCTGTGTAGTTATATACAATGTTTATCGGTCATAACTGGTATGTTCTGCCAAGTTGTGACTTTCGTTTTGTTTTCATTATTACTGCTTTGTGGTATCAGATCTAGCCTGAAGTTGGCAAAGACGAAGTCGTGTTTTCAGTGCATGCATACTACTCTAAACATGTATTATTGCATCACAGGATCACTCAAATTGACTAAAGTCAGTGTGGTTAACATTATCAGAACCAAGTGACCAGTATTGCTATGAGTTGATAGGGTATAGATGAGCAGCTCTTTATAATATCTTAATTTTTATGTGTTTTTTTTTTCTTGCAGGAAAGAACCTCTACAATAATGAACATGTTGCAATTAAGTTGGTAAGTAACTTTTATTTTTTCTGTACGAAACTTGTGGTATCAGATATAGAATCATTTATGAACCAGAAATATTGAGAGGCTTTCAAATTATTAGTGTGTACTAGCATTGCCGCACAACTCTCTGGACATGAGAGAATATGAATATAAATATTCTAAAACCATGAGTGGCTGAAGGCTCCGTAATTTGAGTCAACTCTTATCATCTCTGAAGTAGTACTGCTTTGGCAGAGGGAACTGAACTGTAGTACTGAATGAGAAATTAGCTGTGGATTCGAATATTGAAACTTGAAAGTCAACATTATAAGCTTAAGCAGGGAATCTGACCACCCTAGAGATAAAAGAGAAAGCTTTGAGAATATAAACAGTCTAGAAATACAGATTGTGGGGCTGGTATTAGGTTCAGATGAGCATGCAACCTGGTGTGAAAAGAACCTAAAATCTATGAGGTGTAAGTATGAGACATTTACTGTTTCGTTTATATGAAAAATAGTACGTGAAAAGTACCCGCCACTGTGGTTTAGTGGCTAAGGCACTCGTCTGCTGAACCCCAGGTCGCGGGATTTAATCCCAGCCATGGCGGCCGCATTTTCGATGGAGGTGAAAATGCTTGAGGTTCGTGTGCTTAAATTTAGGTGAACGTTAAAAAACCCCAGGTGGTTGAAATTTCCGGAGCCCTCCACTACGATGTCTCTTAGTCATATGGTGGTTTTTGGATGTTAAACCTCAACAATTAATATTTATAATTAGTATATGAAAAGTAGCAACTGCTGATGCCATTATCACTTTGCTGTCACTGCTAGGCTTACACTTCATTTCATGAAACGGATTTCATTCAGGCTACTTGCGATGAATTGGAAATATTTTTTTTAACTTTATTGTCAGGGGTGCAACAATCGCGCTAGTATGATACAATTCTGCTCGACCAGTCTCAAAATTAAATTTTTGATATGCACTAATTTACGTGATTGTAGGTCGACCCATTTTGTCTTAAGTTGAAATCCGAAGTTGGGGGGGGGGTGTACCTAGAATCGAAAACTAGTTTCGGTTGTGAAGTCTCTCTGAAAAAATTCTCTGAAAATTTCCGCAAAGCTAGCTTTCTTGCACAGCCTTCAAGTACTGTCGGGAAGCACCTTCACACATCGGTTGCCCCACGATGTGCCAAAAAAAAAAAAATGTTCTTTTTTTAGCCGAGTTGTGCTCCAAGTCTTACCCTACATTGAAAAAAATGGGAGAGCGGGGGTTGTAAAATACAATTTCACAATCCTGAAAACACCAGCCTTACCGCGACAACAAGATGCTTAGTAAGCGAGAAAGCGCACAAAAAGAAAATGCGGGTGGCGAATGCCGTCTTGAGGTTCCTGTACCAAAGACTTGGACGTAGGAAAAAATTTTGAAGGCATACACAGGGCTCTACGTAGCATCCAATTGATAAAAATGAAGTACATTACATGTCAGAACCGTACATTATGTCATTATGTCAGAACCGTACCTTAGCATACGTAGTGTCGAAATTTTCATCTAACCAATGCTTGAAGATGTCAAAAATATATTTTAAAATTTCTTACGCCATGCATAGAGATTTTGGTGTAAAATTTAGAAAATACGAAACTTTAACTTTAACTTTGATTTTTTTTTGTGCTAACAATGAACTTATATGAGAGTGAAACATGCAGCATTAGAGTTCTCAGAGTGCAGTTTATCAATCTAAACCAAGTCATTGCTCCCCTGTAGTGTTCCTTTGAGACACCTTTTCTGCATACACCGGTGTCCTGCAGAAAAGTCTTATCACGTCTTAGGAGGGGTTGTTAGCAGTATTCAAGGAACACAGCACATTTTGTTCCAAAATTACTCGTGCGCATATATGCTGCATAATTGTACTAGTATGATTCCTGACATCTAAAAAAGATTACTGGCAATCATTTTGATGTGTGATGTTTCTACAACCCTAAGAAATAACAGTTTGGCATATCTACAATTTAATTTGCAGTCTGTTAAAGATTTGACTAAAGCTGCTAACGCTAATGTGGATTTTATGATGGTTTGCACAGTGGGGTGGTTCAAGTAATGCTTTAATTGAAATAACAGTGCTCAAGTTCACTGTGCACAATTGAGGGGATGTTGAATGGTTTGTAAATATTTCGTTTGCTTTTTCAATTGTCAGCTTCCTCCTTCATCAGGCTGCTCCAAATGAGCTATTTTGTGATGAGAAATATCAAAAACTGTTGTTTTTTTTTTTTCTTCTATAACTTGCTTTAAGGGGGGAGGTGGGGATCGAAAGTGAAATTCTTTAGTTTTTGTCGTAGAACAATGAAATTTGGCATGCTTACTGGAAACTGCGCTAAATGATAAATGACAAAGTTTCGTTCAGCTATCTCCAGTAGTTCTGGCATTATAAATTTTTTTATCCATCAGTGTACTACCAAACTTGCCCAAAGCCTGGTGTGACAAAAAAACATGGTAGAAGCCTATAGTTGCTCTTATATTTTAGCCATTGGGATGGTTGATGTCGTGACATTCTGCAAATATTTTTATGACTCTGTTTTTATTTTACAGAGAACATTGTATACATGCTTGTAAATGTGGTCGTTATCATAATGTGAAATTAGCTTAGGAGTAAAAATACTGAGGTAGTAATTAACAAATATGAAAACGTCACAACATAGAAAATTCACTGAGGAACACAATGCAAAAAACCACATGAAAATCCGTCAAGCCATAGTCATGCAAGCATCGTGGCAAGCTGGACAGTCGGGTCAAAACACGTTTCTGAGAAAACTGCGTTAAAGTTGAACAGTCAGTAAAGGTCCATCAAAATGCCCCGGGACTGTAATACTTTGTGTCTTTGCTTGCAAGGGTCTTCTTACGTCCTTTCTCTTTCATTTTTTCTGCACTGCGTGCTTTTCGTTTTCTTTGCTGGTCTTTTTCTTCAGCTCTTTGAAGGGCGAGGCTAGCAGGTTTGATGCCCACGGACTTGCACATTTCAGTGTAGGCTCGCAAATTCCCAAAATTGTAGCGTGCAACTGCTTCATGTACTGTTGTCTCCACTGCGAACAATGAAGCGTGTTGGTCCTTTGAAGTCAGTGACCAAATAACTGAATGCAAGCTTTCCGCCGCATTCTGAGTTTTGTTGCCTTTGCATCGCTCCAACAGTTGCGGGTCAGAGAGACGTTGGTATACAGGCAGCAGAGCCTCCGCTACACGTTTCGACAGGTTATACCTGTGAGGTGGTGCTGGCTCCATTTTGGCCTGTGCTGAACGATGTTTGCACCAGCTATCAGGGCCAGGTTCGCAGAGCTCATGGTGAGGCTCGTCGTCGGTGGACGTGACGTGATAAAAAGTGGCCATCACGGCCCTTTGCATGTCAGGGACACTTGTGTGTTTTCGCAAGGCTAACCCGTAGTAGCTGGTCAGTTTTTTAATCAACTCCTGCGTCAGTCCACCTCTCCCACCCAATGGCTCCCCTTTCTTAGCTCTTGTCACCAGTGTGCGGAGAGCGGTGCCCATTCTCTTCTGCACATGGTTCACGCAGTCTTCTTTGGTCAGTGGTATGAAGCCGTACACCTCATCTTTGCACAGAGCAAGATAGGTTCGGCTGTCACCATCACATATAATGTTGGTGTAGCGGAGGCCATACCTGCTGACAGAGCGCCTGAAAAGTGTCGGAGCAGCCTCCACTTCCATCTGTCCGGAGCCAACATCAGTATTCTTCTGACATTGATGTTTCTCAGCCCAAGTGACGAAGTTGGGGTCGCTCTCTGCTGGTTGTTGACAACACCCAAGACAGAAGTTGGAAAGGACTGTGCAATCCAGCACAAGCCCCGTGTAAAACTCAATAATACATCCTACCCCAATGTGTGAGCTGTGGCCTCTTGTAAGCCACGTGCCGTCATACACAACTGTGATGTTGTTTGGGCTTGATGGCTGCATCTTACTGTACACGTCTTTTACCGCAAGCACAGCATCTGCAAAGATGTTTTGTGCAGCTTCCTCTGCTCCTGGTTTGAATGTTTTTTTTAGGTGTTCCTGATAGGTTTTTCGATGAATGCCCCGATGAGAGACATTCATTGTAGCCCAGAAGTCATTCAGGGCAGTGGGCCCTTTTCCAATGGACTTGATTGCTTGCATGGCTCTTAGGTTGACTTCAAAAGCCCTTCCTTCGGATTTTCTACTGGATGACCAAGGTGAATGAATAGGGCCACAGGAAGCACACAAAAGTACCAGTTTTACTGCCAGGCCCAATTTTGTCCCATGCTGCACTGACAAAGTCTTCTTACAACATTTTGGGCAGAGTGCAGGTCCTATTAGGGAATTCATGGCAGAAACCTGAATTAGGGTGAACTCATCCTCTTTTG
Source organism: Rhipicephalus microplus (assembly GCF_013339725.1). NCBI lineage: Eukaryota > Metazoa > Arthropoda > Arachnida > Ixodida > Ixodidae > Rhipicephalus > Rhipicephalus microplus. Next base: position 258,979,699 of record NC_051165.1, on the reverse strand, counting down.
TTGCCGATGTTTGCTCCGTTTGCTGCGCGAACCCGAACTTCCGCTCCGTTGCCGACACCTCGCGAAGTGCATCGCGGACACTACTGGCTTGCTTCTCGGCGCCTTCCGAGGACACGAAACGAGGTTCCAGGGGTATTTGAACGGTGCGCTTCCGCTGAGGCAAACGATCACCGACATCCTGGACAGCTGGCACCACGTCGTCGTCCGCCGCCGCGAAAACGAAACTTTTCTCGCGTTCACACCGCACCGTGATGCCGCGGCTAGTTGATGGCCCCGGGTCTTCAGTGTCACTGCCAGGCGTCTATTCACCGTCACTTTGAACAGCCGGCACCGCATCGTCACCCGCCGCAGCGAAAACGAAACTTCTTTCGCGTTCGGGCCGCACCGCAACGTCGCGGCTAGTTGACGGCCCCGGGTCATAGGCCTTACTACCGGCCGTCGACTCGCCATCATTCCGAAGAGCTGGCACGACGTCGTCATCCGCCGCCACGGAAACGAGACTTCTGTCGCACTCGAACCGCACCGCGATGTCGCGGCTAGTTGACGGCCCCGCGTCATAGGCCTCACTGCCGAGCATCGGCAGTGAGCAGATGTCGGCTTCTGACGACACGTAGCTTGGTGGCGACGCGGTACTCAGTTCGTCTGATTCAATCGCTGCTGACTGCTTCGTTTTCCCAACAGGAGGCTTGCGCTTACGCTTCCCGTAAGCGTACTTCGTCCGGTACTTCGTCCTGTGCTTCCGGTCCACGCGACGATCCATTGCAGGCGCTAAGCCTCGCGCTAGAGAAGAGTTGGCGTATCGGCGACCGTATCGGCGTATCGGCAGGGGATTCGCAAACTATAGTGCGCCAGCGTGTGCGTAGCAGACGTGCGTGCGCGGAGCAGACGACCAGCGCAAGCAAGCGCGTCCCAGCAGCCACTCACAGAGCGCGCTCAGTACCACGTGACAGGAGCGACCAATGGGTGCGCGTCTAAGGCGTCGCGGATGCCTTCGCATTTTTTCTGTTTGTGCGTTTATCTTAGCTCGTAGAGTCGTGGTTTCACCGGGAGAAGTACGGCGGTGAAGCAAGCTTTCCAGTGACACCAAGCTTTCCGCGAGCGGCGGCGAAGGCGCGGAAGTATCGCGCTCGGAAATGGGCCATTTTCGCGCAGATTTCAGCCAACTTTTTGCGATCCGCGGTCAGAAAAACATTTTTTAAGCTTACTTTGAGATCGTTTTCAGCGGAAATATTTTTAGATATGATAGAAATGGTGATGCAGAATCCAAATCTGCCCTTATCCAAAATTCGTTTTTTTGCGAGAATTTCGCGATTTGATCCCCGCGTCCCTTGGATTTGGATTTTCATGCCCAGAAAGTAACATTACACTGCTACTAAAATTGTTCCAAATGCTGTTTCTGCTATTGTACCCGCTGTGCCACATTTATTAATGGCAAACACATCAGTAATGCAAGGAATATATACATGAATAGCTGTATAATTTGCTGAAGTATGTAAAAGTAAAGTGGTCCTATCCTTCCTCAGTTGAAGTTCACGTATGCTTTCTCTCTCTCTCTCTCTCCTCTTTTTTTTTTTTTTTCATGCAACTACTGAACTGATGTTCAAGATGTCTTCGTGGGAAACATTTAAAATCTAAAACCTAGGGTGCTGTAAATATACGAGAATTTAAAATAATGAATTGATTTGGTACTCGTATCGAATAGGACATAATAGAAACACCAAATAATTTTGAGTATTTTTCAATAGAAACACTGAATAATTTTGGAGTATTTTTTAAATAAGCGCTGATCAAAAAATGAGAAATAAACGATAGTTTGAAACAAAGAATAGCTTTATTTCTTGTTTTATTTGCGGAATTATACCGAGACGCATCCCGCTTGAGGTTTTCAAGAGACTAAAGTATATATTTACTTAAAACTCTAGTTTCACTGAAGAAGACAGGAGCAATCATTCTCTTCATCATGACTTTCGTGATGTTGACTCATGAATATTGTCTATTAGTTATATTATATTATGATAAATATTATTTATATTTAAAACATGTTCGAACAGTGCCACATAGAATGCTTTAATTATTTCTGTATTTCAACTTGTGCTTACAAAATATTGCTGAGGCTTTAGTTGTTGCTGTATACGAGTTTGTAACAGTTCACATAATTGGTTTTTTTTTGTTGTTGTTGTTAAAAGCAACCGAAGTAGTTCTTTAGTAGAACTTGTAAATATTCGTTTCAAATAAAGTGTTGTGGGATTCTCGGGCTGTTTCTAAAATGGTTTGCTTACTATTAGAAAACAATGTGAATACCATTCGATTAGTATTTGTATTCAATTCGTTGTTATTGCTATTCGATTCAGTTCCAAATTCACTATTTGCAAATGCCTGCTAAAATCATATTTCTTGACATTATTGCTTGGCAAGTATTGCTATTAGTGGCCGGGCACCATTTCTGCGCAAGGGGTGGAGCATTAGAAAGTGTAAAAGGTACAGTAGTGAAATGCGTGTAGCACTTATTTTACAAGATGGAAAATTTCGTACAGTCCCAAGAGTGGATTTAGAAAGGCTCATTACTGCTGCCTATATTCTGATGTGTAAGACTCGTTGTTGTTATGGGTTCCCCAATAACTAAGATATAGACATAAAAGTTGAAACATGTAGATGTGCCTACCTTACTAGGCTTGCATTTGAAGGGCCCACATTTAAAAAAATTTTTGAATATGCAGCCTTTTGATTTTCCTTTTCATTCTTTTATATTGCAAAACATTTACACTCTGAAAATGAAGAAGCCTAGCTTTAGTGTGTTGTGTGTGTGTGTGGGTGTATTTTAGGCTTCCTACAGATCCTTTGCATGTATATTTAAGGCGTTATGAAACCATGGTGCTGAATGTGGTAGTACTTCTAATGTTAAAGCTTGGTTGCATTCCTAGTTTTGTCTTTGCAGCCGACATTTTGACAAGAGAATGTGTCCTTGTTAGTGCCTTTCTTAGCAGCGTATTTGTGTGCTTTGCTCACTTTCTCCCTGCTCGTTTTTGTGCATATTATTGGTTGCATTCTGTGAATTCTAAAGTGATGAGTGTCATGGCAGCATACTTCCTGTACGTGTGCGATCCAGCTCGCTTCCTCCATGCTTGATGAATCGGGGCGAATGCGCCATGCCTTATGTTTGTGGTATTTACAAAATGCCCACCTTGCAAGATCGCTTGTAGGAAAGATTCCATGCAATCACAGCTTATGTTGTTTACTTCTGTTGACTAAATTCCTCCTGCTCTTCTTCTGCTTACAGAAGCACTGATGCTGGAGTTCTTTATTCTAATATGCATACTCATTCTTAAATGTTGCTTTAGGGGAACATAGTTACTTGCTTAAAAATTCTGTGTGCAACTGCATACGCTCTGTATGTAAAACTATACAAAAATATGAGAGGTAAATAAAATCTTTGCATATGCAATTTTGAATGAAAGCAGAATAGTTGCTGTAGCTTTTAAGGGAAGTTTTTGGGGCTCAGTAAGTCCATATCAGTCCACTGTACTGGTGCAGTGGACTTTTGTGGACGGATTACCCGAATTCGCTTTTGGTTTATGGGCTAGCTTATCATGATAAACTGCTTGAGATGAAATTGGTGGCCTCTTATTCTGCTTGAACTTTCACTGCAAAAAAAAGAAGCAGCTAAACATGATGCTTAATTTCATGCATTTAGACTAAACATTAACGTCATATGTTAGGGAATAATCACTGCACCTTTTGTTACGACTGAAGCAGAGCAATATGTAAATATTTAGATTGCAGATTGTACTTACTTTATGCTAGATATTGTTTGTCCGTATCACTGTCTCTTCTGTGCATGCTATAATATCAGCAATGAAGAACCACCAACTCGCCCAACTTTCAGTTTTACTGCTACTGCTTCAAGTCTGTGGTATGCATGAAAGTTGGAGAAAGACCCAATTATTTTTTTTTGTATTTTTTCAACCTCAATGTTCCCCTGAATGCCTCAGAGGCTCGTCCAGACACCCTTCCTTTGATACTGGATGTCCTTGTGCAGGCATAGTCAGAAACACACTAGCTTACTGTTTATCACTGCTTGTAGCACATCGTAAGGTGCTGATGCTACTAATTGGGCTAGTGTAAGGAATGTGATGCCACAAATATAGGTTCCTGCTGGTTTTCGTGCAGGCTGACCTTGTGGTCATCTTTGTTGGACATCTGTGATGTTTTGAGCAGGACTTCTTCGATTACAATAAAATCAACTGGTGTGAGTTTGGTTAAAAAGTAAAATATAAACACTTTGAGGCACCTTTTCAACAAATTTCTAATAACAATTGCAATCCGGATTGGTCGATATACCCTAGATTGGGCAGCAATGTTTCATTTTTTTTCATACACCTTAGATAACTGCAAGCACCTCTCCACATTTTCACACGCTGAAAATGTCATACACAGACATTCGTTCCCATGAGGCGCTGTGTCCACAAAGAAGAAAATGTGGATGAGAAAATGATACGAGCAAGGTCCAATAACAATCATATTTTATCCCTTCAGGCTTGAGCAATTTCACAGAAATATTGGTGTCAATTGTGTAGCGCCTTTAATCGTGGGTGAAAAAGCAGTGTTGACTGTGACTGAAAAGTCGAGGCAAAGATAGGAGCCAAAGCTGTCAAATTTTCGCTCTCCTTAGCGAATGAAGGCAGGCTGACGATTAGGAAGATGACAGTGTGTGTGTGGGGGGGGGGGGGTATGTGTATTTCATGTTCAACTCTTAAGGACCCCCCCCCCCCCCCCCATTTCTTATTTACAAATGTATTTATTTTTCTAGCTTTATTGCACAATAAAAATGGATTCTCTGATAAAGTGGTGTTAACAGAACAAGGCAATCTATAGTTATCGTTTTGAGTACTACAATTAGTGTCTATACTTTGCAACTATATAGTATATTCTTTCGAGTAATACAATTGGTGTCTATACTTTGCAACACAAAACTTTGTCTAACGACTTTTACAGTTTAGGTTTTCGAGTACTACAATTGGTGTTTATACTTTGCAACACAAAACTTTGTCTAACGACTTTTACAGTTTAGGTTTTTGAGTACTACAATTGGTGTTTATACTTTGCAACACAAAACTTTGTCTAACGGCTTTTACAGTTAAGGTTAATGTGCATAAAGCTAATGGCTGTTGTTCATCGCGTATAAAAATTTGCTACCACTTCACAACTTTCCTTTCTCTCTTTTTCTTTTTAGGAACCTATGAAGTCAAAGGCTCCACAATTACATTTAGAATACAGGTTTTACAAGCTTTTAGGAAACAATGGTAAGCTGTTTTTCTTTTGTATCTGTGCTGTTTGATGTTGCATTATTAATCTAATATTGTAATAACAATAAATTTTTATTATCCTAATTCTTACTTTTTCTCCTCCTCCTCTATTATTCTAAGATTTTCAGGGACAGTTCATCAAGTTCACAAAGTTGTAGTGTGCTGTCAAAATGAGAGCATTTGTATGCAACAAGGGAATTGTTAAAATGGCACTAGTCTTGTGGGAAATCAAGAATAGGGCCTGCCTCAGAAGAGCACATTTGAAACCATTTAAATTCAATAGTGCGGCAAGTTGGGCAGGTTGGTAAAAATGCATAACTTCAAATGGGTAGCGCGAAGACACCATTACAAAAGATAGGCGTAGACTACATAAGTGCTTGTGCTGTCTACCACTGTTATCTTTTGTATCTGTGTCTTATGTGCTACCCATTTGAAGTTATTCATTTAGGTTGTTTGCCAAAAAATCCATCAGGCTTTATTTGTTAGGGACATTGACTGTGTAAATGTAGTATACTGTAGGCATAGCTGTGTCAAGGAAAAAGTGTGTTTTGCTACATTTGCCTTTTCTTTCTCTTTTTTTTTTCTTGTAATTTTTTTCAACTTGAAGCGAGAAGAGGTTTAATAAAGCATATTGTGTGATTCTTTGGGTATATAAACAACAATGCTAGAAAGGGTCACAATAAAGGTTTGTATGTTCCCAACCTGGGTGACTTCACAGCTTACATTGTACGGTTGTGCACTATTGGTTTGTACTCACTACACTGTTATGAGACTCTTTCCTGTCCTTATCTGGTACTTCTGCTTTCTTTTGTTATTACCCTGTGCATAAAGTACTTTCATCGCTTGTAGCCACTTTCTGCCTTGACCCTAGGCATGCTACACTGATGTCTTTCCCTGCTTTTGTGTCATTGTAGAAGGCATCCCAAAGGTCTACTATTTTGGACCCTGTGGGAAATACAATGCTCTGGTCATGGAACTCTTGGGGCCCAGCTTAGAGGACCTCTTCGACCTATGCGACCGCAAGTTCTCCCTCAAGACAGTTCTACTTACCGCCATTCAACTAGTGAGTTGTCACTGTTACACTTATGGAATTCCGACATGAGTGACATTTTTTCACTTTTATTTTTCATCCTTTCTGGCATCAAATTTAGATAAGGCGCTGCAAGAGTGGAAGTACCAATTAAGCCATGCAAGAGGTTTGTGCAGCATGAAACATTGGCCACTCTGTCCTCCGCTGCTACCACGTCAAAGCGCAGCTATACAGAACATATGCAGAATTTGTGCCTATATTTTGTGAACATCATCATTATCAGGTTATCAGCGATCCAGAGAAATTGAAGATTGGAACAGTGTCAAATGCTTTACATCAAAGCTGTAGAAGATGAGATCAACTGACCCAGGTTTTATTCTCGTTTGTTGCCCAATTCCAAAAACGTGCCGTATTTGTCAACTCAACTAAGGATGCATAGTGTTGTTTAGGCTCTTATTCTTGCTACTCTGTGGTTTACTTAGCTTCCATCATTATAGGCCACAAAAAATGCCTGGAATTATGCAATTTTTAAGACAAAAATTCTTGTAAGTATGTTCTAGTAACTTTGGTCGGTATATAAAAGATAAATAACATATTTGAAATGTTTTATAGTTTTTTTCAACCAAACATTATGTGCCAAAATATGCCACAATTTTACAGCTGAACAATTTCTCTCCATTTTCTTATATAAGTACTACTTTACTGCTTATCACTCATGGCAAACAACATTTATTATAAGGCTTGCTATACTGCGAGTGTTTGGACATGTACAAGTTGCCCAAAGCCTTGCTAGGAAGATATGTACGAACAAGTAAAAAGACGCTTTTACTAAATAGCATGTTTTTTCTCATTTCAGCTTCATCGAATCGAGTATGTGCACACAAAACATCTGATCTACCGGGATGTGAAACCGGAGAACTTCCTCATTGGACGGCAGTCCACCAAGAAGCACAATATCATCCACATCATTGACTTCGGTTTGGCCAAGGAGTACATAGATCCTGAAACAAACAAGCACATTCCCTACCGGGAACACAAGAGCTTGACAGGCACGGCCCGCTACATGAGCATAAACACTCACCTCGGCAAAGGTACTGTTATGCCTTTACAACCCTTCTCTTGCATCTGCATGCTGTGGGCACAGTCTCAAGCAACATTATTAGCTGCAGTGACAGATATACTGGTTGTCATCAGCACTAGCGTTACCCCGAGATTTCATTCCAAGTGAAGACCCTTTGCAAACTCAGTTTTTACCATGTAAAATACCTTGTCTCAAAAAAGTCTACTGCAATGAACCTTGGTATTGTATTCATGGGCCTCTCTGAGAGCCATGCGCCACTGACCACACCATACCCAACATGAAAGCAAACTCTTTTCCTCAAACGCCATCGTAACTTCACTTCCTGCCAAGCGTACTGCAGCACCATCTACACTTGGCAGCTGAACTAACCATGCTAACTGCAATAATTTACTGGATGTGCATGCAGAGTTAAATAGCACCCCTACAACACACAAAGAAAGCAGTAGATGTATACTACTGGATTTCTAGTGGTGGCGGACGACTTTGCGATTACCAACTTTAACCAACATTTTAAACCAACTTTTGGTTGTACTCTACAAAGTCATTGTGCCTCTGTTTCATCATATGTGGCACATGTAATAGACCATATGCGAAATTGCTTTGTGCTCTGGCAACACTGTGCATTTTGACCCCACCGCCATTTTAATGTGGGCGAGCGGTCGACGGCAACGCGTTCGCTAGTACGTCCGTACGATTCCAGAACACTTGCTTTGCTGCGCTGAGCTACTGCGATGGCCACAGCGAGACGTTTCCCAGTGCCCGAACATGTGATGTGGACAAACTGTTTAGAAAACTTGCCGCATATATCGAATGATACTGTAGCAGACCTTATAAAGCAGGCTCCGACGTCATCCAAGCAGCAAACCAAATCTCATGCTTTCGCCGTGAAAGCGTACACCTTGCCGTCGCGATTTTCTTGTTTTTCTGTTTTATCGTTTCGGACAAAGGTGCATTTTCACCTTCAAGTGAGCTGTTGAGCCTAGAGGGTTCTTCTAAACCTACCGGTGCTGCCTCCACTTCATCTGGGCAATGCGTAGGCTCATCGCCCAGCACTCCTGGGCCTAAAGCCGGGTTTTGGCTTCTTACTTGTGGTGAAGCATGTGGCTTTGGGGGTTTCCGTTTTTTGTTTTCCTTGGAAAAAAGCAAAAACTGATGGAACTGCCGAGTCCCGAAGGAGGCTGCGGCCACTCGCAACGCTAGACATGAAGTCCGATGACCTAAAATGCTTCGAGCAGACCTTCGTTGACTTGCCGACTTGAAATTCCAGGCCTTCATCCTTCTTGATCGCAACAATCCACTTCTTGTGTATTATTGCATCTTTCGGAAAGCGGTGGAAGGATACCTACAAGATATAAGCAAACAAACATTCAGTGCGACGTCATGAGCTAGGTTTCTCTTAGCTATTTAAACGAATGTTGTTTACAAACATAGGCGCTATCACAAATTCATATCACAAGGAATAGAGGTCACACTTATACGTGCACTGCAGGACTAATGATGCGCTTGTAATTTGACCCCCCCTCCCTCAGTTTTATCTGTGCACACTCCCCTTTCCTAGCAGCCTTTCCTAGATATGGCCCTTCACAGTAAGCCCCAAGAGGCATTAGTCACTTGTGGACACCCGGGGGAATTAAAATCAGTTATTTTTTATCTCTAAGTAGCTTCAAAGGTTTCTTGGAGCTCTGAGTGTAAGGCAGCCAAAAGGCAGAATCCCATACAACTAAGTTACGGCTGTCTCCCCAGCTGTATGCTTTTTAATGCAACATGAAACATTTTTCAGGTGAGGTGAGTTGCAACACAAAAAAACAGCTGCAACGCAACTGGGCCAAAGAGACTAAAATGCAGAGAATGAATCCCGTCTCGCGAATAAATGGGACTGCCGCGCTCTGAACTCATGCAGAACATCATTCAGTCAAGCCCCGGTGATACTCATGGTGCCAGTTTTCCAAACCTACGGCAGTGTGCACCGCTATCTTTTCGATTTTATTTCGTTGGTAATGGAAAATCAGTGAGAGAGGCTCCAATGAAAAAGTTGCGTTCGTGCACGGGAGAACTGAAGTTAGGCGCCCGAGCAGATACTTTTCTGTTCGAAAGTGGGCATAGCCCTTATCTTCCGAATGACTGTTTATTGCTGCATGGTGACCGGACACAACGAAGTTTAAACGCGGACAAGCAACCGAGCTGCCTTTCTAGGATGCGTGTACAGCATGTTACTCGGAGTAGTGGAAGCTCTGCACGTCTCTGTGCGTAATCACCATAAAAAATAACATTTCTAAGTCGTCTACCTACATGTTGTAATCTCATTACAAAACAGCCCGTCCTAACAGTTCGGTTCTGTCACACTAGTTACCAGAACAGCAATGGTGGACTCTCCATTTGACTGCAGGGAATCACCGGTGCTCTTCGATTTACCATCTCAGACTCACCGCGCATAGTCCACGGGAAGTCCGAGGCTTCCCCGAAGTCATAGCCTCACAGCTTCTCAGCGAGTCCACGGTGAGTCCGAGACGGTAAATCGAAGAGCACCACTGTCGTGTACAGGCCCGACGTAGTAAAAACACCTAGCCGCACAGCTGACAAACCTATAAAAAGACAGCCTGTCTGTGTAACACAGAAAAATGGTTAGTCCTGCATTGCTCCCGTGCAGCCCGCGCACCGCGGAGATTAATGCATTCTAGAATGTGCCCATAAACTTTTTGCACGCCAGGCCCTGTTTTGCGTTTAAATGATCGATGCAAAATCGTAATTCACGCCACATATGTTGCTCCCATCGCTGTCTGTGACTCCGCGCTGCTTACACAGTGGCACACAGCAGTGTACTTGCATTTCGCCAGCAAAAAAAATCAGACTGCGACAGTCGAAGCGTCGAAACGCGTACGTTCGCATGTGGGTCGCCCACGCGTAGTGGTCAAGCCTCGCCAGCATCAAAATGGCAGATATGGTACCTGCTGCGTTCAACAGATAGTAACAGATAGCTTCAGGACAATACTAAATAGTTTCGTTAAGATCACGCCCACTCCGTGAACATTACAGATTATCCTGGAATCTACATCATCGCTAGCGATAACGCTAGAACATTTGTTAGCAAGTGTATAAATGCCGCCGCGCTTCGCCGCTTGTCTGTTGATAAACAGCCAATGCTCTGTTCGCCGCTATCAGTGCCTGTGTCCTGCTGTAATCTGATGCGACTTTCCTTTTGCGCGGCCATAAGTTCAACCCGAATAAACAGTTTCATTTTTGACCTAAAGTCTGCTCCCTTCATCAACGTCACGACGTCGTGACATCTGATGGAGGTACTGCCTTTTTCATGTACCGGACGCCCCCGTCAAGCCGTAAACCCAGCCGAAGCCAGAAAGGGGTCATCGACGGCAACCCCGAACAATGGACAAGTCGCCTGCAACTGGGTCTGCTGCCAGAGTACGGGCCTCTACCAGTAAGGACTCGGTGAACCACAACCCCGACCTCAGACACTGCAACAATGACAGCTTCTGTGCAAGCTGCACCGATTTTGCCCCAGCAACCCAACGAGCCACCAGCTATCCGCGATACATCCCTCGAAAACCCGGAAAATTGGCTCAAAATATATGATCGTGTCGCTGCGTTTAACAACTGGAGTGCCGAGGACAAGCTGTGACATGCCTACTTTTACTTGGAAGAATTGGCGAAAACATGATCTGAAAACCGAGAGTCTGCACTGCAAACCTGGGACAATTTCCGCAGCGCATTCTTGCACACCTTCGTGGGTATCGTCCGCAAGGAGAGGGCCGCTTCCTTGCTGGAAACTTGGGTGCAACTCCCAAATCAAAAAGTCGCCATCTTCGCAGAAGAGATGACCCCACTAATCTGCCTTGCCGATGCTGATATGGCCGAAGACAAATAAGTTCGGCTGCTTATGCGGGTTGTTAAATAAGAACTCTTCGCAAGACTTGTCCGCAACCCACCTACGACGGTTGCCTAGTTCCTCGCGGAAGCTACAATTAAAGAAAAGGCGCTTGAGACGCTGACAAGGTAGTATGACCGTCGATCAAGTGGCGAAGCACGTCAGCATTTATACACTTGCCATCGAATGTTCTAGTGTTATCGCTAGCGGGGACATAGGTTCCAAAATAATATGTAATGTTCGCGGAGTGGGTGTGATCTTAACGAAATGATCTGCTACTGTTCTGAAGCTTCTCGAACACTGAATGCGCGGTTTGCGTTGAGAAGTGTAACTGGGGGATAACAAAACTTGACTAAATGTATCGTGGCCATAGGTCGGCACTTTGAGAGACTACTCACTCATACTCACTCACTACAATTTTTTCAGCCTTCACCCTCACTCACGTTCATACTCACGTCTACTCCCACTGATAGGCCCTCACTCACTTCATACTCACGCCTACTCGCACTCATGAGCACTCACTAACGTTCATACTAACTCCTTCTCACACTCAATGTACTTACTCACGTTCATACTCATGCCTACTCACACTCACTCACCTTCATACTCCTTCTCACACTCAAAGTACTCACGTTCATACTCACTCCTTGTCACACTAAGAGTACTCACTCACGTTCATACTCACTCCTACTCACACTCATGAGCACTCACTCACGTTCAGACTCACTTCTACTCACACTCAAAGTACTAATTCATGTTCATACTCATACTCATGAGTACTCACTCACGTTCAAACTCACGCCAACTCACACTCTAGGCCCTCACTCACGTTCATACTCACGACTACTCACACTGATGAGTACTCGGTCATTTTATACTCACGACTACTCACATTTGTGAGTACTCACTCACGTTCACACTCACGCCAGCTAGCACTCATAGGCCCTCACTCACGTTCATACTCACGACTACTCACACTGATAAGTACTCACTCACGTTCATACTCACGCCTACTCACACTCATTGTTCATGGCTTACGTTCATACTCACGACTACTCACACTCTTATAGAAACACGGACTGCTGGGCGAGTTGGTAATTTATATTAACTGAGGTGGGCGAAAAATTGAAGTACAAAAGGAAGACACCTCGAGACAGCGCGCCGTGTCCAGGTGTCTCCTTTTTGTACTTCAATTTTTCGTGCACCTCAATTAAGACTCATAGTTACTCACTCACCTTCATACTCACACCTGCTCAAGATCATACGCCCTCACTCACCTCCACACTCACATAAGAATTCACCTTCATACTTACGCCTACCCATACTCAGGCGCACTCACCCACGTACTTTTACATTCACATACTCATCATCATCACAGCAGGACAAAGGCCTCTCCCCTGTTCCGCAAGTCAACTCGGTCCTTTGCTTGCTGTTGCCACTTCATACCCGCAAACTTCCTAATCTCCTCTGCCCACCAAACTTTGTCTTCCCTTTTCCCGCTTTCCTTCTCTTGGAATCTACAAAATAACCGGCAGAAAACAAAAGTAATGAACAACAACCTCGAAAGAAAACAGCCCTTCGAAATAAATGGCAGTGCACTTTAATTTGGATAAGGTATATACGTCTACTTAGTACAGGTAGTACCTTTGGAGCCGAGCCACGAGACTGAAGTACCTAGAAGAATAAGAGTGGGGTGGAGAAGATTCGGCAACCATTCTCAGCTCATGGCTGGTAGATTGTCACTATCTCCTCAAGACGAAGGTATATAACAGCTGCATCTTGCCGATACTTGCCTGCCGAGCAGAAACCTGAAGGCTTACAAAAAGGGTTCAGCTTAAATTGAGGGCGACGCAGAGAGCGGTGGAAAGGAAAATAGTAGTTGTAACCTTAAGAGTCAAGAAGAGAGCATAGTGGATCTGGGAACAAACCGGGGTTAAGGATATCACAGTTGAAATCAAGAAGAAGAAATGGACATGGGCCGGGCATGTAGCGCGTAGGCAGGATAACAGCTGGTCATTAAATATAACTGACCGGATTTCCAGAGAAAGCAAACGCGTTATAGGGAGACAGTAAGTTAGGTGGGCAGATGAGATTAGGAAGTTCGCGGGTACATAATGGCAGCAGCAAGCACAGGACCGAGTTGAGTGGCGGATCATGAAAGAGGCCTTTTGTCCTGCAGTGGACGTTGGCAGGCCGATGATGAATATTAAAATTGAGGTTGCATTACGTGTACTCAGGTTACTCAAGAAACAGTAGAGCTTCACAAACAGGCAATGACTCAGTGCAATTATGACGCACCTGCACATTCATTTGTGTGCCATGATGCGTAGGAGACGCTGAGACATCGTTTAGAATCTCAGTAATGTGTTACAAGCACTCAAAACGCGCTTTCGTAGGCTACGACGCACGCGTGCGAAATAGAGACGCTCTCGACAGCTCTCGACTACACGGCCGCCGCTATGATTACTAAGATGTTGCCATGCCATCCGGCTCGGCCGCTTCGTTCGTTCCAGTGCCCGTAGCCCCTTCTGACTGCACTAGCGGGACAGGCGGGTGCCGGGGCCTCGGCGCCGCGGCCAGCCCGGTCGCCCGACCACTGGTAGGTGTTCTGTGGCCCGGCGCAACCGTCGAGGCGGCGCCTCCCCTCTCTGCCTCGTCTTCAGATGGAATGCGTTGCGTACGGCAGTTTTGCATTCGAGAAATTGTGCGCATCTTTGGAGATGTTTTCCCTCTCTGTGGGTCGCGCTCACGCAGAGACTTAGCTCCGTGCCGGCACTGACGATTGCAGGGGGCCTTATTTATGGATCTGCGGACGCGGTTAACGTTCATTGGCAGTGTGTGTACGCAGAGTTATTGTGGACAGTCGAATGAAACGGTAATTAACGAGTTGCGTTATGTGTGTTTTTGTACTAGCCCGCGTTATGTGAATGATAGAATAAATTATCAAGGGTGATTGGGCGCTTATTGCACGTTGTGTCTGCACTGTTGAAGGCATAATAAGCCGCGGAAAAGTGAAGCGAGGGTAGAGATTGAAACGGCTATGCGAACAGGGTCCGATTACGCTATCGCATACTATACTATTGACGGCGAAGCTCAACCGTCCTCCAAGCTTTCCTTTTTTGTTTTTTCTTAATGGGGCACTGAGAAGGCGAAGTTTGCACACAGCTTCGCGCTTGAGAGGTCATGAGATCACTTAAGGTTTTCGTTCAAGGCAACCTTCACCTGAGGGACAACGCAGAGATAGAAACTGCAAGATCGCTGCACACAATGTGCGTAGCGCACACAATGTGCTTTCTCTCGAGAGCCATTTCAGCACTTTTTTTTTTTTTTTGTCGCTTGCGCAGTGCATTTCTTTTTTCTGAACCGGTTCGCGCGGCGATTTTCGTTAAAGGGCTTCTCAAGACCTTGTTGTTTTACATATATGATCAGCGTGTTGCGTAGACTGAAGCGCAAGAGGTAAGGGCAGCAAGAACGGTAGCTATAGGGACAGGCAGTTCAAAGTTATTCAGCCTAGAAAATTCAAATTACAATAAAATGGGTGGCTACCCTCAACTCGAGTTTTGCACAGTCACCTCGCCCCCCCCCCCCCCCACCCCCCCTATCTGATATAGGATGGCTCCCCCAGTTTCCAAACTAACTGAAGGCTTTTACGCACATGAAGCTTGCATGCCATAGTGCCCGTTATTTCCAACGTATTTAGGACGCCGTTGCGATGGTTACAAATATTTATCACACTCATAGTAACTCACTCATGTTCCTACTCGTTGCTACTCACACTCACCGCAACTCACTCACCTTCACTGTCAAGTCTACTCACACTTATGAGTACTCACCCACGTTCGTACTTACTCCTACTCACATTCATGAGCTCTCACTCACTCCTAATCGCACTCATGAATACTCACTCTCGTTCATACTAACGAATACTCACACTCATCAGTACTCACTCATGTTCAAACTCCTACTCACACTCATGAGTACTCACGTTCATACTCTCTCCTTCTCACGCTCAGAGTACTCACTCACGTTCATACTCACTCATATTCAAACTCCTACTCACACTCATGAGTACTCACTCACGTTCATACTCTCTCCTTCTCACACTCAGAGTACTCAGTCACGTTCATACTCACTCCTACTCACACTCACAAGCTCTCACTCATTCCTACTCACACTGATGAATACTCACTCACGGATACTCACACTGATGAGTACTCACTCACGTTCAAATTCACATCTACTCACACTCATGAGTACTCACTCATGTTCATACTCACTCTTACTCACACTCACAATACTCACTCACGTTCATACTCAATTCTACTCACGCTCTGAGTACTCACTCACATTCATACTCACTTATACTCACACTCAGAGTTGTCACTCATGTTCATACTCACTCCTATTAACACTCAGAATACCCATTCACGTTCATACTCACTCCTACTCACACTCATGAGCACCCACTTACGTTCATACTCACTTCTACTCACACTGAAAGTACTCATTCACGTCTATACTCACTCTTACTTATACTCATGAGTACTCACTCACGTTCTACTCGCTCATACTCACTCATACTGATCAGTACTCACTCATACACTCACCATGTTCAAATGAGTATGAATGAGTGTGAGTAAGTGTATTCATGAGTGAGTATGCCGAGCTGTGATCGTGGCAATGTCCATTGCAAAGCTTTCTATCGTGCTGTTTCCCTGTGCAGACCATATTTTGTAGTGAGAGTTTCTGCCCTCCCATTTGTACAGATGGAAATGCTAAATTTGATGTTTCTATTTGGGAGCCAAGTGTTCATTGGCATCTTCCTCTACTTGTAGAGCAAAGCAGAAGGGATGACTTGGAGGCATTGGGGCATATGTTCATGTATTTCCTAAGAGGCAGCCTTCCATGGCAAGGGCTCAAGGCAGACACCCTCAAAGAACGTTACCAGAAGATTGGCGACACAAAAAGAGCCACTCCCATTGAGGTGCTATGTGACGGTTACCCTGGTGAGTGAGTCCTTTGCCTTTTCATGTTTTTTTAAGGCAGAAGCCTTATGTAGCTTAGCAAAAAGTTCATTGGCGGCATAAACACGAACGAGGGGACGACCACCAAGGTCAACACCAAGCTTCTCTTACCGTCTTTCGTTACCAGAAGGGTCTCTCTTTATTCGGTGATGTGAGGGGCTTAAAGTATGTGTTGGTTCAGATCTGATTCATTGATACATTTTTCTTTAAAAAGATGCCACCAACCCCTGTTTTTATCTTCCTTGCTTTTGCCCCCAAAACAGCATTCAATCAGTTTTCATGCCATTGTCAAACTGATGTCTAGAACAGTGCATAACCTGTAAAAGTTTTCAGTCATGACATCATTTCAGCACATTATTGTGATTTTGTAAGAACTGGCTTTAACATGGTACCAGTGCAGCACATACTGGTGTTAGGTATACTTTGACATATGGTAATATCTGCAGGCATTGTGATGCAGCACATTGGCACTTCGATGCACAAATGAAACTTACATTGCATTATCCATATTAAGGCCATTGATGTGCACCTACAATGTAACTTGACACTGACTCTACATTGCATGGCTATGGTAGCTTTGGACCACTGTAAAACAAGCCTATCCACACTATCACTTTAAATGACCCCCAAACCACCTCCGATAATTTTTTAATGTTTCAAGTAAATGCGTGCATTGAGTTGGAAGAATGTCGTCATGATCAACAATGCCAAATGCAGCAGAACCTCAAGGCCCGCTGCTACGAGCTGCGAGCACCCCACAAATTTCAAGAAAACACCTCTTCTTTTCTCTGTATCTCTCAGCAGTCATCTTCTCAGCCGTGACACCAACACATCTGCTCGTCATCCACAATACGTGTTGATCCGCTTGCAGGTTTTTGCGCTCGCGGCTCTTTCTCTTGAACAGTGAGGAAGAACACTTGGCCGGGAGCACAGACGAGGTTATCAACAGAACATAGCGAAGGAAAGAGCTAAACGAGGGAAGGTGTCTTTTGTATCATCAGTCGTTTGTAACACCGCTTTTGTTGTGGAAAATTCACACTGCTACATGTTCATTTTATGATTGTCCACTACTGCAATACCACAACTAAATTTCAACCGCTTGGTGGTTTAAGGGCCCTTTAACTTGTAGTCTTTTGTCATCCTGAGCCTGTAACAGTTTTGTGCACTTGAATGACATTTGCTCCTAGCTCTGTTGTTTACCATATGAATATTTTTTTCCTGTGTAGAAAGGAAGAAGATTACGCCAATAAACCCCGTTTCACCTGCTTTATCTTTCTTCAGAAATGGCCACATACTTGAGGTACGTTAGGCGGCTAGACTTTTTTGAGACTCCAGACTATGACTACCTGAGGAAAATGTTTCATGACTTGTTCGAGCGCAAGGGCTATGTTGATGATGGAGAGTTCGACTGGACGGGGAAACAGATGGTGAGTGAATTGCGATTATTATCTAATTGTGTTTACTGAATTCTGTGTTTCAGTGTTATTTGCACTTCAACATTTGGCAAAATGCTACAGCATTCTTAACAATTGTCTGTTACCTTCTCTTTTGTTAATAAGTTTCTACTAGTATCAGTAGTGTAATGTGTTTTATTTTATCATTAGTGTTTAATTTACCTGTAGAGTCCCTGCAAAATTTTACAATGCTCTGCTTTATTTAGGTTTGCTGTGGTTAGGACATTGAAATGTAAAAGATACATTGCTTTATACAGAAGAACTTAGTGGTGGGCTTTTAGGTAATATGAGGGATACATAAAAAAAATATTGGTTACAGAATTAAGTGCACTGGAGGCATATCATTTTGTAATTTCATGGAACGATCATGCAATTTTCAACTAACTAGCATTTCTCCCCAAAATCGGGTTGCGGCCGTATGTGACTGAATCACTGAGGGATTGACGCCATAAAGCAATGCTTATTCTGGCCAGTACAAGGGAACACGTCTGAATTGTCTGTTTTTCTAATTAAAGATAGTCAAATTAAGGAGCTTTTACTTTATATAAAAGGGATTTAGTGGAAAATGCACTCTGTCAGATGGCTTCTTATGTAGGGCAAAAAGACACAATTGTGCAGAAACTACCAAGTTTACAGAGCTGTGTCACCTTTCCTGCCACCATCGCTAAATCATTGGAAAGCTCAAACTTTCGTTTTTTTTAATCGCCTCTTTTTGCACATGGTTGCTACATATGAAAGCCAAAGAACAAAGCACTGTACAGAGGACACACTTACCACAAGGGTCAGATGAGCTGGCCTATGGGCTGAGCTGGTAAAGTGGAATGTGTCATACGATATTCTACCGTGTGGCCATTTTAGCAACAACAAAAAAAAGCTCCATGTTTTTTAGTGGTAATATCTATGTAATATGTAGCATGTAATATCTATGTAGCCTTAGCTACATAGATACAGTTGAACCCTTTTATAAGAGGCAAGCTCCAGGCAGCAGTTCCTGTCCTTTATATGAGATGTCTCTTATAAGCAGGGTACCTCGTATGCATTTTCTTATCAACCCGTATTTCACTGTACATACAATGGTGTCTCTTATACCCATTTGTCATTTGTCTCTTGTGTCAGTGTCTTCTGTAAAGGGTTTCGACTGTATTACGCATTTCGCATTTTATGTAGGTGCTAGACCATGCACTACGAAATACCATGCCCTATTTTAAGATATGCCGCATCTAATGGCACTGGTGTGGGACAGCGTTCAGTTTGTGCCTGCGAACAGTAAGGTTGCTGTTCTCGACCACATACTCAGTTGCATTTAACGCAGAATTGTAATTTGCATAATAAAATTGAAATTTGCGTAATGCAAGGTCAAAGTATGGGGCACATCACAAGAAGGTGTACATGTGGTGTTGTCACCACCGTCACTGCTCTGGGCAAAAGTTTATTTGAAATACTATTAGTACACGTGAAAAAAAAAAGTCAACCTCAATGACGAAATTTTGAGGTGGGATCATTGTGCGGTAATGCAGTTCTTGTGGCTTACTCATTGCGTTTATCTATGTGTGTACATCATGATGTATTGGTTTGAGTTGCAAACAAGATAAAGAAATAATTTCTGCTTTCTGATTTTCAAATTGAGTTACATTTTCATATTTACATGTATTCACTCCATAACTCGTAATTAAATGTGTATGATAGTTTCGTAAGTGTGGCCTGTCATAAGCAGAGTTTTGAAATGATTGTCCTCATAGCAGGCTGTGGTGATAGGATAATACATGCACGAATGAGGGTATAATGCCCATTTGAAATTTTCAGCGAGCTGCAGTACTGCAGTTTCATCCATACTTGTGTTGTATTGGTGTTATCCAAGTTTTTAGTGAAAAGTACGATTCGGAAAACTGTGGCAGTTAAAAAAATGTTATGAGGATTTAGTTTCGCATTCATTCGCAACAGCGCACCCTGCTTGATAAGAGAATTGTAGTCCGGCAGTCGCTGGGTACCTCCTGTTTTTCTTGGGTCTTTCAAACGGCCGACCAGTTGTGCCACCAAGGTAGGTCGCCCTAGTAAAATGAAGAAGGTCGCCATTTTGCTTATCAGTGCTGCGTGATTCTTGCGTGCTGACTACTACCATTGCATGGCTGTCTTTTCCCTCTCTTCTGCCCTCGTATGCCACGATACATGACTCAGCCGGAAAACTTTATGCAGCTGAGGGCGCTGAGGAATGCGCTGCCCTCCGACGAGGAAAACTCAAGCCAGGTTTGTTACTCGGGGCTTCTGCTGGACTAGCGCAATCGGCTTGAGCTTCTTGAGGGGCATTCATACTGTAAAGCTTGCTGTCACTTAGTGGCCTCGGTCCACTGCTGTAGCGTTGCAGATGTGTAGCAATGATAGGGAATCCCATTGTGCAAGCTCATAGTTATTTTGCTTGTGTAATAGGTTTTCAAGTGAAAAAGTTCATTTTGTTGATTGCATCATTGCTCATGTCAGGCCAAGATTCCTGGGAGCTCAGTTGTTATGTTTGTGCTAAATGGGTAGATGGCAGGTTTGTGCAATTTAAATGCCAGTTTCACTACCTTTCACGCTTTGTTACATATTTTTCTTTCATTTGCAAATGTGCCAGGCATAGTCTTTTACAATCTTTTTTCTTATTTAATGTAAGATTTGTTAAACATGAATCCTAGGCTATGTAAACAATATAGATGTTCATTTTGGAATCTTATGGGCTGAAGAAAACTTCTGCTTAAATCAATATAGTGCTCCTGTTAATAATAACAGTAATACTACATTATTTTTTTTTTTGTACAAAACACCTCCTGCTCTACTTCTTGTTGCATCATGTAAGTAATTAGGTGCATGTTAAAGAACTTCAGGCGGCCAGAATCTTCAGAGCTCTCCTCTGCTGCGTCTGTCAATCGTGTTGTGGTTTCAGGACATTGAGCACGTCAGTTATTGTTATTATTACTATTATTATTATTATTATTATTATTATTATTATTGAGTAAGATACATTATGGCAGCCACAAAAGGCAAAAAACTATTGAATATATAAACTGAGTCTATGTTAAAGTAGAGCTGAAGATTATTAAGCTGGAGACAGCACTAAATATCCTATCTAAAGGGAAAACGTCTTAATCTGTAAGGGCAACCATACACAAATTGATCACAACCTCCCACTCCCACCCCTTATCTCAGTTTATGTAGAATTAACTGTATATGTAAACTTCCTCATGTGGTGCTTTTGTTTGGTATTGTGGTTTACTGCAGTAACCAGTAATAAATGGGGTTGCAAATAGTCATTTTTCAGACCCATATATAAGTTAAATTATGCCAAAAGCCAATTAAATATAAGGTACTTTTCAATTGGACCTACATAACAAACAGCCCATTGCACTAAATAATGAGTCTGGAAAACTGCAGTATTGGGTATTGTTACTAAGTGGATTTCATTATTTTTAAAATTATTTATAGAATCACTCTTTGTTCATGTTGAGCACTTTGTAATAATGTTTGACAACCTAAATTTCAGTTCCACTTGGACATCTACAGTAGGACTTTCAGCCTATGTGATTTTGTCGCTTTATCAGGAGGAGATGTAGAAAAGACTTCACACTCTCTAAAAATCACTTTTGTGTTTCCTTCTGTCACGTCCAGTACATAGCCCTTTCTCTGCTATTTTGCTGCCACGGCTTTATTTAACTTGGGCTACCCTATAAAGCAGTCATGTTAGCAGTTGTTGCTCCACTGGTTTGATGCTTACGTAGCCTAGAATTTAATGGGAACCATGTTGTGTGGAACAAAAAGGCGGATGAAAGCGGCATTGCTCAAAAAGTACGTTTTGTAAGGTGGAAACGTCATTTTTGCCATGCTCTCTATTGTTGTTTCCAAAGCTCTTATCGCCAATCCTGCAGTCTTCGTTACTGAGTACAGTAAGCATATTTGATCTTTCATCACTGTTTAGTCGCAAAGCATTGAATGTATTTAGTCTTGTACGCTTTGGCTTATTGTAGGGATGTTTGGGTCCATGTTTTGTGCTTCTGTGCTGCAAAAGCTCGACAACAAATGTGAATGTTGTACTGTTGAACAGCAGTGTCATAACAGATGAAGCCAGTTACCTGCAAAGCTGCCACCTCCTCCTTCACCACAACCGCCACTATCATTTTTTTTTTATTTTAAAACCTTTATTACTGAGGTGTCGCAATTGTGCACAAGTCTACAACAAAGATGCAGCCATGAGAATTTTGCAAAACTGTTCCGTAATAGCTGAGTTAACACACGTCTGGTGTTACAAAAGATGCTTTCAGCTCATTCAATATTTCTTTTGCTTTGCTCCGTTCATATGCTTGTCTCTCCTCCTGGCTAACTGCCCTCTTCTCATCGTGCGAGGAGAAATAGCAGCGTGCGTACATACGTGTGAGGGAGAAGCGGATATTGTGAATGATAAGCTGTTGTCGTCACGGCAAAGTTCAGAGGATTAGAAATGCCAGAAGGCGCAAAGAAGCGCAGGAATCGTTTCTTGGCATTTGTGACGTGTGCATGACTCACAGCGCTGCTTTGTTAAACATTGTTGACCGTGGCAGTGCTATCAACATGTATGTGTTTCCTTTTAATGTTAAAAAATTAACGGATGTGACTGAGCAGCCCTCTAAATGAAATGAAAGCAGTGCCCTGTAATTAATTTACTATAATATAATGCTTGTTTCTACTAACTTATAAATTTATTTGAATTTAGCACGTTCTAAAAATTACTTCACAATTGCTTGCACTTTACACTCGACTGCAAATCGAAAACCGCGTTCACAGTAGCTGTGTAGCTGTGGCAGCAGCCAACCGATTTTCTCCGGATTTTCCAGGAGACTCCCGGATTTCGAATTTATCTTATGTTTGTATGGTAGTCATGATAATCTTCCGAAAATTAAATTTTGTGCGTGATCTGACCGCATTGACAGAAACGCAGGCCTATTCCACGCTGGCTTTTTGGGAACCTATCACATTTTGTAAAGAAATATATGTGGCGTTCATCTAAACGTACAGTAGAAGCTCAGTGATATGAAACTGGCAGATACGAATTAGTGAAATTTTCCTGCCAAATACCATGTACTGTATCCATTGGGCACTAATTCGGATGTTTCAAACACTTCTCTTCATAGTGAGGGGTAATATGAACTTTAGTACCTAAACTGGGGAATGAATGCCAAGAGCAGCGTGCCTAGAAGCTTCAAGAGGAGACGTGCGGCCAATGTACGCACCGTCTTTAACAGTGTCTATGCTTGGTGTTTGCCACAACTGCTGTGGATGAAACAGTGGTCACTCTTAACTCGATCATATATGGCGATGATGTAACTGATAAACTCCAAAAGTGTGCGCGTCCAACGCTCGACCAGTCAAAGCGATGTTGCTTCCTGCAAACGCTGTGGACAAGATCGCGATTCATGCGTTCATAGATATTAATAATCGGCTTGGTTCTAAAGGCATGTACGCACGTCGGTGCATGCGGATTGAAAACGGAACTGCTGTTTGCCGCAACTGCCGTCGTTTGCCACAACCATCACACACGAAATCACACACACGCGCGCACACGCACACACACGCACACACACACACACACACACACCCCTGTCGCGGCGACGCGATAGGGGTCTACGAGCCCCAAGCGCCAGCCTGCTGACACAGCTGTAGATTAAAGTCAGAAGACGATAAAGACGTAAAAAAGGCTAAAAGCTTTTCGGCGTTCCTGTCCCAAGAATGTAGTAGCGTAGCAAAGCCTTGACCCTCGCTTTTGCGGCAGCTAGCTGCGCTGTCCCGTCCAATCATTGGTGTCCCAGGAAGACATATGTGAGATTTTATGGCAGAAATAGATTCAGCTAGTTGTTTTGGTGGTGTGAAATTTTGTGTGTATGAGCGCTCTTCCGTTCAGATTCTCACCTTATTTAGGAAACATACCGTCATGTGTTTGGTCACTCCAAGCCATTATAAAACTTCAACGCTGATGTTTACGCTTGCAGGATTGTTGGGACCCCCCCAATTTTCTGTGATTTTCTTTGTTTTCTTTTGATGCGAAAAAAGGGGGCAAATAAATTGGCACAACCCCCGCCCCCTTCCCTTTGCAGAAATTTCCCAGATTCAGAATCCTAAACTCAGCAGGTATGCTATTGTCAAAACTGCAGATCCAGTGCCATTGCCATCACAAAATAGCGATGGAGCACATTTTGTGGCAGGTGTGTGTAGGAGAGCATATTTGGCCATGATTCGGAAAGGGTCACGTGACACATTAGATCACATGATCTTGTCTCCATAATGCCCAGCTGCCTGACCCAAGGCAGTAAGTAGTTGTGAATACATGACGTCATAAAATACGTGACCTCCTATATGTATGTGGTTTCCATGCTGCACCATGGAGGCCAACTGTGCATCGAATGTAACATGAATCACCAAAGATAAAGAAATGCCAGCAGAATAAATCTAAAATTTTATCATCTGAAATTGTGCTTGTCTCTTTTTTTCTCTCTTTCTTCTTGTCTTCAGTATGTTGTTTCTTTTGAAAATTTTGGTATCGTTATATTCAGGCACATCTTCATTTTAAACTTGTGAAAATTAGGTGCACATAATATTCAAGCAAATACAGTAGTTTGTTTCAGCACTAGGACATGAATTTTAAATGTTTTGGGATTGTTACATTACACTAGTTTCAAAAACGTTAAACAGAGTACTGTGGTAACTTGGAATGCATTGTATATATTTTAATACTGCTATCTTAGACACTTTCGGTTTCAATATCAAGGGAGTGGCTTCTCAATGATGTGTCATGAGAGTGCGACGTCATGGAGAGACATCAATTTGTGACGTATTAGTCACAGATCAGCCATCTGCTTGTGGTACACGTAAAGAACGATTAGTGTATTGTCTCCAGCGACCCCGACAGGAATTGCTCTGATTCGTGGTGGATGCAGAATTCCCAAGCTCGGCAGAACTGTATTGGCTTGTTGGGATAATGTCTATTGCAGTGGGGCTGCCTCGCAGATGCTGAGAGATGAAAACTTTAAAAGCTGAAGTAAAATATTGTATACGTGTTGGCTGACTCCGGTGTGTGAAAAGCGTTAACACTGTATACTAAAGAAATGAAAAGTGTCTCTTCTGGAAGTCTCAAAATAGGGTCAGTACTCCTTTATGTGGCACCACCATACCTACCTAGCCTTATGGCTACACAATGTCAGAAGATTTTGCTGGGCATAATGACATTATTATAACATTGATGCCAGCCTGTTCTGACATTTCTAGGCAACTTTACTGATAACAGTATCATTTGCACAACAGTTGGGCATTCTAATGCAATAGTTTTATGTATAAAGAGTGTGTGTTATAATTTCTAAAACTTCGTAAGCAGGTGTGTACTCTTTCATAAATTAACAGTGATAATGCTAATGCCCTTCTCACTGACCTACACAAAGCCTGTGATGTTCATCCGGAATGGCTTGTGTGTTTGGTGTCACAGAATCAGTCCTTGCTTTGTTTAATTATGTGCACCTTGCTTCAAACATGAATTATTTGGCCTTTCTGTGCGATGCCATTTAAAACACTGTTTTAATCGAAATATATACTGAAGCTTGTAACAGATCTTTGTGGAATAGAAGTGTTCTACGACAGTGGTAGCAGCATTTGAAGATTTCTTGTTTGGCAGACCATTCGCTAAGTTATCCATGTAGGAGGGATACATGACTTGAATGAACGTTCGTCTCAATTCCTCTCGGCTGTTCTAATGCGCTTTTCAGGTTCATATTGAGTATTTGTATGCTGAGGTAGCTGATGTAGTCCTCACTGCTTTTGTCAGCTGCACACTGTGCAGGTGCAAGTTTTGGCATAGATGTCTTTTTCTTTCAGAGATATCAACATTGGCTGACAAATTAGCACCAGAATTTTATTGAAGTGTGCCTAGCATGCTCAGCAAAGTGGTCAATGATTCTAAATGAAAAGTTACATTTGGCAGGTCTAGCCAGCCCAAAAATGAACGCATTTGACTTGTGGCTTGTTAGAGTTCAATTTCGCTTTTGGGATTTATGCGATATTGTGGTAGTGTTAGCATATCTTAGTGCATTTCCAAATAGGTCAGCGTTCTAAAAAGCCGCTCTGTGCCAAGACGTCCATAGTTGTATGATGTGACTTGATTGAGCTTTCAGAAAAGGCATGTCGACCTACACACACCAAGTTCTGCGGCGTGTTCTGCTGCTCGTATTCTTCTATGTTATTTCTAGAATCTGTGCTTGCTTGTAGGGAACTCCATGCCACCTTTGCAAGAGAGCATGCTTGCCGAGGCTGATGTAGCAACTATGCACAATAGCAGGCTTTAGGGCTACTCGTGAACTTGCCCAAGTCAAGCAACTGCTGTTGTGTGTCTGCACAGCAGTGTTCTTTGCAGTCTCTGGCCTGGTGCTGTTTAGTGTAGCAAGTGTATGTGTTCCTGCGGGGAACCTCATAAAGATGTTCCCTCCACCCTTTCCTTCTCTGCCCCCTTCTCTTTCTCCCTCCCTTGCTGCCGTTTCAGTCAACCCCCGTGGGGTCCCTCCAGACTGGACAGGAGGTCATCGTTTCCCCAAACAGGGAAAGGCACATTACTACAAATGCCCGGGTAAGGCAGCCAAGCATGCGATACCCTTTAGTCCCTCTTGCTTGGCCCCCTCTCTCTGTTCCTTGGCCGGTCCCTCTTCTTTTTTCAACCTTTCCTTGGCTCTGCATGGCACTGTTTCGGGCAGTGGTACAAGTGGATATGACCATCGCAGCATCTGGTTATTTCTGTGAGGTTCTGTTCGACCTTGCATGTTGCAGTGACAGCACTTGGTATTGTTTTTGCTAATTAAATGGCTCTGTTTGGGCTTTTCAGATAGTAACCTAGTTATCTGTACAAATTGTGATACTGCTGCATGTTCTTGCACCAATATGGGTGGTTGTGTTTGTTTGCCTACATCCATCTTCTCTCAGCATGACCTAATTCACGAGCATCGTGCAAGCTCATGTCATGTGGCACACACACTTTTTGGCATTTTACCCAGTTTCGTGGTTTGCAATTTCCTTATGGGAGTTTTGCAGCAAATTAGTGATGCTAATAATCATTTCAAAACATAATGTGTTTTGTAAGTATAAATATTCTTGTATATCTTCAGGGAGTAAAAGGGCCTGAATAAACAGTGTTATTAGGCAATTAATATTGTATTTGGTGCACAATGTGCAACTATCTGGCACTGATCCAAAGCTCGATTCAACTACTTGTTAACTGTAGACATGATATTCACCTGTGGAAAATTTACCCTGTGTCAAGTATGATATTGCCTTGTTTCTGTCTCCACAATTGAACTGCTGAGAACGACAAACCTTGCTTCAGGCTGCTATTTCCTTGGGTTAGACTACGTAAAAACTTGTTTGTTTACATGTATATTTATCATAGTAGTAGTATTCCTGGTAAGGAGGAAAACAGTGGTTTTGCAAATGTGAGGACAGGTATTCACCTATTGCTCAGGGAGCTTTTGTTTTGACCTTTAGCAGCAACTGCTTGTTTTCCTTTTTTTTAATTCTAATTTAGGCTTAACTTCGTTGTTTGTAGGGGCCAATAGCCTTCTCTCATCTTTGATTAGCTTGCCTCTGTTATCAAGCTGACCTGAGCTTGTCTTGTAACTTGAACTGAGCCTAAAGCCTCCATGTTTTTTATAGCATGTTTAGGGCAGTATTGTACAGCAAAGTGGCGTACTGTTTTAAAGTATTGCAAGTAATTAGTGGCACCTGTAGAGGTGTCTTACATGAAGTAAGAATTTTGACTGCTAGTCAAGCTGCCCCAGAAGACTGTTACGAAATCTATTGTATGTCAATTTCAGTAGGACGATGTGCAAGAACCTTAGATGTTTAAAGTAAAATTGATCCGTAGTCCCCGAATAATGAGCATCATGATCATATTGTTTTAGCACTTAAAGCACAATCATTCACTACTTTTTTCTATCTTGTGTGCATTCATGTCTAAGGGTCATACTTAAGTTTCCTTTTTAACAAATGGGCATCAGTTTTGAAAAGTAGACGTGCTTTTCAGTTGCAATAGGTAAGAACCATGGCTTCACTTTAGCTTCACTTGTTATTACGTGACGTGCAAAATTTCCTGAACAAAAGTATGCAACCGCATCAAACAGCATTAGCAAATGGCTAAAACACTGATTGTGGACATTGTGCTGGGATAAAGGTTGCTTAACGAAGGGGAGAAAATAGCTTTTACATGAGACATGAGCATAGTGTTTCCTGTTATGGTGCCCATGTGGCAGGAGGCGTAGAAATAACCAAAGATTGCCTCACAAACAAATTTAAAGGGCAGAACCTGGTGTGCTAAGTGCCCCTGTGCTTGCGACACAGATTGCTAAGCAGCATGCATTGCACAAACAAGCATTTGGAAGGAAAATGCAACAGGTAACTGGCAAGGCAACACTGGTATGCAAATTTCATTAAAATTTTAATGTATCATGTTTATGATCTCCTTGGCTATAATTCGGAAAGGAAGACTGAAGAGAGACACAAAACATTTAACAAGGCTGATGATGTGGCCTCTACGCAATAATATCTGGTATTTGCCCTCTCTGTCTTGTAGCATCTGGAATACCACAGGAGTCACCCCATTAGTCAGTGCCTAGGCTAGGTGCGATTGCTTGTACTGTGGCTGCAGAAGTTTCATTGGCACCTGTACCGCATTCTAAATACTGACTGTAATTTTTCCTTTGTGTTTGTGTGTGCATGTACATTCTCTTCCTATCATGTCTCGGTCCCTCATTTAGCAAATCAATTAGCATTAAAATGCTGCACAAGTCTGTCAGTGTTGATAATGCCATTATGGATGCCGGCCTCTGTGAACCTGCAGTCAAACCCCCAGAAGAATGCATGGTTGGACCAAAGCAACCCACGGCAGGCTGGCAATACGCTGCTTGCTGAAAAGCTAGTGCATCAGGGAGGCGGGGCTGGTGGTGTGCCCCAGGGCTCGGTTCAGGTCGTCTCTTCTACCAACGGCGACCTTGCCAACGATGACCCAACCACGGGGCACTCAAACACCCCTATCGCATTACCTGTCGAAGTGGAGGTCGTCTCAGATACCAAGTGAGTTGCATTCTGCTGCAATGTCAACATTATCATTATCGACTGTCAGCATTGTGTCTTGTGTAGCATCAGTCGTATCACTAGCAACATAGGGTATACTTTCACTCTCCATCAGGTAGTTCACTACACCAGTCATCTTTGTCCTTCCTAACACCACCCATGCCCATGTTCTCTGAAGCGGAGTTCAAGGGGTATACTTGCACTTCGACATGTCATTTTAGAGTATGTGTTGGAATAAATCGACGTAGTGATCGGTCTTCCACTCACCTGCTAAACAAATCAGCTTCTGCCTAGAGTGACTGGATAGAGCTCCTGGTTGTCATCATACAAAGGTTCATTGGATCACTACATCATCCCTCGAATAATGTGGTCACTCCAGCTTAGTGACATGCTGCAGGGAAAGATTCCTGGGTGGAATCTGTGCTACCAAGTGTTCTTGGCATAAGATGTATATCTAAGTCTGGTACTCTGTGAACTGTCTTATAGGCACTGTAAAAAGTATTGAAGCAAACATTTGTTTGTTCAGTTTGAGAGGCAACACTATTATACTCTTCCAAGTCATCAAAGACATTCAGTTGATTACTATATTCCTGTATTGATTACTGTATTCTTTGTTAATGGATGGTTACCATAAAGCATCATCAAAGTAGCGAGAGCATTGAATATTGTAGTTCGTGGTTTTAACTTTTTACGTTATGGGAATCGGATCGGCATTTTTCATAGATGCAACACCAACCGTCAACCCATTGTTTAGAAGTGATTTAGATTGAGCTAGAAGTGCGCAGATAATCCCCGAGACACAAGTTTGTCCAACTAAGCACTCAACATGAAACAAGCAGCGAGCCTCTTTTTCAAGACTGTATATTTCTGGTGTGCGTGCATGTGTGTGTGCGTATACCCGCAAAACCTCATCTGCACACTTAACTTGTCGGTCTCCCCCCCTCGTCTCTTCTCTTAAAATCCAGTAAGTTAACCTTAACTTAGACCTGCCTATGCACTCTGCGCCCGACCCATGTGCAGACATTAGCAGTCATGCAGGCACTGTGGAAACAGAGTGCGATGAAACATAAACGTACTGGAGAAATATACAGGGGATCCATAGCCACCATAGTCCTTCGTAATGAAATCGACAAAATCCCAACAAAGAAGGGTGTAAGGCAGGGAGATGTGATCTCTCCGGTGTATTCACCGCGTGTTCACGGGATGTATTCATAGCCTTAGACTGGGAAGAGTTTGGGATAACACTTGATAGGGTGTATATTAGTAACCTGTGATTCTCTGGTTACATTGCATTGATGAGTAACTCAGGGGGACTAATTACAACTCTTGATCACTGAATTGGACAGGGAATGCAGAGGAGTAGGCATGAAAATTGGTATGCATAAAGCTAAAGTAATGTTCAACAGTTTTGGGAGAGAACAGCGCTTCGTGGTAGGTTGCAAGACACTGGAAGTAGTAAAGGAATACGTTTCCTTATGGGACAAGTAAAAACTATGGAGCCGAACCATGAGAGTGATATAACTAGAAAGAATAACGATGCAAAAGAAGACAGTCGATTAGCGGTCTCAGCTCATGAATGGTAGATTACCACTATCCCTCAAGAGAAGGGTATATAACAACTGTACCTTACCGTTACTATGCAGGGGTGGAAGTGTTGCACCAATTTAGCCACACTGCGCCAGAGTGCTTCTGCTGTGCCTTCCTGCTCCGAAATGCAATATTGCGCCGGAACTTCTCTCACGCTGTCTTTTGTATCGTCATTTGCGACGTGGATTGCGCAAGCGAGCTGCTTATCATCATCATTATTATCACTTGACGCGCTCTGTGACATGGGTGACTGCACAAAACAAGCATTCACGCCTCAAGGGTGAAGCAATGAATGCTTAGCAAAAATGGCAGCATATCCACGGAGTGAATGATGGAGAGTGGGGCGAAGCATTCGTCCGTCCATGCGTCCGTCTGTGTGACCGTCCATGCGTCTGTTTGTGCGCCCGTCCCTGCGTTCTTTCATGCATCCGCCCCTGCGTTCGTTCATGCATCTATTCAACACTCCAAGTCCCACCATCTCGCATCTTTTAGGGGCGAAGCTCCTTAGGGCGTGGGCTGTGCGTCCCCTGTAGCCTGTATGTAGCCACCTCTAGTTTAGTTCTTGCAGTGTTCACTAGATGGCGGTACCGTCCCCTGTATGTAGCCACCTCTAGTTTAGTTCTTGCAGTGTTCACTAGATGGCGGTACGGTCTCCTGTATGTAGCCACCTCTCGTTTAGTTCTTGTAGTGTTTACTAGATGGTGGTACTTGTAGCTGATGATGAAAAGATGCAAGATGTTATAAACTAGAAAGCGGTACTTGTAGTTGATGAAAGACGCGAGATCTTATAAAATAGGAATGATGTCACATATGGCGCGTGTCATTGGTTGAAGGCAATCGTTCGATTTAGTGCGGCGACGTACGCTAGGGGGAGCGTTGTAATAAAATCCGTTCGCTGTTGGCGCGCGCTCGGAGTCACCGGATGGATAAGGCTGCACAGCGGAGAGAGCGCAAGGCGGCAGCAGCGCGCGCTCGCAGACAGAATCCCGATGTGCGAGCGCGCGAGGCAAGGGACATCGCAAGCCATCCATCGTCTAAGAACAAATAAAAGTTGATTTGTGTATATACACACACAGCGTTTCTCACGTCTTTACATGATGATCGACTGGGCGAATTACACGGAAGATTCACAGTTTACCGATGAATCCCTCCGGAGCTTCGCCCATTCATCATCATTCACCCCGTGAATATGCCGTAATTTTTTTATCATATATTCCCCATATAGAAGCACCGCCATCCAGCGGACATTCCAAGGACTAAACGAGAGGTGGCACACGCACACTTTCTTACGGCCTGCGCTTTGGGTCCACTTCCCACCTTTAACCACCTCGAGTTCATGGTATATTCTAGTTCACTGTATTCATGGCACTGCGACCAAACGCTCGCTAAACCTTTCGAAAACCAAGGAGGTAACGCCCAGCGAGTATAACGTAGCAACCTTTCCCTGTCAGATAGGGCTCAATTTGCATGCCAATGGCTGCTAATGAGAAATGAGAGACAGGAGAATTCGGCTTTTACTTTCTTACGGCTTGCGCTTCGTATCTACTTCTCATTTTTAACCACCTTGAGTTCATTCATGGTATATACAAGTTCATTGTATTCATGGCACTGCGGCTCAACGCTCGCTAAACCTTTCTAAAGCTAAGGAGGTTACACCCAGCGAGTATAATGAGCATCCCTTTCTTGTCCGATAGTGCTCAATGTACATGCCAATCGCTGCTAATGGGGATCGCAGCGTGCGCGTTGACTAAAAATCCGAATGCTCATGTCTCTCATTCCCCATTAGCAGCCATTGGCATGTACATTGAGCACTATTTTTTATTGTTAAACAACGCACAGAAGAAATCTCTCACTGGCACCACCTTGGAGGTCAAGTGTTATACCTATTTCGGGTATGTGCCACTGGTGGTTACATACGAGGGACGCCCAAGCCACGCCATAAGGAGCTTCGCCCCTAAAAAATCGAATGTTATAAGAAGTAAGGCTATCAGCTAGGCTTTTGGAATGCATCTCGTGTAACTTCAAAACGCTGGGGATGTATGGGAATATGGTGGCTTCATGGAGTGAAGTGGTTTTCGTACTCTTAACGCAAAGTAAGATGGCCATTTGCTGATCTCTGCCGAGGTTGCACGCGCGTTAGCGCCAACGACTGCGCCTTTGTCGTCAAAGTTCAAGTAATGACGCAGCCTCTCCGCACACTTATTTGCCCGACGGTGAACAGGCGAGGCCTTTGCTCTCAGCTTGAGCATGTTTCGCGCACAGAGCGATGCTATTGCATGCACTTTTCGTGCAACTGAGATAACCGGCTCTCTTCATCTCTGCCGCGTTAGTTGCAAGCACTTGCACACACGTGCTTCAAAATACGGACACTTTCACGGGACCGCCACAAGCCTTATAGAGCCACCTCAAGTTTTGCACCCTGAAACTCTTGCAAGTCCGAACTTTTTATTCAAATCGCATGACCAAAAATGCATCAACAAAGCCACCACCACTCCCGCGCCATAGCAAATTTTGTACGTCTTTGCCGCAGTGCTACAACACTGTGCGGTGAAGCTAATGGCAAAACTGAAGGTGCGTTGGGAGACAATGGGGTTGTGGGCAGGGCTACAGTAGCTTGAATTTCTCGTTTTATTCTACTTTTCAAGGACTTCATGCTCCATTACCTTTCCGC
The DNA here is from genome assembly GCF_013339725.1 of Rhipicephalus microplus. Classification (NCBI taxonomy): domain Eukaryota; kingdom Metazoa; phylum Arthropoda; class Arachnida; order Ixodida; family Ixodidae; genus Rhipicephalus; species Rhipicephalus microplus. Next base: position 258,946,569 of record NC_051165.1, on the reverse strand, counting down.
GCAAACACGCGACAGCCAGAATTCGTTGTTGTTACCAATGTTCTTTCTCAATTCAGTATTGCAATAGTGGGTTTAAATACCGTATTTATGTGCATAATTTGCACATCCCTAATATTTTGCCAGCTTTTCGGAAAAAATTTTTACTCGCATATTTAACGCTCCCCAACCCACCCGAGCCAGCTCGCCGGAGCGCGCACCTTTGGACTTCTCGATTCTTCGGCCGGTTGCGCGCCTCTTCGAACCGACGAGCGCACCAAACAGGCTGCGAGTACGAAGTCCCTTCTTTCGAAGACTTCCTCCGAACTATGGTCCCTAGAATACCACACCCAAACGCAAACCTGTTGACGGGTCATTGGAACTGCTCGAGTGTTTGCCTCCTCCTATCTTCCAATTACCACCGCGATAATGGCGAGAATGCACGCTCGCGTTACGACACTGATGACTTTCTGCATTGGAGGCGTGTGAGGGCCTGTCGCTTCAACTGTTCCCCTATTTCCGTTCCCCTAGTTTCGGAAGTTTAGGTTTCGCCATCCGACCGACACGTTTTGACCTCTCTCTTGCGATGTGCTACAGTAATTATATATATGGCAAAACTGAAGCTCACTGTTGTAAATTTCGCCGAAGAAAACGGGAAGCATGCCGCAGTAAAGCACTTCCAGAAAAAGTACCCCAGCGCGATGACCGGTGCGATCGGTATGAGAGAAAGCAGTAATGCAAGTTTCCTGCCATTAAAGGAGGCCTTTTCAATTATGTGCGGATACTTAGTTCTTCCTGCATCGCCGTGTCGTGGGACCTAGTTTCTCCCAGCATTGTCAAAAGAGCTTCAAGAAAATAGGGCATTTGGTCGCGCTCGACGGAATTGAGAATGCGCTTCGGGAAGGCGGTGGCAGCAGCCGCAACGATGATTCCCAATCGGACTTCGCAGTCAGTGATTCCCACTAGACCGCGCGTCACCGGATCTGACTGGTTAAAGTGCGTGCTCGTTCTTTCAAAAATAACAAGTATACACTTCGTTTGTGTTTTAATTTTTTTTTTTATGTATATACTGTGCGCGTTAGGACTGTGACTTGCTATTTCGTATGCACTTGCGATATCCCTGTGTAATTCGCGCACCCCCTTCTCAAGGCCCTAAAATCGCGAAAAAAAAAAAAATATATATATATATATATATATATATACACACACACACACGCTCAAACCTCATTATAACAAAATTGAATCTTATGCAAAAATAAGTACGTTATATCCAAACACGTGTAATAGAAATTTATTTATAACATTCTATCACTTGCTAAACTGATGTTCATTTACTTTTTTATAACCAATATTTTGTTATATCTGGGTTCGTTATATAGAGGTCTGAGTGTATATATTGTACCGAAGCATAGTGGCGCTAGCTCTGTGCCAGCGTGAAAGAAGACGTTGACGTCCATGTGTGGCTCGTGTTTGCCGGGTTCCTGCATGTACCAGCTTGTTGCGGCTAACGTTTCTCGAATAATAACCTGTGTTTACGCAACCTTGCTCGTTGCATTTGGTGGAAACGTGCTGGGTAACGTTCTGGAGCAGCTTCGCAGCCGTAAGCTACCATCTCAGTCCGCGATGACCGAGCGCGTCGATCCCCCTCAAGGCTCTTCCACGCTGCCACCTGTCATGTGTTCTGGTGTACTTCGTCTGCGTGACCCACCAGTATACAACGGCACTGAAGATCAAGATGTCGAGGACTGGCTGGCAGAGTACGAGCATGCCAGCGCGATTAACAAGTGGGATGACCCTGCGAAGCTGACTCACGTCATCTTCTACTTGACGAATTTGGCCACCTATGGTTCACCAACCACCAAGCCGACATCTCCACCTGGTCGGTTTTCAAAGAGGCCGTCACCTCGTTTTTCGGTCGTCCAGCCATGTGTAAGCTTCGTGCTGAACTGGGCCTGCCGGGACGATTTCAGCGAAATGGTGAGAGCTTCACGAGCTACATTGAGGATGTGATCAGCCTCTGTAGACGAGTTGATGCGAGGATGACGGAAGCTGACAGAATAAAGAATATATTGAAAGGCATTGATGACGACGCTTTTCATATGCTTGTGGCCAAAGACCCACAGACCGTCACGGCCGTGATTCAGCTATGTCAAAGTTCGATGAGCTGCGCAAGCAACGAAGTTTCTACACGTCGCGCTAATACGCAACAGCTGATATTTCGGCCTCGGAGTGCAAAAGCAGTGGCCCCGACTACAGCGTGTTAACGCCTCAAATTCAACAGTACATCCGGGAGAAAGTTGCTCGACAGCTCTCTCTTGTCGCCACCATCAACGGAGACCCCCACAACACTGGACCACTCACTTCGCCGTGCTATTCAGACGCAAGTTGCCGAGGCTCTCCCTTCGCCCGCATCCCCAATATCAGTGGCTGCGCCGCTGACTTATGCAGACGCCGTCCGCCGACCTCCTGCCCAACCGCCGCTCCCTTCATACAGTCCAGCCACCAACTACTACAGGTCACCAGTTTCGGTTTATCCAGTAAATCGGCCCTTTCCACCACCTCGAGCACCTGTAAACTTTTGGCGTACTCCGGATAACCGGCCCGTATGTCGCGCGCTACTGTCGTCGCCGTGGATTCTATTTTAATGATGTTCAGCATTCCGGCAACATACCTCGGCAATCAATCGCATGTGACACCTGATTCACATGACACCCCGCTCACGTCGACCAGACTTCAGCCAACGTCGATCTCCTTCACCCCGTCTTCGGTCTCCTTCCCCCATGCTTCACCGTTCCAACCACGCCCAGGAGGAAAACTAACAGTCGCAGTTCCTGAGGCAAGAGCTGCGCCACCGACGAAATTTTTAAGGCCTCATCTTTCGCCCCCTAACGAGATAGCCGTGTTTGTGGACGGTTTCGCCACAACTGCTCTTGTCGACACAGGTGCCGCTATTTGTATAATCAGTGAAGTGTTATGCCGCAAACTGAACAAAGTGACGACTCCACTGGTTGAAATTTCTTTATGCATAGCGAGTTCGCAACACGTTCAACCTTCTGCCACTATGCTTCGGTACAATATATATAATTTCTTGGCGAGTGTAGTTGCTTCATCAGCCTTAAATATTTACTAAGAGCCGCTGGAACCTCGTTGCTTCTCAGAAATTAAAAACAGATTTCTAATTAATTAACAATGATGTCTGAATCCAGGAATATGCTCCGAATAACTTGTGTTTCTTCCAAGCGCACGCTTTGATACTCCAAAGCTGCCCCAAAACTGCATTATTCTGCTCTCCGAGTTGCCCCAGAAGACTGAAACCTGCTTCCACCCCTGCCAATGGAGGAAAAAAAATAGAAGGCTTAAAAAGAGAGCCCATCTTGAATTGAGGACGAGGCAGTCAGCAATGGAAAGGAAAAAGATTGGTGTAACCTTTATGGAAAAGAGCAGAGTAGGTCAGGGAACAAATGAGTGTTGAGTATATCGTAGTTGAAATCGAAAAGAAGAAGTAAGGTGTTTACCAATTATTGAATAGAAGGCTTTTGATGCCCCATCAAGCAGGAAAAGTTACTGTCAGCATCAACGTAAGTCAAGCAAAACATCATCGTGTAATCACAACAGCATGGTGGTAAACATGGCGTCACATGCTGTTTTCATCACATGACGTCGCAGCTTGGTGGGTTGGTCCCGGAGGCACATAAAGTGCATAAATCTTGCCCCGATCTCAGAGAGAGGACAAAACCACTGTATGGTCGGATACAAATTAAAAAGTGTGGGGAGCACCCCCTCCCCCCCCCCCTACCAGACAATGGAAGCAGAGCAGTCGATCACCTCCGCAACTATAGAAACATACTTAAACCTCGGTATAACGAAATATTGGTTATAACAAAGTAAATGAAAAATAGTCTTGCAATAGATATAGTGCGAGGAATAAAGGAATAAACCTTTATAAAGAATTTTCAAATATAACAAACTTGTTTTCATGCAAGATGCAACTGCATTTTAATGAGGCTTAAGTGTACTCCCTCTCATGCTCTCGGTAAGTGTATAAATTCAATAGCGGCAAAAACACACGCAACCCGCTGTGCGTGGCAAACGCCATCGCAGCAGGCACATGCATTTGTGTTCCCATTTGCATTTTACGCGATGCAGCAGCAATGCTTGGAGTCTTAGACAAGAGACTCCAGGTGTTCCTGCCACGTCGCGTGAAACGGGAATGGAAACGCAAATGCACGTGCTTGCTGAACACAGCATGTTGCGCTAGTTTTTGCTGATAGTGATAGTGCTTTTTGAAGGCGGGGCCACTAGGCGTCCAGTTCATAATATCAGTCCGGATCGCACGCCCACTGGTGCCCGATTGTGTGCATCCACCTTTCAGGAGGAAATGCCCCGTACTTCTAAAGTTGTATCTGACTGTAAGTCAGAAGGCTTTCAGGGGCAGGGCATCAGTAGTAGTCAAATTGCCTTCGAGTTGTGTGAGGCAAATGCTTGAATAACCCTGAGAGCTTTTGTCTGGCCAACTGACCAATATCATTTGTGAAGCTGATAATTCCCATGCCGTGACTTTTTACAGGTGCTGCTGCTTCTTCAAGAAGAAGAAAAAAATAGGGCGCCAGAAGTGACTGGCCCTAGCGGCTTCGGCCACACCTGACCAGGAGGCCACGCTGCTCTGGACGTCCCCTTCAGATTCCAAGGAGAGTGTGCCCTGTGCTGCCCCTCCGCACGCCACGGTGGCTGCTGGTGCACCACATGTCTCGTCCTCGGCCTTCTGAAGGCACCGCGCTATTTATACCAGACACTCCCCACCATGCCTCACGAACCACCCGGACTGCTGAGGAAGAGACGTGTCGCCCACCTCTTTTTCGATGCTCGGTCAGTTCCGAGAGGGGCACATTGCCACTGTGTCAGACGTGTTGTGCACTCTTACTCGCATGGTGAACAGACAGGAGGCAGGGCTTTCTTTATTTTGTTTTATTTTTTCCCCCTTTTCTGTGAAGGTATTTGCAGTGGCCCAACTGTTGCTAGGGCTGTTGTGCAATGGCAGTGTTACAGGATGGTAGAACTTGCCCGAGCCCCCCCCCCCCACCCACCCTTTTCTTGTCCCTATATTGTTTCATTACCAGGTGACCTGTCTTGCCAGTTACTACACACCCATGGACATGTGCTGTCATAAGTTGCCAGTTATCTTGTGAATGCATAACAACTTTATCTACGGTGGTGTTTTGCAGCAGTCGGCCATTTTCTTTTTTTCCCCTCTGTTGCAGTTCCAGCTGCTGAAGAGAGCTGTCGAACGAATATTTATGGCAGTTCTGAGGTTCTCGATGTAACGATAAGGGTACGTAAGGATTCACTTTAGAGGCCTCCAAAAAACTTCTTATACTGCCTGGGAGGATGACATTGTCTTGTCTCACCTTCCATTTGCCCTAGATGACACGAGAGAGTTCTTTTGTTAAATAGGTGTCTTATTAGTCTTATTACTTTTTCTGCTTTTTACAAAATTTTTGGTTCTAACAGAAACTGTGGCTCGCTGGCGAGTTAGGTTTTTGTTTTAATGCCGCTATGCCTTTGCAGGCCTCTCGCCGTTGTCGTCTGATGCATCAGGCACACGTTGATAATGTGTGCGCTGAAGATAGTGCGAGTTTGAGTAGTCCTGGTAACTCTTAGCAGTAGAGAGGGGGAGAAAACAAATGTTTTCCCACTAAGCAAGAAAACTGAGCAGTGTTTCCTCACGCCCAGCCGCGTCACATTTTTTGCTAGCTGGCACGTGACATCACTATAGTCTTCACGTGTCAAGCAAAAAAATGCATCCCTGGTGCATATCTGTGCGAAGAGAGAGTAGTCAAGTCACCAAGTGACGGTGGCCGGAGCAAGCGTTGGTTGTTGAGCACAGATGCAGGGCGGGATTTATAGAAAGAAAAGGAAGACAAGTTGCACATGTGTGAAGGAGCTTGCTGGTCGTGCTCGTAAAGGATGACGTTAGTAAGTAGAGAGGGTCTGTGTGCTTGAAAGTCTTCTTCTGGCCTGTTCCCCTCCACATAAAAGCAAAAAAAGAAAAGGAAAAAAATTTGTGTGTGGTTTCCCACAGTGTACAAATTGTAAAGAATAGTTTGTTCTTTTTCCTCTTGATGTCACATCGTTCTTTGTACCAGTCTTTCCTAGTTTATTTTTGTGCTTTGTCTTATTATTTTTCGTAATAATCAGGTTTAAGGCTGTTGCAACATTTGGGAGTGTTGGAAGCCAAGGTCGTAGGCACGAGAGTGATGTCCTGATTTAATACAGACATTAGTGGCGATGAAGGCCTCTCTCGTCTCTCTATTCCACGCCCACCCCAAATTCTATGCCATGTATGTGATCACTGTAACGGAGTGCGCCGATTTCCTTCTTGTGTATAATACATCTATCTATGCTGCCTTGTACATAAAAACATAATAGGTGAAACAAGAGATGCCACTGCTTTTTTTTTTCCTCTCTCCCCCCCCCCTTTTCTTTTTTCATTCTTCAATCTTCTCTTTTATCTGGGCATGTTACAAGCACAGTTGTTGATGTCTGCTCTCACAGCACTTATAGTAAAAAAGATGGTGGAAGTTGTCTGTGCATGGACCATTTGTTGCCTTTGCAGCCTTGGCAGTGACGCAAAGGAAAGTACGTTGTTAAAGTGTAGCTGAAATCTGGTGGTTTCTGGCGCTTTTTGTTCTTTCTCAGCATGTCGTTTCTGCCGTGGTACTTAGTCATTTTGTTGAGGCACTGCTTACAGTCGCCCAATTATCACACGCATGTTGTCTCTGCAGTACACCCCATCTTCCTGATTTTTCTCGCTTTCTCCACATCAGCTTTCTTTTTACACTGGAATGAATGGTTTTTGATCTCATGCACACTGCTGTCGCATATGTATATTACTTGTTGCCTCTGTGAATGTGTTTAATGTGTGTGTGTGTGCATTCCTTAGATCGCCTTTCTCCAAGTTCACCCACATTGATCAGCGCACAATACGATAGGTGGCAAGCGATGTGGCAAATTCATCTCTTTTGTGCTGCTAGCAAATTGTGTTTTTTGTGCTGCTAGCAAATTGTGGTGTGCTTTAATGGTTTTAATTATTTCTGGACCCCTTTTGTTGTGTGTTCCTCCCCTTATCACCTCTTACTGTTCTTTTTTTTTTTAGTTTCTGGTCTTGGTTGCATGGTAGTTCTCTAAATAGTTGTAGCATGGAACAATGCAATACCGGTGGATGTGTTTATTTTGTGTCTCAATTGTTTCATTGTGTTGCATATGTGATCCCACAGTGCTCTTCATTGTCGCTCAGGTAGCTGTTCCAGCTGCCCAGGGTTGCAAACTCATATGGACTTGCTCTTTCTGCTGTTCTTTTTTTGGGGGGGCATGAAATGGGCCCTGCCATGACACTATTTCCTTTCCCTCTGGACATTATTAAATGAGTCTGATCGACGATTATTATATAGGTGGATGTGATACTTCGAGCTCAGACAGCCGCAATAGCATGTTGCCCCCGCTATAGACAGTACATCGGGCAGGGCATTTTGACAAGTTCTGGCGAAAAGTGGCTGGATAAAATTTAGTCAGCTGTTGTAAAAAAAAAATGCATCAGACAGCCAGCTTGGCCACTGTCTGCAACATTATTTCTTTAGATAGCACAGACTCTGCTGTTTCAGCATGCTTGTGCCTCGATTTCAATGGTATCTGAAAACTGTAGGAAGGAGTTTGGAAAGCTATCCAGCCAGCCGTATTGTTTAGGACATGCTAAATATTGTCAATAACACTAAGGATTGCACAATAAAAAGTGCCTGGCTATGGTAGAACTGCGTTGACCGTAGTACTCCCTCCTATTCTACAAAAGGGGGTGCTAAAAAGAGTGTTCAGTGGATGATGAACTGTGGTAAACACACAGCCTAATGTCTATCCTCTGAAGTAGATGGGTGTGTGGTGGTTTCAAAGCATTTTTCGCCGAGGAAACATTACCTCTAGTAATGTTGCTGCCGTCTTTTCCTCTCGCTCGCTGTAGTGCTCGTTAGTCTGTGTGGCAAGCCAAAGATGTAATGGAAGGGAAAGTTTGCTTGGGCATGAGAAGTCCTTGGGAGATGGAAGCCAGATCAAAAAAAAAAAAAGTTTCATTCCAGAACCCCCTTCTCAATGGTGTGCGACAATTATGCTACACAGATAGCCTTGTGCTGAAGCTGAACTTTGTATACACACACACAAACGCAAGCTGTTGTGATAATCAGTGTGTGCCAGAAAGCTGCATTTTTTTTTCTAGTACCAAAATGAGATACTTGTCATTTAAATTTTGAGTAAAAACCATTCCCTTCTCCTCCCATCCTTCTCTTACGAAGATAGTTTAGTCACTCCAGGCCGTTTCTGCTTTTTGTGTGAGTGGTGAGAGAATAAACTGAAAGCATGCAGAATGTTGCAGAAGCCTCAAGTTGTCTCTTTATTCACATTGCAAAGCATGCATATATACAGCACTTTTAAAATGAGGGATGTCACTCGGTAAGTAAAAACGAAAGTGCGACAGCCAGTAACTATGAAGATGAGCTGCCACATGCACCGCTGTCAGATGCGTCTGAAGTCGACGCTGTGTCAGGTGTGTTTGCCTTTACCAGGAACTTCGAAATTTCTTTCTGCCAGGAAGGTGTTGGCCGGGGGCAGTAGGAGTTTCCACCTCCATACTTGTCTGAAATTAAACAATGGCAGTTAATGCATTTCTATCCGAAACATCTACTTTCATGAGCAAAACATGGGTGGCATTGCTGCATTTTTTTGGTCGAAGATTGAGCATAAAACACTTGCTAACACCAGCAGCATTGGCGAAATTGAAGTTCACAGCCACCCTGCAAGCTGATAAACTGCACTGAAACCTCATTTTAACCAAGTTTCATCATGCATAAAACTGTTATAAAGGTGTATTCACAACATATTACAAGACTTGTTAACTTTGTTATAACCAATATTTTGTTATATTCCAGCTCATCAAACAAATTCGTGCAATTTAACTAGCCATTCCGAAACAGCATCATAGATATCGAACTTTATTATAGAGTACAATGAGCAGAAAAAATGTGGCAGTCGTGAACCAGTTCAAAGCACTTTTCAACTAAATGTATTGAAATACAGCTGTGTTTGCATAAGAAAACTTCACATATGTAACCAGTGAAGATTTTTTGCCTACAAGTTCTAAACCCACACTGCTGCAACCCTACAGAAAAGCCCGGCATTGCAGCTTTCTTGGTAGCCCTGACATGGCCTGCATCATAGATGTTTCACAACTTCTGCAGAATGAGGCTCTTACGGAACAAGATTTCTTGTTGAGCAAATGTTGGCAGTAACATATTCATTGGTGCATTTTCCAATAGCACATTTACCATGTCAGCTTGCTTTCTTGTGCAAATGCAGTGCATCAGTGCTTGTCAAAACGAAGGTTACGGTCAATCCTGCACATGTGCCACACATACCCGACAAATTCAACCATGCCAGGTGCCTTTCACAGCGGATACCTCTACTTAATGCACACACACGCGATTGTTATGCCAAGCAGATTTACTACTCGTTACACAAGAAAGGTACAGCATCTACTATATGCACTGACACCATCTAATAATGAAGCACAGAAAGCTCTCATCTCTGCAGCCTCTGTCACGTCATACTGGAGTGATTGACTGGGTCATGTGATTGAAGTGAACTTGTAATGAACGCACAAGAACACCGATGTGAAGAAAATACTTCGCCATCCGAAACCACTGGTCACATTGTTAGTAAATCTTGGGGGATGTAGATTTTAATTCGTCAAATTTTTAAACTCACTCTTTTATGGGGAAGCAGTTCACATTGTGACTTTTCGTGACGCTATCATGGTCATGCTTACTGAAGGGAGGATGGACCCTGGACGACTTTGGGAAGGCTGCAAGCCAACCCTGCTCTTAAAGTAATAAAAGGCAAAGGTGTACATGCCTCTGCCTACCCCTCCCTACCTCGGATCAGATTCGTGCATGTCGAGAATGGGAAACGAAGTTTTTTTACATCTCTTGGTGCATGTGCACAGCTTCAGATTTTGGTGAAATTACCAGGGAAGGCGACATCCTTCAGTCGTAGCACGTAGTTATTGTAAATGTACACTGTATACCACGTCACACAAGAAAACAGAGATGCCGATTGACGTCAGTACTGAATATGTACTTCTCTGGCCTTAAGATTGGATTCAGACGAGAGAATTACTGCAGATCACCACACTTAACGTCCCCCCCCCCCCTCCCAAAAATTATTGTATTTAAAGTATTTCAGCGGGCCTGGGTTACAACAGAGGTTGTCATAGGGTTTTTTTTTTTTTTTCGCACTTAAAACGTCTTAATATCTGATTTAAAACGTCAGATATTAAACTGAAGTGCATGTAGGTGCTATTTTTTTTTTTTGCGTTATACGTTGGCTTGCCATGCGGCATAAAAAAACAGGCTGATCGCACACAAAACTGTATAAAACAACCGGGTGGTAGTTCACGGGAATTGGCGTCTACCTTTACCCGCAGTCCGAAACTGAAGTTTTAGTACTTCATGCAATCATTACTTTCCGTTTTATCAGCAACTCTAGAGAAAACTGACCGGAAGGCACCATTTGATAACAAGTCATCCTTTCTATGACGTATCCCTTGGTAGACTACCGAGTAAGTATGCGCAGATTTGCGTCAGCGCTCGTGCGACAACTACCGACTGTCACTACGAACACAAAACGTCATTGCGCTTAAACAGCACACGATTTAGCTCGCAGCCATAGGGTAAGACGTCATCCATGTTTTGTGAAAAAAGCACACAATGCCGCGGGCTCCTCCGCGGTATTTCTAGTCACATACCTCCCTTCGTCTTGCGAGACCCTGGCGAGCTCGAACTGGAGGCACCTCCGGGACTGCTCAGGCTTTTCCTGAAGGACTTCGCACCAACAGCTACAAAGGATATTTAAAATTATATAACACACAGTTGGAAGAAGACCGCCTCATTTTCTGAACTAAGTAAAGCGTGACCAACTAGTAGCAACTTACCTCGGCTGGCACCGTCTGCCTTCGTTCGCACCATGTTGCGTTGATTTCTTTAAAAAACTCTTGGTAATGCCTGCGAGTGACAAAACGCCTTCTCTCAGAACGGCACCTTTTCAGCCACACAGCACAGGCCGAGCACAGTAGGGAGACTAGGGGCGAAAGTAGCGCGAAATTTTGCGCGCGCATCATATATTCTCTTTGGTAGAGTTTATTTTGTATTTTTACTTAACTTTAATCAAAACACAAGTTAAAAAACGGTGCGCAATAATTATTTATAGTTGTTTTAGTTATGCACAAGTTTAATTATTAGACAAAAATATAATTTATTTAATTTGTCGCGGTCCTGAGGTGCATGTCTGCTACCCATGGAGGACGAAACGAAGATGCTGTTACCAAGAGGAGAAGAAGAAAAATAAGTGCTTTGCAGCTGCTGTTCTGAAGAAGTGTTGGTCCACTTCATTCTATCTTTCTTGCGATATAAGTAAGCGTCTGTGAGTATTCGCGTACGCTTCAAGTTGTGGTGCTGGTGCTCTTTGCATTGGTGGCAGCGAAGCGAGATTTACAGGCGTGTGAACATCGAAGGCGACACACCATGGGTCGCGCTTGTCAAGGTAGGCATCGTGTTATTAACCACCGCCACTTATGCATCTGCGCCGTTAAGCATGCTCTTGATGACTTTGTCGTGGCGCAGATTACTCCACATGCGCATTCATTCGTTCCGCAGATGGTGACGCTCCCACGACAGTGTACAAGAAAGCAGAACTGCAGGATAAAGTCCAGCCACAAAAAAAAAAAAAAAAAAATGAAAGTCTTTGAAAAATAAAGGTTCCGGTTCGAAGCGGGAGGCAAGCACGTTGTTTTAAAAACATGCGACTTCATCAGACGTGTGCCTAGGTCTATAATGCTTGATTTATCGGGGCTTGTTTGTCCTCATTGCAGCCAGCACAAGAAACTTTGGAGCAGCTGGAGTCGAGCCTGTGTGGCAACAAGGGAATGGCACAACAGGCTGTTTCCGAAGAGGAGCGTCCGAATATCGCTATGACGCAGAGCGCAACGCGACGCAAGCAGCGTTTTGTCAACTTGTACAGCCGCCAAGGCGTCGAGTTGCTTCCTGGCCGCCATCCGTGCGAGTGCGAGGCCCACCGGCACGCGCTCATCAACAACTGCCTTCGTTGCGGTCGCATCGTCTGCCGCCAGGAAGGGTCGGGACCGTGCTTCACCTGCGGCAATTTGGTGAGCCACCCTCTCCCGGTGCGCCATCGGCCGCGGTTTCACAGTAACGCCGTTATATGTGGGCTCCTTCACCTACGTGACATACATGCATACGAGAAACACACACATATATGCATGCAATAATCCTTACTAAGGACCTTAACAAACAGATAATGGCGCCTACGAAGGTACAGGGGTTGTTAAACTGTATTGTGCTTTCGCATTCACACAAACACCCGATAAAAAAGGGAGAATGACCGCCGTCCTAGCTCGCTTGGTAGAGCATCGTGCGCGTTATCCGAAGATTGCAAGTTCTAGCTCTACCGGCATCGTCATATCTTTTCGCCCACTTTACTTTCTTCACATTTATATCAAAATTACTTCAATACAATTTAAACATTACAACTAACGTCCCCTATAGCTTCCTTCGATCCATTATCTGGTGGTTTTCATTATGGTTGTATCAACAAAGAAACGAGCACTCAATATTTCCTTGTTTGCTTTACCAGTGACTCAATTCGAGGTTCCTCATGTTTAAAAAATAAAAGCAAGCATTGTAATTAAAAATTATCCACGCAGCGAGTGTTCACAGAGCTGGTGGGGCTGGTTTGACCTCTTTGTCGCCTCATCAAAATGCTTCATAATTAGTGCCATTGACATCTGCCTGCTTCGCTGTTGTGTCGTAAACATGCGCATTTGGTTGGCACACGAGCTTATTAGCGATTCACTCGCAAGCTTGCCAAAAAAAATCAAGCATCGTCGGACTGACCCAAAATTGTCGCTTTTTAACCGAAGCAACTTAACTGCTGTTAGTCACCGTAATATGAATGAGCCTTTATGAATGAACTGTTTCTCACTGAATAGAAAAACAGTTTTTCTCACACAAATGAACTACAATTTCACAATTACTGAAAGCACCACTCGTACTGCGAGAATACTCTTGGTAAGCGAGAAAACCTGCAAGTAAAAAAAAAACACAAGGCCAGCGCAGAAAGTGCAGCACAGTCACAGTGAGAGCTAGAAGAGTGGCCTTTCAAAGCCTTTTCAAAACACTCATTGGTAACTACTGCAAGCACACTTGCGTGATGCTCACTAGGGCATTAATAATAAACTTTTGGGTAGTAGGCTGGCATTCGCTAAGCTATTTTTCATCATTCTTCTTAGAAGCGTGGTATCGCTTAAGCACTTGCAATGAATTTCGAGCCAATCGTACATGCAGTGGCTGATGATGATGGAGGAATCATGGCTGAAGTGGGTATGCGCCACAGTTAAAAGGGGAACAAGAGAGCTTTTGTAATGGGTTGGAGCATTGGACGGCCCACATCGTTACGCTATTCGCATTGTGCGGTGACTGGTTGTTCTTTCGCTGTATTAAAATGCTTTAGAAGTCGTATTAGCACGATTGTTTTCCTGACATCAAGCCTGCCTAAGGCAAGTTTGCCAACAAGTCACAAGCGCCGGCGTAGCTCAGTGGTAGAATACTGGGCTGACACCCAGCAGATCCGGGTTTTGAGCCCCACTGTGTCTTTTGTGCTAGGCTCTTTTCTAATTTCGCGTGATGTGGTTACGGACACTGGCGGCGGTGGACAACTGCGCGTGACCAGAGTTATGATCTCATAACACGTTTCGCTGTAAAAAGTACCAATGGCTTTACGGCCTTCAGGTTCTCACATTAGCTTGCCATGGGGTCATAATTTTGATGGTCTTGGCGAGAGCCCACATAATCGATTGTCAATAAAAATGTTTCGAATGGTGTTTTGAGGAAACCAATGTCTTACCTAAGCAAGTATCGAAAAATGGTGAAACCGATGTACCCGAAATGTGCAAGGAGTCTTTGAATTTCGTGACATCACACTAACATTCATGTTCTTGAGTTCCAGTCAAAAATTCCGGCATAAAACTTGAACCTTCATTTTCTCTAGTAATAACTATCCTATCATGGCAAAATGAACAGACATTCAAACAGTTATAAAAGAATAAATTATCTGTTTAGACCTAATATGTTACTTTAGTGTCCCTATAATATTCTCATAGATCCCTGCTCAGAAGCATAGTTGCACGCTGACTGTAGATTTTATTGAACAAGGCTAAAATAAGCCATCCTGTTAATAAATGTTTACTTCATCCATTAGGCAAGGTGAGGCTCTTTTTGAAAAGGTCCAGTGTTGAGAAATGTGGAACGTCTTTTGCTGAAACATCTAGTGGTTGTGAAGCACAGTACTATCAGCCTGTACAAGAGTCTAGGTACACCTCTTGCTAATCTTTCACAAAGCACTATGCAGCTGTGTGGAAAGGTTTATAAGGTGCTTGGGAGTGGTTTGTGCATTTTTTTTTTTAATTTTCATGCCTTCCTTTGGCAGGTATGCACTAATGAAGAAAAGGAGCTCCTGTCTCGGGATTCGAAGAAGAGCCATCAGCTTCGAAACAAGCTGATGAGCCAAATCGTTGATGAGGGTCTTGCCAAGGCTATTGAGCATAAGAATCGGCTTCTGGAATATGATCGTACCTCGTGAGTCATTGCACTTCTCATGAGATTAGTGTGAACTGTATGTCGTGTGCGCATATGCCGCTGAAGTGTTGCCTGTTTCATGCCTACAATTTTTGTGGTTCCAAATGCAGTACCGCTAGTGTTTACTGCTTGTGATTGGCATTAAATTTCTTTTATTGTGTGTAGACACAAGTTCAAAATGCTGTTCTTTCACATAACTTTCTTGTCTAGAAAATGCGACTTAACCTGTGTGTTCATAGTTATGAATGGGGCAAAAAAAAGCACATGGGACACAAATAATGAAAAACCACACAGACGTATGTGCCGAAAAATCTGGTTTTTTCTTCATCTGCGTCCGCCACCAACTTCCCCAACTGTCAGTGCTAATAACCGGTGTGCTTACACTTGATGATGCACAGGAGACATGACATGAAACAGAAATTAGGAGGGAAACTTTGTGGGGATAAACAGTCTCCGTGCGAAATTTTCTTTGAGGGAAGTGTTCAATAGCTTGACGTGAGTGTACTGTTAGTTTTGTAATTTTGAATATTTGCACCAAGCTACAGCGGCTTTTCAGGAACAGTAACATCTTCATGCTCTGCATTTTATTGGCACTTGAGAAGATAAGAGAGGGATGCAGATCAGCAAAAATGTTCTCACCTTACTTCGCATGAGTATCAGTCTCTTGAAAATGCTTCATATAGCGAGTTTGAAAGCTGTGCACTATGGTGCTAACATTGAATTTCTGAATTTTCATCGTCACAGCACATGTCCCAATGTCAGTCAGTTGTACAGAAAAACTGATTTCCAGGCATTTGTTTTTTTATTTGTCCAAAAATGACCTTTTCGGTGCATTTGCTTATTCTCACTTACATGGCAACTGTCATTGCAGGCAGCGTCGTACCCTGGTCATAGATGACAATTCCGACTATTATTCCTCCGACAACAAATGGCTGACGCTTGAGCAACGAGAAATGATTCGTAAAAAGGAACAAGAGTTCTACGCAGAGCTACATGATTCTCGACGGCAACAAAAGGTTTGTGAACCTCTCTGTCGAGAATAATGGCTATACAATACAAGCTGACCTCCTGTTGCATTTGTGTTATCTTGCATTGTGCAAGATGTTATGATGTCACTAAATTCCCCCTTCATTGTCGCACTGCATTACCGCAGTGGTCTAGTGGCTATGAAGTTCTGCTTATGAGGCCGTAAGTTCGATTTCCAGCTATATCAGGCATTTCTAAAGATGGAAAAGAAGCAAAAACACTCTTGTACTCATGTTTAGGTACATATCTAGCAGCTCTGGGCGGTTGAAATTAACCCTGGGCCCTTCACTACAGCATCCCACGTTCCTCAGGTTTGAAGCATAATTTATTTTTTTTTACAACCTCCTTAAAATGCTATGCTGAGAACACGACATGATGATGTCGTTCATTTGCTACTTTAGCCCAGAAATTTACCCAGAAAATTTACTGGTGTAGGAGTGTGTGTGTCATAGTCCATTGTGAAGCTTTAAAAGGCCTGTCATCCTCAGTATTTGCCTCATTAACAGCCACGTAATTTGCATTTGGGACAGGTGACGCTAGACTTTGCTGGGCGCCAAGTTGTGAAGGAAGGCCCACAGCATGCCAGCGTCCAGAGCTTGTTGCAGTCACTTGTAGCACCTATGGCTGAAACAAATATTTATGACCGAGTGTGTAGAGAAGTGGAATCCATGCACTTTATTGATCCAGCTTTGGATATGCCACCTCCTGAGGTAAGTGCACTCGTCTAAATGCAGCTACACCAGAGTCACATTGTGTGTTGCGGTCGTGTAGCGGTTACTGTACAGGGCTGCTGACCTAAAGGCTGCAGGTTCGGTTTCGACCACGACAGTCCCATTTCGATGGAGGCAACATGCTAGAGGCCCGCGTAATGCTGCAATGTCAGTACACATAGGAAAATACCAGATGGTCAAAATTTTTAGAGCCCATCGCTATGGCGTGCCTCGTAATCATAAGGTGGTTTTGCATATAAAACCCAAGTATTATTATTCATAATAGAGTCTCATTGCTGAGACGTCTCAGACCCATTGCGTGATCTTAAGCTGTCGTGTTTTCTTGTCATACCTATTTTTTTTATCCATCACGCTAGTGAACCAGTGTTCCCAATTAGTGAAACGGTTGATTGTTATTGTACAAATATAAATGAAAGAGAGTGAATTAAAGGCCTCATTTTTTTTTGTCAGACACCGTCTAATGAAGCCAAAGAAAGCACAAGTTTGATCCCCAGCCCTGATGAGTTTTTTTTTTTTTTTTTCATTTGAATTTATTTCACTTTTTTTTACTACACTTCAGCTGAAAACTACAATTGCAATCCCCGTGCTTTGCTAGGCTTCATAACATTGTGTCTAGCAGAGTTTTGCGATTATAAACTAATGATGACTTGCTCTGTCATGCAGTATGTACCAACAGGGGCCCTTCATGCGCCGAGGCGTAATCGTCTGATGGGCGACAACAGCCTAGTGTGCACCTCAAGCAATAGAGAATTCATCAGCTCCCGCATTCAGGATCGAGCTCTCATGGAAATGTCTGATGATGGCTTTGCTCTTTCTGTGCAACAACCATTTGCTGGTCTGCTAGTGGCTGGAATCAAAAAGTATGATGTCATTCTTTACTGGTTTTGCTATGTGTAGCTATAGTGAAATTATTGTTTGTATTATAATATTTTGCATATAAGCCAGCATTAGTCCGTTTACTACAAGAGCGAGTTGTCTTCTACAGTACAGCCAATAGCACACTCGTGCTGAGCTTGAAGTTCAAGTTTGGTGTGAGTCTCGGTGGTCGAATTTCAGTGCAGGTGAAATGCAAAGCTGAAGTGCCCACAAATATATGTTTACATGCACTTGAACTTATGAAGTTGGTCAGCGAAATGAGTTTTGGGAGTTGTTGGTTAAATAATGAGAAATATTTTTGAAGCCGATCTGAGTGAAGTCATGGTGGCTGCTGCCGAAAACAAGAGTGGTTGGTAATGGTGCCACGGTTTTGCGTTGCCAGTCCTGTCTCCCTCAGTTTGGTACAGAATGGCAACTGATTGTATATCACTGGCTGTTCGCGGTGATGAAGAAGAAAAATGACAGAGAGTACAGCAGCCTGCTGTCAATAGCTTTTCACAAAATATCAATGTTCTCCTCGTTTTGTGCGTTTGTCACCCATAAAATCAAGGTTCTTCAAAATGGGAGCAAGAAAACAGTACAAGCACATCAGTGCCACAGAAGACACTACAATAATATTGAGCCGTTATCTGGGTCAATCGTTTCATGCGTCGTAAAAGCAGATATGCAGTGGGAGTGACAACAGTTGATAAAAAAATGCTGCTCTTTAAACTATATTTTGAGCGGACCCGTACTATTCATCAAATCTGAGTATAAGGCAGTTTGCCTTGCACTTCCTTATCCCAGCTCATATTGCTCGCGGTAGTACCTTGGTGTGTTTACCAAGGTTCTATAATTTTGTGGGCAATGTTTACTTCAGATAATTCTAATGCAGAGACGAAGAACTTAGGGGCCTCGTCGGCTTGTGCTCGTATTTTCGCCGTTTCGTCCACAACTTCTCATCAATAATAGCCCCACTTACACAACTACTGAATGGTCCAGCTAATCTTTCTAACTGGACCCCGGCATGTGACGAAGCCTTCCTTACACTGCGCCACCTGCTTACGTCACCATCCATTCTACGCCATTACGACCCAAGTTCCCCCACTGAAGTGCACACAGACGCCAGTGGTGTTGATCTGGGAGCAGTACTCGCGCATCGAAAGCCCCGTATTCCGGAGTATGTCGTCGCATATGCAAGCCATACACTCACGAAAGCGGAAATAAACTACTCAGTAACTGAGAAAGAATGCCTCGCAATCATTTGGGTGTTAAGCAAGTTTCGTCCTTACTTGTACGGACAGAGTTTCGACGTTGTGACAGACCACCACGCATTTTGTTGGTTGGCGTTGCTAAAAGATCCTTCAGGTCGCCTTGGATGTTGGGCTCTTCACCTACAAGAATTCGGCATTCGTGTCGACTACCGCTCAGGATGAAGACACTCTCATTCGGACGCCAACTTCCCCATCGCTCCCATTTCCGTCTCAAGCATGTCGTCTCGACAGCATAAAAACTCATGGATAACATCTCTCCTGAACATTCTTTCCGACTCAACGTCTGCGTACCCATGCGTTGTTCACCGCCAAGCCACACATTTCGAGATATGGGACGCGCAACTATACCGCAGAAACTACCACGCGGATGTTCGTAAATGGCTTTGGTTATATTAAGCCACATGCGATCTGATGTCTGCGTATTTTCATGCCGACCCACAACATGCTCACGCTGGTGTGTTAAAAACATATCACCGGGTCCGCCAGCGTTACTACTGGCGTGGTATGTACACCTTTGTACAAAAATACATTCGGTTTTGTTCATTTTACTAACGACGAAAGACAGCGGCCCATTCACCCAGATTATTACAGCCTCTACCATATCCAGCGGGCCCTTTTGACTGCGTTGGAATCGATCTATATTGTCACAGGTAATGGGTATGAGCCATCAACTGTAGGTGGAATCCTTGGGAAGTGAAGAAAGAAGAGGGCTTTTGCGTCCTGGTCTGAGGGCAAGCAAGACGTCGTTTCGTCGCTGTCTGTAATTACGTTCGTGGCACTGGTGGAGGTGCGGGGTAAATGCGCCTTGGCTGCAGATTTTCAGCCGACACACCGAGCTACTTGGAAACGGAGACAGCTACAGCTCCCACGGCAAGAAGCAGTCGCCGCCTGCGAGGACTATCTCCCGAGTACCGTCCCCTCTCTCAAGGCGAGATGGTAACTTCAACTAACAACCAGACGAGTCAAACCAACGACGCCTATTCTTTTCTCCCGCATGTTTTTCATGCGCCGCAAACACCACGCTCATTTCACGGAGACATTTATGAAGATGTTGACGACTGGCTTGACCACTTCCATCGAGTTGCCAACATCAACGAATGGGATGAAGCTCGCAAGCTGCGGAGAGTTTACTTTGCGTTAGAAGACTCTGCCAAAACGTGGTACGAGAATCACGAGGGTTCCTTTGCGACGTGGCATGAGTTCAGCCGACAGTTTCGTGATGCGTACCGCAGCACTGAAAGGAAAGAGAGAGCGGAGCAGGCAATCTCGTCTCGGAACCAACGACCCAACGAGAGAGTTTCAATGTTTGTCGAGGACATGCTTCGACTCTTCAAGCGTGCTGACCCTGCAATGTCCGAGGAAAAGAAGGTGCGGCATTTAATGCGTGGGGTAAAAGAGCAGCTCTTCGCCGGACTCGTGCCCAATCCACCGACGACCGTGGCAGAGTTCATAAATGAGGCAACCACAATGGAGCGTACTCTCCAGTATAGGTCGTCGCAGTATGAACGCCACGACGTGACCCCTGCTGCATGCATTATCGGGGCTGACAGCGAGAAGCATGCCCTCGCTGAGTTCATAAGAAGCGTCGTGCGGGACGAGCTGCGCCAACTCCAAGCAGCGGGACCCCAACCACCCGTAAGTGATCTCACAGACTTAATCCGAAATGAGATCCGACAGGTGGTCACCCCACTCGCGCCAACAAGGCCTGAGGCCCCTGTACTGACTTATGTGGCGGCTCTGCAATCTCCTGCACCACATGGCCCTGATCCCACCATGGGGAGAATGGATCAGGCTAGCCATCGATTCCGGGGCACCTCTTCGACTCCGCCACCCGCCTCAAGGTTTCCGAGTGCACCAACTTATCGTCCGTCTGGATCGCGGCAGAACGCCACAAAGGCCAGCGTGTGGCGTACGTACGATAACCGTCCACTCTGCTACCACTGTGGCGAAGCGGGTCACGTCTACCGTAACTGCCAGTACCGCCAACTTAGTCTCCGTGGCTTTCACCCTGATGCTCGGCGCCCGCGTTACGGTGAGCGTCCTCGCGACATCGAAGCGTACCTTACGGGCCAGCAAGCTCCTCGCCTTGGTCAACGCCCCCAATCACGATCACCATCACCTCGCCGCCCCACGTCAGCTACCATTCTCTCGTCATCTTATGCTCCTTTCAGAGGCCGGTCACCGAGTCCCCACAGGGGAAACTAGAAACCGCGGCTCCTGGGGGTGAAGCCGCGTCCCAACGAACTGTCAAAGAGCCTCCTTCGACGCAAAGACCCGACGAAGACCGTTCTGACTTTCCAGTCGTTTCCGAAAGTCTTAAGACTGTTTCCGCCGACATCACCGTACACGTCGATAATCACGTCGTCACTGCTCTCGTCGACACCGGCGCCGATTATTCGGTTATGAGCAGCGCCCTAGCATCCCAACTGAGGAAGGTAACTACCCCTTGGCAAGGACCGCCGTGGCGCACGGCAGGGGGCCACCTCGTCACGCCGACTGGAATGTGCACAGCCCGTGTTCGAGTCCGTGCTTCGACGTTCATAGGGTCTTTCCTCGTATTACCTGTGTGCTCCTGTCCACTCATTCTGGGGCTGGACTTTCTTCGCAAACACGGCGCAATTATTGACCTACGAGACTTGCAGGTGTCGTTCGAGGACCCGTTTCATCCTGAACCGGAAAACGCCCGCTTATCGAAGGCTGCCCTACGTGTATCCTCCGAATTTGTTACTCTGCCTCCTCGCAGCAGCCTTTTTATCAACGTTGAACGTGACCAAGACGTCCCCGATGCTGTAATTGCAGAAGGAAATTTGTCCCTACTTTTTGCACAACAAATCTGTGTCGCCTGAGGCATTGTTCAGCCCAGTAGAAAGCAGGCTTGCCTATTAATCACGAATTTCAGCGAGGAGTATCGCCATCTTACCAAACACACTGCGATTGCATACCTTGAGGATATTGCCGACGTCCCTGGTCCCTCAACATTATCTGCTCTTTCGTCGTGCGACGATTCCGCCATGACATTTGCAAGCACTCTCGACGTAAACTAAGGTCTACCGTCTGCACAACGGGAACGTCTTTTGAAGCTACTCGGCTCATTTCGGGACTGCTTCGCTACGACTTCGAAAGTTAACCAAACACCGCTTGCCAAGCATCGTATCATCACCGAGCCTACCGAGAGACCCATTCGACCGCATGCCTACAGAGTCTCGCAAAAAGAACAAGACGTTATACGCCAACAGGTCCAGCAGATGCTCAAGGATGATGTCATCCAGCCATCGACCAGTCCCTGGACGTCCCCTGTTGTGTTAGTAAAGAAAAAAGATGGTACTCTGCGGTTTTGCGTCGACTACCGAAAGTTGAATAAGATCACGAAGAAAGACGTGTATCCTTTACCACGAATACACGACTCGCTGGACCGCATTCGCAATGCTCGTTACTTTTCTTCCATGGATCTACGCAGCGGCTATTGGCAAATATCTGTTGATGAGCGCGACCGCGAAAAGACCGCCTTCATTACTCCTGACGGACTCTACGAGTTCAAGGTCCTTCCCTTCGGCTTATGCTCGGCACCAGCTACTTTTCAAAGAATGATGGACACGGTTCTTTCTGGGCTAAAATGGCAATCGTGTCTTGTCTACCTTGACGATGTGGTCGTCTTCTCGGACACGTTTGAGCAGCACGTCCAGCGCTTACAGGCAGTTCTTCAGGCGATTCGAACAGCTGGACTTTCTCTCAAACCTGAGAAATGCCACTTTGCATTCGAGGAACTGAAATTTCTTGGTCACGTCGTCGGCCACGCCGGTATACATCCAGACCCTGAGAAAACGAAAGCTGTTGCCGCATTTCCTGTCCCAACAAACAAGCGCGACCTCCGCCGATTTCTGGGACTCTGCGCATATTACAGACGCTTCGTCAAAGGCTTTTCTAAAATCGCTGAACCGCTGAATGAACTTACGAAAGACGGCGTACCGTTTGTTTGGGGTCATGATCAGCATCACGCCTTTGACACGCTACGAAACCATCTCCAAGCCCCACCTGTACTCGGTCACTTTGACGATAACGCTGCCACAGAGCTACACACGGATGCCAGCAACATCGGACTTGGAGCTGTACTGGTTCAATGGCAAAATGGCGTAGAACGCGTGATCGCCTATGCAAGTCGAACACTATCATCTGCAGAGAAAAACTACTCTGCAACAGAAAAGGAATGCTTAGCCGTTGTTTGGGCTATAACAAAGTTTCGCCCTTATTTATACGGTCAACCATTCAGGGTAGTTAGCGACCACCATTCTTTATGCTGGCTCGCCAACCTCAAAGACCCTTCCGGTCGTCTAGCACGCTGGAGCCTTTGACTGCAAGAATTTGACGTTACAGTCATTCACAAGTCAGGACGCAAACACACTGATGCTGACTGTCTTTCACGTGCACCAATTGGAAGTACAAACACGGACGTTGAAGAGGACGATACATTCCTTTCCTCTGTGTCAGCAACCGACTTGGCTCAACAACAACGCGACGACATGGAGCTAAGCCCGCTGATTGACTACCTCGAAGGCCGAAAACGCAGCCTTCCTCGAAACTTCGCACGTTCGCTGGCCTCGTTCTGCATCAGGGATGGAGTCCTCTATAAGAAAAATTTCGACCATACCCAGGCTACTTACCTACTGGTTGCGCCGACTTCGCTTCGGGACGATATTTTACATTCTTGTCACGACGAACCATCATCCGGACACCTTGGCTACACGCGCACATTGGAAATAATTCGCCGCTCATACTACTGGCCCCGCCTCGCGAAGACAATCAAGCAGTACGTCCGCACATGCCGCGACTGTCAACGCCGTAAGACTCCACCTGTCCGACCAGCAGGACTACTACAGCCTATCGCCACGCCGAAGACACCATTCCATCAAATTGGCATTGACTTGCTCGGCTCATTTCCCACCTCTTCGTCTGGAAACCGGTGGATTGTGGTTGCCACGGATTATTTAACGCGTTACAGTGAAACAAAGGCCCTGCCCAAAGCTACCGCAGCCGAAATCGCACAGTTCTTTGTCACCAGCATCGTACTTCGTCACGGAGCGCCAACTGTAATAATTACTGATCGTGGTACAGCTTTCACCGCAGAGATGCTTCAAGAAGTGCTGAGACTAAGTGGTACAGAACATCGGAAAACCACGGGTTATCACCCCCAAACAAATGGACTCACTGAAGGGTTGAACAAGACCATTGCAGATATGCTATCAATGTATGTGGCCGTTGATCGCAAAAACTGGGATGATATACTCCCTTACGTAACTTTTGCTTATAATACAGCAGTCCAAGAGAGTACAGGTTTCACCCCATTTCGCTTAGTTCATGGTCGAGAGGTCACTACAATGCTCGACGCAATGCTCCTTCCCAACAACTTGAGCATGTTCAACGCCGACGCTGCATTGTTCGCTCAACGCGCCGAGGAGGCCCGTCAACTCGCCCGATGCCGTATTCAGGCTCGCCAAACTGCCGACGCACACCGCTACAACCTTACACACCGAGAGGTTACCTTCAAACCAGGCGATGAAGTTTGGGTGTGGACTCCCATCCGACAGCGTGGTCACTCTGAGAAGTTGCTTCGGCGCTACTTTGGCCCTTACAAAGTTCTGCGCCAACTCAGTGACGTTACGTATGAAGTTCTCCCTGAAGGCGCCTTAAGACGTTCCCGTCGGTTTCCACAAAGTGATGGGGTGCATGTATCAAGACTCAAGCCATATTTCTCACGTCATACATCGAACGTGGACTAACTTACCATGCAATGACTATTTTTTTTGTCACTTTGGTTTTTTTTTTCATTGTCTTGTGTACTTACCCCTTTCTTTATTGATTACTTCTATGACGCCAGCCTATTTTTTTTCCCCTTACGACGGAGTTGTTGGGTTCCATGGTAGCATATTTTCTTTCTAATTTTTTTTTCCTCAACGCTCATTACCAGCATCGAGCCGATGCTTTTCGAGAAGAGGGAGTAATGACACAGGTAATGGGTATGAGCCATCAACTGTAGGTGGAATCCTTGGGAAGTGAAGAAAGAAGAGGGCTTTTGCGTCCTGGTCTGAGGGCAAGCAAGACGTCGTTTCGTCGCTGTCTGTAATTACGTTCGTGGCAATATTGTCACGGGGTCGTGACGTGGCCGAAGACAGGAGACTTCGTGTTGGGATTTAACTGTTTATTTGGGCAAACCTGTGCCCGGTAAACAGAAATTCCAATTACAGCAGCAATCTCGCACAGATAGCAGTCTCGGACTGATAGCGGCGAACGGAGTGTCGGCCTTCGATCAACAACTGACAAGCGGCGAAGCGCGTCGGCATTTATACTGTTGCCGTCAAATGTTCTAGCGTTATCGCTGGCGGTGGCGTAGGTTCCAGAACAATCTGTACCGTTCGCACAGTGGGCGTAATCTTATCGAAATGATCTACTACAGTCCGGAACCTTCTCGAAAACTGCAGGCGCGGTTTGCGCTGAGAATCGTGTGGTGTTTTGGGACGATAACAAAAACTTGGGAAATGGAACGTGGCATTGCCCCCCTCTGAAAAGAGGCATCGTCCCGATGCTTTAACTAAAGATGAAGGTACAATAATAATGCAAGAAAGTACAATAAATAAATTATTATATAACAATAATACAAAAAAAACACTGTTTCAGTTTGTTAACGCGCATGAAACGGCTTGAGGCGCGCGACATGGACGACTTCAGGTCGCGATCGGCGTTGTTGAGAGTTCGTGATGCCGTTGGGGACAACCTCGTAATCAAGTGGGCCGAGACGTCGAACCACCCTGTACGGTCCGAAGTACCGTCGCAGAAGCTTTTCACTTAGTCTACGTCGGCGTATCGGCGTCCAAACCCAAACACGTTCACCGGGCTGGTATTCCACGAAGCATCGTCGAAAGTTGTAACGGTGGCTATCGGTCGTCTGTTGATTCTTGATACGGAAACGCACAAGTTGTCTGGCTTTTTCGGCGCGTTGAAGGTACTCGCTCACATCGAGGTTTTCTTCGTCGATGACGTTAGGTAACATGGCATCGAGCGTCATTGCCGGGCCGGGCTCCTTCCGTAGACCAATTTGTATGGAGATATCTGCGTTGTCTCCTGCACCGCCGTGTTGTATGCGAAGGTCACATACGGAAGAATGCCGTCCCACGTCTTGTGTTCGAAATCGACGTACATTTTACAGCATGTCGGCGAGCGTCTTGTGGAGGTGCTGGGTGAATTTGAAGCGATTGCCGAACTTCTTCTCGCACAATGTCGGCGATTGAATCCACTTGAGGCTGCGCCGAAGGCAACAGCTTGCGCAGCTCTTCCCGCACGATCGCTCGGATCGTTTCACGCAGGTCTCCGGAGTTACTGGCTTAAGCAGCAGCGCAGTCTGCAGTCAGGCGACGATTATACTGTCTGGTGCGCATGTCCAGGGTCTTTTCGATAGTGGTCGCTTCGGCTACAAATTCTTGGACAGTTTTCGGTGGGTTTCTCATCATTCCCGCGAAGAGCTCTTGTTTGACCTCTCGCATGAGGAAACGTACTTTTTTCTCCTCAGGCATGTCTAGGTCAGCGTGACGGAATAGTCGGGTCATTTCTTCTGTGAAAATGGCGACATTTTCATTTGGTAGCTCAACCCGGGTCTCTAATAAAGCAGCGGCCTTCTCTTTGCGAGCGACGCTCGCGAACGTTTGCAGGAATGCGCCGCAGAAAACATCCCACGTTCGGAGCGTGGACTCCCGATTTTCGAGCCAGGTCCTTGCGGTGTCTTCCAAATAGAAGAACACACGACGCAGCTTTTCGTCATGGTCCCAATGGTTGAGGGCGGCCACACGGTCGTATGTTTCTAGCCAGGACTCCGGGTCTTCGAACGATGACCCATGGAAAATTGGTGGTTCCCTGGGTTGATGCATGACCATCGTGGGCTGGGACGCTGCGGTTGTCATTGTCGCTGCAGTCGCGGTCATGGCCTTGGTCTTCCGCGCCTTGTCTTGTAGAAGCCCGTACTCCGGTCGTAGCCCTTGCTGTCGGCGGCTTGTTCGCTGCTCCTGGTTGGCGTCGGTGTCTTCTCCGCGACGTGGGCTGGGTTCACGGCTTGACGGGGGCGTCCGGTACATGAACGAAGCAGCACCTACACCAGATGTCACGGGGTCGTGACGTGGCCGAAGACAGGAGACTTTGTGTTGGGATTTAACTGTTTATTTGGGCGAACCTGTGCCCGGTAAACGGAAAGTCCAATTACAGCAGCAGTCTCGCACAGATAGCAGTCTCGGACTGATAGCGGCGAACGGAGCGTCGGCCTTCGATCAACAACTGACAAGTGGCGAAGCGCGTCGGCATTTATACTCTTGCCGTCGAATGTTCTAGCGTTATCGCTGGCGGTGGCGTAGGTTCCAGAACAATCTGTACCGTTCGCACAGTGGGCGTGATCTTATCGAAATGATCTACTACAGTCTGGAACCTTCTCGAAAACTGCAGGCGCGGTTTGGTGTGGTGTTTTGGGACGATAACAAAAACTTGGGAAATGGAACGTAGCAATATGGTCCCCTTACGTACACTGCCGCTGGAAATCGATGGATCATTGTCGCCGTCACCATCTGACAAGGTATGCTGAACAGCTCCACTACCTACGGCTGGTGCACGTGACGTAGCCAATTTCGTCTTGCGACGCTTCGTACTGCGTCACGGTGCACCACGTGAACTACTAAGTGATCGAGGCCGTGTCTTTTTATCCGTAGTTGTACAACTCCTCGGTCATGCCGCACGGTTCACTACACCTCTGCAGTCTACCACCCACAGACCAACGGTCTAACTGAGTGCTTCAACCGAACGCTAGGAGACATGCTCTCCATGTATGTCAGTTCCGACCAATCGAACTGGGATGTCATTCTCCCATTTTTGACTCATGCATACAACACCGCGAACGCAGTCAACCACAGGCTTCTCACCTTTCTTTCTTCTATATGGGCGTGAGCCATGCTCCACCCTTGACACCATTTTGCTGCATCATCCTGACGTCTCAGAGTTCAACCCTTTTTCTGAAATAGTGCACCACGCTGAAGAGTGTCGTCAGTTGGCCCGATCATTCACCTCGGACAAGCAAGCACTCGAAAAAGACTGCCAGAACCGCGACCAGCAACTCAAGACTCTTGCCGTAGGCTCGCTCGTCTGGCTCCGACTGGCCTTCTACTCCCCAGGTCTGTCCTCTAAGTTTGCCCCCAAGTTTCACTGTCCTTATGGCGTCGTCGAACGTTGATCTCATGTCACATACGTGATCGAGCCGGTCACGCCAGCTACAGACAGGTGCCGCCTTGGTCGTGAAACTGTCCACGTGAGTACATGTCAACCCCTATCACGACCCACTCCTACTTTCGTCACCTTGACTTGCAAGGATGGCTCGTCTTCGTCGCCGGGGTATTGTAGAGAGGAAGAAGATTATGTGCCGCAGTGGGTCACGACTTTAGCGAGAGGAGCCGAGCGCAAGCTGTTGCCCCGAGCGCTGCTGATTCGTGTGTCAGGTAGCTGCTGCCCGCTTTTCGTATCAATAGATCTGCTGTGCAAGTATTATTACGCCAATAAACCCCGATTTACTAACATAAATTCGTTGTCATCGTAAATTTAAATGAATGCTAGTCTGATGTATTTTCTATGAAGCTGTGTGAATATTCGAAATTTCAAACATTTTTCAAATTATTCGAACTTCCCAAAGATCAATGCAGGCAAAGTCCAGCTAAAAGTGACCCCCATCAGTGTTGTAATATGCCTCACCTCATTACACTCCCGTATTGCAGCAAAGCTGCCTTTCAAGCTCTGCAATGGTTGCAAATGTATTGACTCAAGAAAACGCTGGTTCCTACATGGAGATATAAATGTGGCAGAAGTGGAGGCTCAGTTAATGCTCTTTTGGACCCAAGATTTGGCAACAAGTTCGATAAATTGGAGGCCAAGGACTTTTAGCAACCAAACTTTCAAGGTGTTTTATGTTGACGTGTATTTAAAACTCCTAACTCAAAAGGAGCCCTTGTCGGCCACATCAGTTGGGCTTGTCAGAAGTTGAAAGAGGATGGGAGGCTGAGAAAACATCATCTTTGCCTTTCATGTGTAGTGGTCTCGGCAACACTCTGGTTGCACCAAATCATCTGCTAATGCGATTTGGCTTTTCTATTGCCTCATTCTTGATAAGGCAACCATTAAATACCAGCTCGCTAGTTCTTCATCAGTCTAGTGAAAAGAGGAAATGCTTTCATGTTGTTATATCTCTTAAGTTATTTGACCTATGCATGTGGGAAGTAGTGGCCAGATACTGCACCAGGGTGGCCAATCCTTCTCTGGTGAGGGAGTGCGTTCCCGGCGGTGGTTACCAGTGAGGCCGCACCCCAGGCCTCTTAATGCAGTTCCATCAACACGCGGATTTTTTTTTTTTTTATCCGGTTGGGAACTGCTCAGCGCCGGGATTTGAACCACGGACCTCTTGCATGCGAGGCGGATGCTCTAACCACTACGCCATCGCCGCACCCAGATTGCCCTCAAGAGGAAGGTATATAACAGCTGTATCTTGCCGGTACTTAGCTACGGAGCAGAAACCTGGAGACTTACAAAGAGGGTACAGCTTAAATTGAGGACGACGCAGCGAGCAATGGAAAGAAAAATGGTAGGTGTAACCTTAAGAGACAAGAAGAGAGCAGAGTGGATTAGGGGACAAACAGGGGTTAAGGATATCATAGTTTAAATAAAGAAGAGGAAATGGACATGGGCCGGGCATGTAGCGCGTAGACAGGATAACTGCTGGTCATTAAAGGTAACTAACTGGATTCCCAGAGAAGGGAAGCGGGTTTGGGGGAGACAGAAGGTCAGGTGGGCAGATGAGATTAAGAAGTTTGCGGGTATAAATTGGCAGCAGCAAGCACAGGACCGGGTTAACTGGCGGAACATGGGAGAGGTCTTTGTCCTGCAGTGGACGTAGTCAGGCTGATGATGATGATATCTCTTACGTATATGATTAGGAATCCTCTCCAACATTTTACCCCCACAATTTCACTTCAACCTACTAAACAAATATATTCTAAAAATATTTTATAAATACTCAAAAATATTCGATTTGATTTGCACTCACGCTTCAATATTCAAACTGGCTTTGCACCCAAAACTGTGCTGTTCGCACAGCTCTAATTTTTCACCTTACTTTTTGCAGGCATGAAGGGCGTGCTTGGTTCACAGAGTACAGGGGTCGTCTGTGGATCCATGCAGCCAGCAAACAGCCCTCACCGGAAGACATCAGTGAAGTGACTGGCATTTATCGCAAGATTGTCAAAGGTAGGGTGCTTGTATTTCATTGTTTTATTAGTAAGTTAAAATACGCTGTTGTCATGAGCGCTTGAATTGCTCAACTGCAGGGTTGCCAGGTTTCACTATTTTGTGCCAATTCAGCTACTCTTTTAGGCCAGTGGGGACAGACAAAAAGTTCTTGGGCACTATTTCTACTTCTTGGTTACGCTGTTCTTATCCTGACTTGAAACCAGGTTATCAATATTAGGTTACTCTCCAGCCACTGGCATAAAACTATGCATTGTAAAAACATGGTGGCTAAGGTGTGTTACCAGGTGCTTGCATTACTCAAAAGAAAAGGGGTTGAAGATGTGCGGCTCAGCCTCGGAGAATGCTTTTTACGTGGGACCTCATTTTGCAAACCACCCATTGGTGGACGAGGCTTCAAATCGTAATCCGAAGCGAGGAGTGCAATTGAAAGCACTCCGCATTCTGGGCGCTCTGCACTCACAGGCATTAGAAACCGAATATCCTACGACTTGGGAGTATTGGCTGTTCAGACTTCATCATCATGCAAATATTACCCAAAAGGCTTTTGCAATAAGCAATGTAAATGAATAGGTCACCATTGTTCTCACGTGCACATGGCTACTTCCTGGTTAGTTTCTCCAACTTCTTGGCTATTTTCGGTTTTTTCAGCCTGGAAACTGTGCTCAGCAGTATATGAACAAGGCCCCGATAACGAATCTCCTTCCTAAAGCAATGTTTCTGATTTAAGCCTTCCTTGTGTGAACAGTTTTGTCAAATTACTGGGAAAGGCACTGGCCGAGTCACGGTAGAGCAGCTAATATAATGGCAAACATTGTAGAGGATAAAATTTCCAGTATTGTGCGACAAACAAGTCAACTCTCCTCTATAAATTCAACTGTACACTAAATCTCTCTGAAGTATCTTGACAGAGTGCTGCATAAAGCTGCAGAGTAGGTTATATTAGCTTTAAAACATTGTTTAAAACAAATGTAAAATTATTTTTAGCCTCTGTTTCAAACAGAGTGAGAAAACACTGTCAAGAAGTGTTGTCCTCTTAAATTTTATAATATATTTTTTTTCTCTCCCTCTCCATGGTAGAGTCCGAAGAACTGAAATTTCCGGAAGAGTACCCGACGAGTTGCCTCTTGGGATGTGTCAATCTTGTTGACTGTCTGCCCCAGGACATCTACCGTGAACAGGTGCCCCTCTTTGTCTCAAAAGAGTTCCAGTTATTTCTAGTGCTGCAGTGACCTAAAAGTTTTTACTGCATGCATACATCACACGTGATAAGCTGCACTTACGTAAACAGAAAAAAAGGGGCACTGGCATAGTTGTATGGCATGGAGCAGCAAAACGTGCTGCTGAGGCATAGATGAGAAGAGTTTGTGTATGAGCTGATTTGAAGTGTTTTGTAAGAAAGCTTCGTCTGATGCTTTTCCGTAGCTCTTTCTTGAATTCAGGTCCAGATAGTTGCCACTGATGTTGCCAATTATATAATCCTTATCAGTGTGACCCTTTAAGCACATTTGTGCATGTGTTTGTATGTGTGCTACATATAATAGCTGATAGACAGGCGTCAAAAGCCATGTAGGGCTGAATGGAAAGCTCCCTTATCCTAAGCGTTGATTCACTAGTGTTTTGAAGAAGAATAATGGTTTTCTTTCTCTCTCTCTCTTTAACCAATTATCCTAGTCCATGCAATTATCAAAAGTTGCATCACCTTCGTTAATACCAGCAGTTTTTACAAGTTGAGTTATTAATGTTATGCATTAGAGAACTAGCACACTGCTTTTTCTAGGCAGTCTCACTGTTTCTCCCGAGTCAAAAGGTGCAAAAAGACGACAAAAAAGGGGTAAACACACACAGAGTATAATTCTTTTCACTTGTGCCCTGCCACAGTGGTCTAGTGGCTAAGGTATTCTGCTGCTGACCCGCAGGTCGCGAAATCGAATTCCGGCTGCATTTTCGATGGCAGCGAAAATGCAGCCCGCGTGCTCAATTTGGGTGCACGCTAAAAAACCCCAGGTGGTAGAGATTTCCGGAGCACTCCTCTACGACGTCTCTCATAATAATATGGTGGTTTCGGGACGTTATACCCCACATATCTATCAATCTATCCTTTCATTCGCTGTCTTCTTTGCAGCTTTTGCCTCTGAACATGCTAAACCAATGCACCCAGCTATCCCATCTAACCTTACTGTTTCTTTTTGCCTCTTTCAGTATCCATTTGGAGAATGCTTTTCTCCTTTTGTCTTGATATGTAAGGAACCTCAAGAGCTGAAAACAAAGTTTCCTATGAAAGGACAACACAAAATCTGTAAGTGTACAAGGTGTTAAAACAGTTGCTTAAGCAACTGTTTTATTTTTTGTGTGTGTCTTACTAGGTTGCTTGAAACTACTCTTATAGACAGTTAAAGAGGCACTTACCTGCAATTTAGCTGCTCATAGGATCGATTTCCGAGAACATGCATATACCAGCTACCAGAGTATCAACAGTTACAATGACTTGGAAGATAATTATATGAACATTGAAGTGCACATGCACTATGCATATATTACACCACGCGATGTTGACAGTGCCTCAGGTTTCTTGAAAACGCGACCTCACAGCTGCAGCCAAGTTCCAAGCTGTCACAGCCAGGAATGATAACGTCAGTCTCCATACTCTTCTTGGTGTGCTTGCGCCAACAGACTAATATTTGGTGACTGCCCTCAAGCCAATGCGTGCTCTGAACGTATGGAAGGCCTTCAAGGAAATCGTTGCTGCAGGATGACAAACAACAGTAGCGCTAATGCAGGAAAAAGATTGCCAGCATACGTCAGGGCATGCAGAAATGTGTCAAAGTTCTGTTTGCTCATGTGGCCGAGTTCGTTTACCACGTTGCACAGCCTAGGCTAAGTGACAGTTGGGCAGCTTGTCGTTTTCAGAGCTCTTGCAAACTGAAACTGGTTAGTAATAAAGAGGCTGTAAATATATCTCGTGTGCTGTAGCGACCTATGTGCTATGTTATGGGTAATGGGCTCCTGGCAACACATTGGAAAAAGAAAAAGAAAATGTCGAAATTTTGTATCAGTGCCTATTTAATGATAAAGCAAAAAGGGCACAACACTAGAGAGCTTTAGAAAGGAAGTGTACATTGGAGGACTTTTTTTTTGTTTCACACAATATTAATGAGATCTATCCGACAATCATGCCAAGAAAAGTGTAGGGGACGTTATTAGAAGCCATTGTAATGTAAATGTGAAGAAAGAAAAGGCCATGGGCAGGGACCGAACCTGCCACCTTCGAATGGTCTACCAACTGCTCTACTCTACCAACTCAATATGCTCTACCAACTGAGCTACTACGATGGCTATGCCCCGTCAACTTTGAGGTATGTATATGCATTAAAGGGACACTAAAGTCGAATGTCAATAACAATTTACGTCAGAGAGAAAGGTCAATGTATGACAACATCTAAAACGACAATATTATTAGCAACAGTGTCCTACTTACTGAGAAATCAAGGTAAATGCACAAGAACCCAAGCGCCGCAGTAGGACATTTTCAAAACGATCCCGATGACATCGGGAGCCCGCCTACAATTAATCACTGGTAATTGATCTATCTGCACTAAATAAGGAACATTCTGTGTATCAAGCGATGCAATAAAATGCTGCTTGTTCCTTTCTGTTTGATTCATGGAAAAAGAACCATGGGGGAATGGCGCGAGTGGTTCGAAAATTCAATTTTCGCGTGGTTACACAGGACAGGTAGTGCCATCTAGTGGGGCTCAGTTGAAACGAAAAACGTCTGCAATCTCGAAGCCAATGGCGAGAAATTGATCAATGGGCGTTGTTGTGCTGTTATGGCTTCTGCTGATTTCAGACTGCTGCTACTAGCGCAGTACAGCCGGGCGACGTTGTGCACGGCAACAGTGATGTGAGACGGTCTGGTTGGTCCGCTTCCTGGGGACGGGTGATTTGAAGTGCGCTAACCTGATATGGACCACTAAAACGTGGTTTTACTTCAAAATAGGCCTTTCCTTGGCACAATAGTAGCAGTACGAGGTTTCTGGACCATCATTTCAACAATAAATGTCAACTTAATATAGTTGCCTTTAGTGTCCCTTTAAACTGTCCTACTGGCGGCGCTGACTGACACTCCCACGTTTAATGCATATACATACCTCGTAAAGTGAACATAGGAACAGCCGCTATGGTAGCTCAGTTGGTAGAACATCGGACACGTTATTTAAAGGTCGCATGTTTAGTCCCTGCCCCCAGAAAGTTAACTTTTCGTCCACTTTTATTTCTTCACATTTACATTACAATTCTAACAACGACCCCTATACCTTTCTTGGCATGATTGTCTGATAGATTTCATTAATAATCTGGTTAATGAACAGAACTTAAACTGAATCTGAGGTCCTCAAGTTTACAAGTAGTACAGTCTAGATTGTGAACAAGAATTCTGTAGGGGCACTGAAATGCCTTTGTTTTGATTTGTCATCGGCATTCAATTTCAGCTTCCTATGATCTGTAGATTGGTATGTAATTTAAGCTTCATATGGATTTGGTGCAGCCTTATATAACTGCATTTTACTAATTCTAGCCTATTCTGTTCGCTGCAATGTAGTGCCCTTTTTCTGTCAAAGCCATGAAGAGTAACGCCACACATCGCAGCATAACTTATGCCCAGCGTTTTATGCCACCTATAATGTGTTTGTTACAGTCAAAATGGACTCGAGGCTGCACCATGCAGCAAAGAAGACACTGCTCTGCCCTCAGATCTTGGAACGCTAACCAGATTTTTATAACTGTGGGAAAGAAGCCTCTGTTTTTTGCGCAGAAAATAAATTCTTTATTATTGTACAACGTAATACTAAAGGAGTGTGAACCTTCATCGCTTTGGGAAAAGGCGCATGAAAACAACCATGTTAAGGAAGACAAAAAATACAACTGCAAGCATAAGCCAGATCCAGCAGTTACACGAGCGGCGTAGATGATCCTCAAGCCGTCGCTGCTCCTTCTGTAGTCGTTCGTAGTTTTGTTCTGCAGATTGCACACTCTTCTCAACAGCCTGGAAGGTGAGCACGGTGTTTATAGTTTAGCAACGCCATAAAAGTCACATTTGTGAAATTACTGCTTGTACACAATAGAACCTTAAAGGGACACAAAAGGTTTCGAATTCACAAATTTATCCGAATTCGGTATCCGTGACCTCTTACAAAATGTCTACGGATGTTTTTTTTTCGCAATGTTGAATTAACAACGGCGATATAAGAGAGCAAACTTTGACCAAAAAAACGACCCCTTCCCCCCCCCCACTGGCACACGCGCGCAGCGGCGGAGCACGGGAAAGATAGACAGGCGGGGAGGCGACGTCACCGTTAGGATCGGGCAACTTTGTGCCGGGCCGCCTGCATCGCTCAGTTAGCTCGGCTTGTTTACTTCGTGGTTATGCCTTGTTTCGCTGCGATTTTCT
The DNA here is from genome assembly GCF_013339725.1 of Rhipicephalus microplus. Taxonomy (NCBI): domain Eukaryota; kingdom Metazoa; phylum Arthropoda; class Arachnida; order Ixodida; family Ixodidae; genus Rhipicephalus; species Rhipicephalus microplus. The sequence goes on along the minus strand of NC_051165.1, from coordinate 258,911,198 downwards.
GCCTGGCAAAGCATCAGTTCTGCCAGTTTGTAAGGATTTCTTTTCATTGCACTGTTCTCTTCTTCTGATTAGATATTTTCGCCATGCGACATTCACGAGTTGTGTTTGTGCAAGGTTCAAGTGGACTCGCAATGCCGAGTTATGGCACGGCATATGGCTGCCGCAGCCCTTATGATCGCGATGAGCACGCTTTTAACAAGTTTTTCCGGGATCAGAAAATGGTTGCAAAATGGGCCACTGCAGTTGAATTAAAAAAAAAATCTTCAAGCCTACGAGATGAAGCGCGCTGTGCCGGTCGTGAATCTGCCGAATTTCAAGGCAGCAGCAGCACTCCTCCTCTTTCCCTATTTACCCGCGGTGTATGCATGAGCACAAGTAGCGAAAACATGTGTACAAAGATATCAGTATGCATAATTAAAATCGGCTGTTTACACGACAGTTGCATGCTTCTAGCGCAGTTAATCATACCGTTTGCATTTTAACACATCATCACTGTGGTACTGGGCAGTATTCAGAAAACGTCACGGTATTATACAATATAAGCCAAACCATTCTTGCGCAAATTTCAGCGCTGTTCAGAGCACATATCACCACTGCGACAAGAGCGGCACTCGTCTGCGCCCCCCCCCCCCCCCCCACAATTTTTTCTCACGCAATAGCATACTAACTCATCGCACGCGCCTTGCCCGCTGTGAAGTACGATACTGACTGCATTAAGAACACTGCGCTCTTAGCTGTGAAATCCACGAACAGCTGGTGTTTCTGCACGCTGTCCGCGCCTAGCGCGGACCGTCCCACTACGCGGCTAAAAGCGAGTGCCAATGCTGCTGTTTCTTATCGAATTTAATATCCACTGATAAGCGTATCATTTATAATGGTTTACTACAGTGAAATTAGCACTGGCACGCATCTTATACGTGCCAGTCTATGTTTCCAACGCGGGTGAAGGTGGCTGGTTGAGACTCGCTTTTCTGTGCCGCTTCAGCCGTCGCCCTTTTAAAGTGGCGACTGGCTCGAACATGTACGGTTGTACAGCAAACTCGGTCCGACGTTCGGGGTTCGCGATACTTACGGCAACTACCCGATTTCAACAAATAAACGCGGCGGCGACTGTCGGCAAGCGCAGTCAGCCTGTCCTCACCTTCCTGACAGTGACGTCATGGAGCTTCAACCAATCACAGCGGCGGTGAGACTCGCGATGGCGGCACCTGTCGCTTGTTTTCGGCAAAATGGAGTTATTTGCGCTGGTTTATGCAAATTTTCGACTTTATTTTCGTGTTCAGCCGCACGAAATCACGCATCATGTCACTTTTCTTTTTTTAAGCGTTTCAGTGTCCCTTTAACAAGCAAAGCAGATTGTGTTAGGACCACGACAACTGTTTTCTTAAACTTGCAAAGCCCTTTACTTGCTGCGGTGGTTTATCGGTTAAGGACCTTTACACGCGCTACCCGCACAGCCGCAACGCACGTGCCGGGAACCCATGCCGCATGCAAGCGGGGGACAAATAAGCCAATTGGCGATGCTGCGGAGGGTGAAAGAGCGTCGCCAATTGGCTTATTTGTCCCCCGCTTGCATGCGGTAAGGGTCCCGGCACGTGTGTTGCGGCAGTGTGGGAAACGCGTGAACGGCCCCTAAAGCCTTCACGGGTTGCACAATCGAGTCCGAACTGCCGCGGCCACATATTCAATCGAGGCGAGAACGCTAGAGTCCCATATACTTTGACTTCGGTGCATTAAAGAGCCCCAGGTGGCCGAAACTTACAGAGTTCTCCACCAACAATTATTTTTCCAATGCCCCTTTGCTTATACTATAGTTTTGATGTATGTTAATTTCCCAGATGGCAGACGAATGTGGCAAAAAATATTTGATAAGAAACATCAACAAAATTTACCGACATTTTATCTTCAAACTCCTGCTTCTAGTTGCAACATGTTTTCATTAGTTAGTGCATCTGCTTATCAATCCTCAAACATATATATCAGCGTTATTCAGTTCTCTTGTTCAAGCACATTCATGCAATCAAATAAGCAAACACAGCGCTTCAATGTTTGTTTCTGTACGACTTTTTACATTGAAGATTAAAGAGACGACCAAGCCTATATAAGCATGAAACAAAAATATTTCTCCATATTTTCAACACATCTGTTGTGCCTACCCTTCAATTCAGTACAGGCTCATGTTTGAGAACCTCTCTAACGTTGCTGTTATTATTACTCACTACTAGTCATCACGCGGCAGTTTCAACTCTGTCAATGCTATAGTGGTTGTATTATGATGGGGCTAATAGCCTGTACACTGTAATCAAGACGCGTTTTAAGGAACCCCAGATGGCCTAAATTGAGTTCAGGGGTTTTGTATGCCAAATCAGAATACAACTGCAAGCCATATCATAATGGAACATTTTAAATTAATACCTCGTTTATTTAGTGCTCTATTTAAAAGAACACAGGTATTCTTGCATTTCAGCCCCATCAAAATGAGAACGAGGGGGTTGGGAATCAAACTTGCGCACTCTGTGCAATGTCATTGCTACTAATTCACCAAAGTGGGTCAGCACAAGGTCAAAGTTGATACAACCTCCACTTTGTTGGCAATATTGTAAACATTATGTTGTATAGGTCACCAAGTTACGAAACACTGGCTGGTTTACTTTAGGAGAAAAAAAATCTCAAATATACTCAATATAGCGACTGTAAAAAATGTGGCCTGTTCAGACATTTTTCGAAAACGGTTTTCTTCAGCCCACACGCTTCAAACAATGCTGCTTCACTCTCATTACGTGTACACTTATTTAAGACCAGTCTTCGTGACATTAATATTTGTGTTTTTATATCGTCACTAACTTTTGAGAATGATAAAGGACGTAATTGGTCCCTCCGTACAGACTAAGCTATTTTTTTCCTCCTATATTATGCAGTTAATAAAAAAACTGAAGTTCACTTTCGGGCTACTGGGTGGTATGTGCACAAAATACAAAATAATCAAACCTAAACAATCAAATTTCGGACCTGTGTTGATTTTTCGTGGAGTCACCCTACTAATATAACATCCACTATACTTTCCAAGGCATTGTCTGTTCTTATTAACTACCAACAGCTATCCACTATTTCAGTAAATACAAAATGTTTCAAACACTCCACTAAATTGCTAATGAGGAATTTATCATCTCCTAGAGTTTTCTGTCAAGTTTTACGACCCCTACACTACTTCCAGTGCTCAAGTGTTGCAGGTAAACAAAGCAACCTGTGCCCAGTTTTGTGTTATTGTGTGCAGCTGTCGTATGCGTCTTGCTCTCAGAATTTTTTTGAGTGTTCTACGCAACTGTTTTGACTACAAGCACTGCAAAAACAAGATGGTCACCTCTGTGTCCTTCTTCACAATGTGTCCAGCAAGCAAAGCATTCTGCTTCAGGTTCTGTGCCAAGGAGACCATCTCCTCTGCAATCTTCTCCTGCATGGAGTTGTGGTAGCGCAGAACAGCAGTCGAAATCTTCACCACCACCCTGACCAGGAACTCGTTGCCTCAATCCTTTGCTGTCGCTTGCTAAACAGTTCAGAATTATAATATTAAAAAAAAAGGTGTAAAATGAGAACAGTTAAGAACTGCACAACTGAATGTAAAGTGCTAGGTATATATATAAAAGGAAAATATATATCAGGTGCCCATCGATACTAACCCTTTTTTTAAGCCAATACACATTATCGCCGCACCTACATTATCACACACCTACTCGCACATTCATATCCACAACGCAAACTCTCCTAAGCGAGCACATTTCATTAGCTGCAGCCAATTGCTTCTCCTCCTGTAACATTCTCACCGTTTGTCTTAACAGAAGTTCGAGATTCCAGCAACTCCTCGCGGACATCACGTATTGTCTTGGTCTGCCGTTTAAGCAGGATTTCCTTGGCCTTGTCATCAGGGACGGGTTTTAAGGCAAGTTGCTCATGGGCGAGAGCCTTTTCTGGACTGCTGTGTGGCTGCAGTGTTTGGGGGGGAAAAAAAACATCCTCAGGAAATTACTTTCACAATTTATTTAAAAAATTAATACTCACACGCGGCATCTGCCAAAAGTATTAGCTCCGAATTAAAAAACGCACTCACAATCGATTTACTTCATATAACCCGCAATACTTGCCTGTGTATCCACAGCAATGAGGCGCTTTAGAAAGTCGACTTTGCTCGCGTAATGCACTAATGTATCCTGGCTTGGCTGACTGCAAAACGTACCCCATCAGTGCATTGTTGAAAAAAAAATGTGAACAGAGGCACTCACCATGTGTTTATGTTCCTCAGGTCTAGTAACATGTCTTCAAGGCTTTGAACATACTGAAAAACATGTCGACTGAGTTAATCCTCTCGGGGTGACCGGGATTTGTAATTTTCGATAGTCACTATAAAAGGGATTAAGTCGTAAATCACCTGTTGCGTCAGTTCGCAATCGCCGAGCGTCAAACCCTCTAATATAACCTCGCACGAGCATAGCCGCGCAAGCGGCGGGTTCATCACTCGTAGCCGTCACCCTACACCACTGAATACGCCGTACAGACACCCAGGACAACAGTACGCCTTTTCAATAAGAATTTCACGCAAAAGGGAACAAAACCGGCAAATTTACTCAAGTATTTCACGGATGAACACGGCCGCATCAGATAAGGCTGCTGCTTGATTGCATACATGCATTTCGTAAAAATAGAAGTTGGCTTACGAACCAATCCGGGAGAATCGCCGCACACGAAGAGTCGACAGTTAGCTGAGAGTAATTAACCTGTCGAAATTTGAGACGCTGGGCAATTGGAGTGAAATAAGGCCGAATATCAAGGTTCCACTGGAGTCGTATTCCAGCGACCGCACGAACGAAACAAAACTGTTCCTCGCCAGCTCGACGCCGTCAGTGCAGCCGTATAGTCTGTACGCCGCCACTCGGAGAGCTTGTGCGTAACTTATTCACGAGATCGATCCTTTTACCTTCTTGAATCGCCAGTCTGTGGGATCTCGCCCGTCAGCAAGAACTTCGCACCGCTCCAACAATCTGCAGAAGTTTATTTCCAGCCGTGACACGGGCGCCATGCTGGAAGCCGACGACAGCGACGTGACGTGACGTATCGTTCTTGAAGTGATGATGATGATGATGGCAAGGCTAATGGTTTCACTTTCATTTTTGCGGTGAAGAGAGCGACAGCCACCAAAAAGCGCATCGGAAGCAGAACTAACCCAATGATCACGTGTTTCTTGCCCTAATAAATAAGAACGAAATTTCTTACGCTTACGCAATAATATTTATACTTATACAGATTTACAAAAATTAGAAAAAAGAAGCAATCGGCGATATTTTGTCGTGCGATACACCGCTTCGCCACAAACGCAAATATCATAGTTTGTAGACGTATCTGACGTACCATTTCAAGCAGTCAAACTACAGCTTACATGAAATCGCTACTTTTAGCTATCGTTTGCAAAGAGTCTTACAAGAATATTTCAGTATGCCTTCAGAGTAGCCGATGATATAGTAATCATATCCGATTTCAAAGTTTTTATAGGTACGACTGTAGTACATAAAATATATAGCAGTACAGCTCGCAAAATTTACATACGATTGCTTGAGATGTTGGGGGCCTTGCCATGTTCACCATCTTCCCTCAATACTGGTATAAATTAAAAATCTACTTGTTGCGCACCGAAGCTTATGACTTCCTCCTTCACCTCCTTAAAATGGTGGAGAGATAATGAAAAGGATATGTATCTGTTTACAACTATGTATAGACAGCCTTGGAGAAGCTTCCGCATCATTTACTGAAACATTTTTCGTTGTGACTTTTCTACGATATTTCGTTAAACAAAATAAACATTGAAGCACCACCATAAATGGAAGGAGTCACTAGATTTGCTACCTATGGCATACCAGGAATTTGACTAAAATTACAAAATTTCCGTAAAATACAGACGCAACAAAGTGGTCGACCAATAATGGATGTTGCAGTAGCTGTAGAATACAGCTCTGCTTTGAGCGCTTCTATAGTGAAGTTTGTTGACCTCGCGGGTTCAATAATGCCCGTCAAGGTGACAATTCAATGAAGGCAAAATGTTAGAGGCCCGTGTACAGTGCGATATCGGTGCACGTTTAAGAACACCAGGTTGTTGAAACTTCCGGAGGACTCAACTACAGTGTGCCTCACAAGCATATCGAAGTTTGGCAAAGGTATTCTCTGGTACGGCATGCTAAACCCCAGATATTATCTATGCGTTTTGAAGCAGTTTTCTACATGATCAAATTGCTGCATTATGACACAGTACCGGTTATCAATCTAGCGTTAATTTTCAAGTTCACCTTTGCATCCCGTCAGACCCAGCCCATTGCAGCGCTTGGATATAGTGAGCAGGATCGGCAGGGCCCCCCGAGTAACAATGGACTGACACATAAGTCATGTGTGTGCTCAGCCAGTGCAGTGCGACATACTACCCAAAACCACTCTCCCAGACCAAGTATAAATACAGGTGGCTCCGATTCCCACAATTATCTACTGAGCAGGGCAGAACAGGGCAAGAAGACAAAGGCACAATCCACAGGGCTGTAGTTTAATATGCTAGATTACCACATAAACCCACCACTGTTTGCAGTATAATAGTGCTCCAGCCAATCATAGGCACTCCTCTGCAGCTATCATGTGGCCTCGGGTCAAATTCTGCTCACCCTGGCATGTTCTATCACATCAGCACAAGCTAGCCTCTGCTACTCTTGCTGGGTACCATACAGTCAATAAGACTGTGATTTTTCGCTCACTTGCTCACAACCCTGCCAACCCCAAAACATGCTACATGAACATATTTTTTCAGCAAACTGGGAGTGCGGGAACACACGACAGAGAAGAGCCACACAGGGTCAGCGCTGCTCTCATTGTCTTTGTGTGTTCCCACGCTCCCAGTTCGATGAACTGAATATGAACTACCAACTTGCAATCTATCCTGCTGCAAGCATGAAACCAATTGCATAGTAAGCCCGGCATGTAAAGGCACCCAAGCATTGCTTGTGATACATATTACTGAAGATGAGGCAAGGTCAACCTACGAGCTGTGGCAGCGTGATGAACGATTTATTGACCCACATTCTCCCAAATTCTTCATAGCTTTCTTCATGTCCATGAAGTAAAAAAAAATGACATCATGTGAAAAGATGATGATATGCATAAAACAACTGAAATACGCTCTTTCTCTGTCTCACTGTTATAAAATGTCTATGTCAATACAATTTAATTATTTATGCATTATACAGCAAAATACACTTTGTGCAGACTGAATACAGGCAAGACGATGAATGTTATATACATGTATTTACAGTTTAAAATTAGCAGCAACAACAGCATCTTTCTTTTTTGTTTTTTTCTTTGCTGGTGCAACAGCAGATGTAACTTGATCCTGAAGCCGCTCAAAGAACTTCTTCGATGAGGAAAGGCTCTTCTCTGCCCACCTTGTCACTTTTTCCCTGAAAGATTGGAACAAAAATCAACAAGCAGTCGGCTGCAATACCTAACCATATTATGAGAACATACGCACAGGGAACAAAAATATTGGCAACGTACATTTCCATCAGCATTATGCAAGCTACACTGTTAATTTCATAACGCATTTAAACTGCATTTCAATTTAGTGCTCTGGCATACTAAATACGTAAGGGAGCTCTTGCACACAGTTTGCAGTTCAGTCAGCACACACTTCCAGTGCTAGCACATGAAAGTTTGCTCCCTGATTAAGCAATGGTCATGCTAAAGCAAAGTAACAGATGCCCCCATAAGCATCCCATAACAGACTTTTCCATATTTCTTCGTGTGAATGTGTCTTTTAAACGCTATGTGTAATGACACGTGCTAAAACAGCATTTGGCTCCCCCAGTGCAATTTCATTTTAGTCTCGCTGCTGTCAAACACAATAAATGCTGTCTTTGTATTAAACATTATTTACAATTGCACACAGTGATACTAAACTAACTAAAAATTGGCTGATTTCTGCTTGACTTGTAATACATTGTAATAGTTCATTTATATCCATTTTTGTTTTATAATGGTTCAATTCAGCAATGAAAACCACAACAATCTTTTTTGAAAAAGCTGCTCAGTAGGCAAAGATATTTTACTACAAATGTTTGTACACTATCATGGACTTCAGTCTCCTGACCAATCCAAAGATATTTAAACAATATCAGACATGTGAACACTAGGCATTTTTACCATAAACCTGATGCATCTTAACATATTTAACATATCAACAGTGTACCACATTTTCCGTACAGAATCTCTGCCCAATTCATTTTTATTTTAGTGGTATAGCAATATATAGCCAGTATTGTCCAAATCATACTACGATGTACAAAACCTACGAAAGCCCGCAGAGCGACGTTTAAAGCAGACATACCTTGACGGCTTTAGAACCCTTGGCTGATTTTGAACCCTTGACAGGTTTGGCAAGCTCTGTATTGGTTGCCTTGATCACTTTCCTCTTTTCTTCAGAGACTTTGCCAGCCTTGTTATTAGCCTTGGCGGCTCGGCGTTTCTGAGAGCTTTCTTAAGCCTTCGTTCTCTGAGCTTCTGTGTGCGAGTCCTCTCGCCCTTGGAGACAAGCTCTCTCTTTGGCTTGGTCTGGAATGAATTTTTTCATTGCACATACAAATCATGTCAGAGCAGACAAAGTACCATACGTAAACTAAACAACCATGCAAGAAACAAATCAATAAAAAAAGCTGCATAAATATGCAAGGTGAGCAAAAGCTACAAAACACAACAAAAAGATAACGATTTCACAGCAAAATGTTCTTGGTGGCCTACTACTTCATCATATTGGTGAGCAGAGTAGGTGACACACATTTACATAAATGTGCGTCAACCTACAACCGACAAGCATTCTAGCGAGCTCACTTGATAGGAAACCTTGCAGAGCAGAGTGCAGAGACAAGTCAGTAAGAATATCTGCAAACACAGATGTATAGATTTAAATTTACCACGGCAAGTAGCACCATAATAAGTTTGTAAAAATATATATATATATATATTTCCTTAAAGTACTCTAAATGCATAAAATAAAAGAGAGCATTGAGTAAGCCTACTTCTTTCTGAAATGTAAAACACCGGTGCAGAATTGTACCGGTGCAGAATTGTAAGAAATTATGGCATCAGTCAATCAACCTTACACAAGCAGCATGTTTGATGCATAGTATGGTGCCAAAATGCAAGCAAAGAGGTTAATTACCACATTGTAAGAACTTACTATAAAATACTTGTAACACCAGGCTGTGTTAGTAAAATGGCAGGGCTCTAAAAACCCACAGAGCACTTGCAAATTCCAGCCCTCTGCTAATATGTAAACGTTTGACAATTCAAGTGCGGCTAACTTTCTTACCTTGACCTCCTGAGGTGCCAGGAGGGAAGCGTCGCTCACTCCTACTGGAGTCACCTCTTCTACACTCAATGATGGAAGATTGCTCACTACCTTCACCTCAGCTGAAACCTGCGAGAGTAATAACAGGAAGAAAAATTTTTCATAATTATGTTATATGTATGCACCAAATAAATCAGGCAAAATGGCAGCTCGTATAAAAATATGCATTGAATTCACATTTACCATACATACTAGACTGTAACGGGACCACAATCGTAATGCGAGGGGTGACCTTTCATTGTATACAAAAAAAGAAAAAAGAATTGTGCGCATCGTCGCACTTTTTAGACAACTTGAATTCAGGCATTCGATTGTAACATGACAATAAAGTTTTTTTTATTCATTCATTCATTCATTCATGAAAGTCGACTTCAGATAGAAAAAAATTTGGCAGAAGCTCGGGTACAGTCGTGTAAATATGGCAAAATGTGTTGCAGAAATCCAAGAAGTGGAGAACGAAAAAGGAACACAAAAATTGTCATAGCAACCACTTCAAAGATGTGTTCTATTCAGCTTTGACCCCTGGCAAGGAAATTCTTTAAGTGTGAAGCTTTGTCATAAAAAAAAAAAAAGACACATTAGCTTCCCTAGCAATATTATACTGCCCTTAGATCTATGAAAAATAGCTTTACCAATCAAGCCAACATTTTAAGGTATACTATACTATACTATACATTTAGGTATGTTATAACAATCATTTTGTCAAGAGAAAAGGTTAATGTATTGGGTGATCATTGTTAGAACAGTTCTAATGTTCTATAACATTACACTGGCATATCATTTATCCAGACAAAACAGCACATTTTCCGAAGTATCTTAGCAATTAGGATGCAAGTATATTTACATTTTTTTCTACACCTGTGTCAAATTAGAGCTAAGAGTGCTACAATAAGAAGGTATTTTTGGGAGGTATTTAGTTAAGCAGACTGCTTTTTGAAGGAGTGCTAGACCCAAACTGAGCTGTATTAAACAGCTAGAAAGCAGCACCCTAAATGTAAATACACAAAACTTACAGGCTTTGGCATCATGTGGAAGTTGGACAATGCATCCAGCTTTGTGAACAAGTCCCGCATGGCTGTTCGAATCTCCACGTGGGCAGGATTCTCTTTGGGAGGTGCGTCTTCATCAGCGGCCTTCTGCTTCTCCAAGAACTGCTGTTCGTAAACCTAGTGGTACAAAGGGTGCAAGTATGCATTAAAATAAGTCTCAAAGCTGCAAAAAACTCACGACAGTTCAAAGGGCATGAAACATTTTCACCCATGCCGGATAACAGTACTTCAATGCAAATAGTGCCGTGCAAGTTGAACACACAATTAATCTCCAAAAAATTACAATTACGCTTGACAGTAAACATGAAACTTCCTTCACCCCCCCCCCCCTCCTTTTTCTTTTAAAGTTTAAATGAATATAGATACCTGTGCTAAACTGAGTTTGCTTTTCTCTTGATCCAGTGTGACCCGTCGGCGCAGCTCAAATGGTTCCTCCGTTGGCCTAGTCTTTCGTTCAACGTCATCCCAGGCTTTGTCTCGTATCCTCTGTAGTATCACATCCTCTAAGCACTTTGTAGTCTCATCAGTGATGGCAACAGCTGCAAACAGAGCACCAAGCTGTTCGCATGCACTGTGCAAGACACTGTGTTCGCATACAAGACACTGTGTTCGCATGCGCTGTGCAATGATTATTAACAGAAATGACAGTGGCCTGATTACTTCCACGCACATTCTTAACACCAGTCCCAATTCAATGAAGTGAGGAGCTGAGTAATTGGTATGCATGGTGCGATAATAGTGTAACGAAGCACCAATGACCCATCAGCGTCAAAGTAATACTGCACCCACAGCGTCTCAGAGTACAGTGTGCTAACTTTCATTTATGACAGAATTCAGGTCATCACCAGTACACTTCTATGGCACCACAACATTCATAAAGAATTATGATTTTTTCTTTATTTGCTAAACTAGCATTTAGTGCCATATGCACAACCCTAAAACACCAGTGACCTCTCAAAAAGGTAACGACAAGTGCTTATCTCTTCTAACAAGTGATCTCAAGAATAATATATGGAGTCTTGACTTTATTTAGTCTATCTTTGCTGGAATAAAGGGTGAATGACCTTGCACACTCTAGATACAAGCTCACAGATTGGCATGTTTAATGCTCCTTAATTAGTAGCCATAGGATGACTGCTGCAGCTTAGTTAGGAATAACTTTATTGTACTCACGCTGTCTTGTCGCATGATCGAATTGGATGTGCTCCTGCAGCAGACTGTTTTCAGGTCTTGCGGTAGCTTCTACCTCTCCCTGGAGTCGCCATGGTCGTGGCTCGAGGTTTCGTTCCTCAAACTGCTTGATTTTTTTCTTAATCTGCACAAGGTAGACAAGCATTCAAAGTTTCAGGTCAACAAAAGCAAGCAGTCGTGCACACAACAGATTTTCAGAGCACATTTGTGCTTTTGCTGGAGCAAATGAAAGAGAAGGTAATGATTGTAGCTTTTAGCATCTTCAGACGGCAATACCGCGGTACACATAATTCAAAGAATTTTTCGCTGGACTAGTTGGTGAAACAGCGCTAAATGAACGTGAAATGAGCGCTAAATGACAGATAAATGCAAACAATGAAAGACAGGTGAGTTCAGTGCAAGAAGCCACTAGGTCAAGTGTTATAGTATTGAGCTAGAAGATTCGGGAGTAACTAAAACAAATGCCTATTGCCTCTTTAATTTATACACACGGTTAAAGTGGCTCCTTTAGTTTGACAGCCTGTGACAGAAATAACAACAGCATTACTTCCATCATAATAATGGCATGCACCAAAAATTAATCACTAAAAACTTATTTCAATGCATATTGAGCATCTGATCATTTATGCAGAGGACTTTGCTAATGTAACACACACTTTAGAGTTTTGAGTTTGAAGACACAACACTTTATAATGTTCTTCAACTAAACACTATCTCTGTGCTATCAATCTTAGAGGCAGTGACTGAAATTCTTCTGCTAAAACATCAGTTTTGAACAGCTACATTTGAAGGAAGTGGGTGTACCAGACAAGTCACACAACAAAAAGAAAAAACTTACAAATTCTTGGCTTTGCTCGAAAGATGATTTTTGAACATCATCTTTTGCTGTGCCATTCTGTTTAGTTTTTCTGTGTTCATTCATCCTGCATAAAATTAGGAGTGAGAGAAAAGTGAGGATAGAAAGCAGCTGGCAAAACTTGTATAATGGACAAGGTACTCTTAAAAAATGACAATGGAAAAACCCCGCACCCAGACATGGCAACCCCAATAAAGTGTAAGCTTAGCTCCATTCATGACGGTAGTTGGCTGTCCAGTCACATGTTGTGAGCCTAGTTTGACCTGTCACAACAATTTTATTATTGTGGTATTTGGTGTAAACTTCACTTGTATAATTAGAATCAACAGTTCTTCCTAGCATGTTTCTGTCGGCACGATCCTTCGTCTTAAATATTTAATCCATGAGACAATATCTACGCTTAGCCAGTTTTATACTACTTTACATTGCAGTGAATCCCTGTTACACTGATACTATCGGAAGCAACCTGAACCTGGCTTGCACATACACCTGCACCGTACAACAAAGACCATTAGGGTTTCAAAAGCACTTTAAGCTGGAATGTGACACCACCGAAAGCCCTCGCAAATATTTTTCTGGTGTAGCCCGTACCAAAAGCAGCAACAGAAAGCATTCAATGTCTGTGTAATCTACTCGGGAAAACAGCTTCTAACACAAACTAGCTGCTCCTCTAACTACAGCTCTGTGGCTGAAGTATATCGAGAGACTTTTGTGGCAAAGCAATTGATTTATTTGTGGGGTTTGACGTCCCAAAACCACCATATGATTATGAGAGACGTCGTAATGGAAAGCTCCAGAAATTTCGACCACCTGGGGTTCTTTAAAGTGCACCCAAATCTGAGTACACAGGCCTACAACATTTCCGCCTCTATCGGAAATGCAGCTGCCACAGCCGGGATTTGATCCCGCGACCTGCGGGTCAGCAGCCGAGTACCTTAGCCACTAGACCTCTGTGGCAGGGCCTTTGTGGTAAAGCAAGGCAGCTCACTTTTTTGAAAAGTAATCAAACGGCATTACCAATGCTATTAAGTGCAATTGAGTGACTTCCGGTGACAATATTAGTGGCAAACTGGCTGTGATATTTATTTATTACAAATTCTTTCATCTCACCTATACATTGTCCCATAGCCTCTAAAATACTATTCAATTATTGTGTGATTGGATAGCCTAATTTTCTCTTACCATTCACTTTGGCCAACACTAGTCGGGAATGAAGTTAAGCTAGAAGGGGTCTCACATGCTCGATAACACTCCAATGAACAGGTGGCCTGACACGATGTAACCAAAAATGAAAAAGCTTTGGTTCCGTTACCTTTGTTTGCAAAAAGTCAAGGCTGATCTCTTTTATGAACAATATACTTGTTCATTTGGCAGTCTATGGGACTCTCAGAACTCTACAACACCACCACAGCTCAATAGAATGAAGCTTTTACTGAGCTCTTGTTTCCAAAACATGCATAAAACCAAATCTGCTTACCTCGTGGCAGCCTTGCCAGCATTCTTGGCATTTTCGGTGCCTGGCATGGAGGCAGGGGGATCAAAAAAGTCTTTGTACGTTGCATTGCGGCCACCCTGCACAGAAACACTACAGCTACAATTTTTCTGTTCTTTTCTACAATACCAAGAACTAATGATTTGCTCTGCATAAATGTATGCATAAATTTTGTTTTTGTTTCTACCCAACATAAGCAAAGCATGTGAAGATAGTGGATTCCAAGCTTACATGAAGTGTTTAACAGTCCATGTGGAACTTTGATTAGCGCTGCAACATACAGAAATTTCGGACACTGATGTGTCTAGCAGCGCAGCGAACACCTATACCATTCGCCAGTAATTATGAAGTAAGCCAGGCGCTTACCTTTTCTCTTGGATCGTCTTCGTCCGACGAAAGCTCGCGAAAATAATCAATGTCGTCGTCCTCGTCTGAATCACTTCCTGGAGCATCCATGGCCTTTTCTTCCCTATCGGCAAATGCTTCCATGTCGGCAAGACGGAAGAACGCGTCATCGACGATAGACGACGGTTGTGTATCTCGTGCTTGACCGTGTTCACCGCCATCAGTCCTGTCGTCACCGGCTTCTTCATCAGTCTCTTCATCATCTTCAGACGCATTCGAGAAGTCAAAGTCATCGTTTTCATCATCTTCCTCTTCCGCAGCGCTGTCCCCGAGATCCAACTTGTCAGTGTCACCTGTGTTATGTTTCTCGTGTCCCTGTTGACTTTTCTGCTCCCCCAAGTCTACGCCAAAGCTAATAGTAGACTTGGTTGCCACTCGGGACACCGATGAAATCAGGTCCTTAACAAGGCGAGTGTTTCGCAGTTCCAGTTGCTGCCAGATCTGTTCGTCGTCGAAGTTGTCAACAACCAGTGACGGCAGTTCTGCTTTCGGTGAGGAATTTGTCTTTCCTTTCCACTGGTCCACGACGTCGTACAGATCTTTCGTTAACTTCTTCATTGTTTCAGCTACCTCCAGCTGGACCCTGCCACGCGGAAGAAAAAAAAGTACCTGTTAAAGCAACAAACTTCTACAAGCGCATCAACAGAACCGCCAGCAGAACATGTGGCAGTCTCACTTTCTGGACCGATTGTCTTTCCTTACGTAAACACTAATTGCATTTTGAAACTTACTCGAGAAATGTTTCCGGTTTCTTCGTGCATGACTCAAATTCTTCGAGGCATTTGGACACATGCACTTGATCTGAATCGAGAGTCCGTGCTGTGGATCCCATGCCGTCGTCTTCGGTGGACGCCGCCATTTTCTCTCTACAGTGCTGCTGGCGATGTCGATGCGATGAATGCGTACACGACGACTTGAGAGCACGCAGCAAGGAGGTTCCTATGCACGCATGCATAGAATAGTATATTCTAGGCACGGTGTTTGTCTTTGTCTCATCCTTCTCCCTTAGAATCAAAACGAGTACGCTCAATGACCTGTAGCGAACCATTTTGACATCGTCCCCTGCGCGAGCAAAACATATAGTCACAGAACACCTGGTGTGACATATTGGTCGTATTGGTGTCGAGCTGAATCCGCGACTGTAGCGCGTTGCGCTGCGCGCAATGTTTCGAAAAAGAGCTAGGATATGTGCGCAATGACAATGTTTCAACTTATATGTAGCACTGGCCTTCAGCTCAATGAAATTATAGATGCCGCGATTTCCAAGCTATGGACGCACCATTTCCACCGGTTTGAGTTCGATGGGTCAGATTTCGGAAATCATCAGAAAAGAGAGTACACCCCCACCCCCCACCCTCGCATTTGTTTTTGTTTTTGCCAGAGCACATAGATCACAAAATGACGCTCGAACACCTGTGCCTGCCCAACCCACTAGTAACGTTGGCCTGCACTTCACATCAAAAAGGTGCCCCGCTCCCCGGAATAAATTTCTGCCTACGCCCTGCTGGCGGTACGAGTTAAGGCTGGGCTGGTGGCCTTCCCGGCCTCCTTTCCTTCCTCGGCACCCTCATATCACTCAACCACGCTTCCCTTTCCCACACTTTGCTATACATATACTAAAATGTACTTGGTACTAACTAGCTGAGCAGAAACATAGATGATTATAAAGAGGGTTCAACTTAAGTAGAGGATGCAGCGAGCAATGGAAAGGAAAATGTTAACCCTGAGGGACAAGAAGAGAACAGATATCGGCAAGCGGGCCCAGTGAATCGGAGACAGAGAGTTAGGTGGGCAGGTGAGATTAGGAAGTTTGTGGGTATAACGTGACATGGCGATAGTTATAGCGCGAGAACAAAACGACGACACAGAGACAAGAAGGACACGAAAGACACTAGCCCAAGCTGCCACACTTCTAAATAACGTGGCAGCAGCAAGCACAGGGCCGAGTTGATTGACGGAACATATGAGAGGCCTAGCTTTGTCCCAACGTGATTGAATAACTCTGGCTTTGCCCTGCAGTCAGGCTGCGGCTACTGATGCTGCTGATGATGAAATTATACATGACAAAAACGGGAAGATCGAAACTTGCGATGAAAAAATCCGTAAATAGGGGTTGTGGTGAGCTCACGTTTCAACAAGCGGACTTATCTTCTTCAAGGGGAGTCCTGTTTAAAGGGAAGTGAGAGTGATGAGAATTAAGTGATGTGCGTGTGGGGAGGCATGTGAGGAGAGAAGAGGGTAAAACATAGGATAGCCTAGTATCGCAAGGGTGGGAAAGAAAAGTGATGGTGAGAACGAGGGATGTGAGCATGAGGAAGACGGAAAGAAGGAGAGAGAGGTTAAACCACGCTATATACCATGTATAGGTTGTCGAGCCGACGTTTCGACAAGCGACTTGTCAATCCCTCAATCATTGAGCGATTGGGAGTCGCCTGCTGCACGCTAACGTGCGCCTTGCCGGAAATCAATGAAGTCTCGCATCCACTTACAGACGCCAAGGGCGTCCGTAGAACCTTTTTCAGGGGTTTCCTCAGCAAAATACGGGGGGGGCGGGGGGGGGGGGGGCGGTTCATGTAGACGAATTTCCGTGACATGACCGCACAACGTTTACATGAATGTCGAGAGTGCTAAGCTAGCCGTGTAGCTTAATGCTACTGCATAGAAAATATTATCGAAAATCTGGTGAGGGGGGGGGGGGGCGCACCGTCCCTCGCCCCTCTATCCTCGATCCGGACGCCCATGACAAGACACACGTAGCTGCTCAAATCGCATGCCAAAAAAGACAGTTATCTAACAAACAAGCACACAGCCCGACTATGTTTATGTCTAAACATTTGTACCAAGATGACCGTCGATATCTGGTCGGCTAGCGACTCGCATAATTCCAAGGGTGGCGCCAGGGGTGGGCAGGGGAGGGGGATGGAGCAAAATTTTTGCCTGCCCCCCATTGCCCCCCCCCCCCAAGAGGGAACATAGTCATCATAACACAATGGAAGCTCCCCGCCCCCTCAGGAACTAAACTAACTGAGTGCCCCCCCCCCCCCCCCCGGGTAAAATAATCCTGGCGCCGACCCTGCATGATTCAAGTCTCAAGACATTTACAGCACGCGCATAAATGTCGCAAATACACGAAACTTTCATACGCGGGACCTTTCGCTACCGTTTGAACAACAACAAACGCGCCAACCGGTCGCGCCGCCGCCACGTACAATTACGCGACGGTGGGCCTCCCTAAATCGGAAATGGTTACGGCACTGCACGCGGAAACCTTGGCTTCACGCGTCACGTTTTCTTTTGTCACGTCAAGGACGTGTGCGCGCGGCCTCCTTTTTAGCCGCAACGACATGCTAGTTCTCTCTGGATGTTTCTTCAAGCGTTCTTTCTTTTCTTTTCCTCTTATTTTCTTTGTTTGGACAAGGAGGAAAGACGGCGACCGTGTGTGTTGCAGATGAGGGAAAGGCGAGCAGTACTAAAAGAAAGAAACGATGCGTATCCACAAGATAACTTGATAATAATAAAATAATAATAATAATAATAATAATAATAATAATAATAATAATAATAATAATAATAATAATAATAATAATAATAATAATAATGTAATAATAATAATAATAATAATAATAATAATAATAATAATAATAATAATAATAATAATAATAATAATAATAATAATAATAATAATAATAATAATAATAATAATAATAATAGATTGCCGTGTCCTTCAGTGAGCTGCGCGTCGGTTCCCTGATCGGGTTTTACGCATCGCTGAACACGGGTAAAGTGAGCTAGAATAGGGTAGTGGGCTCACTCTCCGGCCGGTGCCATACATTGCGGTGACGCCGCCAATGTCACACAAACGTGCTTCGGCGCGCCTCCGTGGCAGGGCGCCACCGCCGGATTAAATGTAGCGAGCGTTGGCGCTGGGGCAGTTGCTGGCTGTTTAGAGTGGCGGTCGGTGTGTGCGAGTTTTGTTACTTTGAGAACTCGTCGCGCTTTGCATCCTCAATCCCCTAGGTTCTCAGGTGAACAGTGATGTGGCCTGACAAGCACTGACCCTCAAACAAGGTTAAAATGCTTCCGCGGCGGCAAAACCACTGTTTTGCGCCAGGCTGTCGTACAGGTAACGTCCACGTGAAAGGCAGCAAGAAGCCGACTTTGTTCGGTGTTCCGAAGGATGCAGCCCTGAGGAAGCAATGGGAAAGAAATTTGCATCGAGAGTACAAAGCCCTGGACGACACATTTGCCGTGTGTGACCTTCATTTTGAGCCGAAGTATGTGCAACGGGACTATAGTGCATGTAATAGAAGGGGAAGAAGTACGCACACCACGTGGGAAACCTTGCCTACGAGAGGACGCTGTGCCTACAATCCTGCCTAACTTGGCGTCGTATTTGACAAAAAAGACCACAAGAAAGACCGACCCGAAAGAGAAAGCGATCGAGAAGCGTTCAAGGCGAGAAGGTGCGTTCTAGTACCATTGGTGCGACTGTTGATGGCTGCGCCGTAAACTCGGCGGAAACGCCTGCGACATGTGCCCAGCTCGTGGAAGCGCGTCCAGACTATATATCGGGTGATCTACACTCTGCTGCAGAAAGCTCAAACGATAAACAATCCAGCATAAACTTGTTTGCATCCTTGAGACTTCCTTCCCTGTTTTGGAGCAAGCATCAGTTCCCGGATAACGACGGCATCGTCTACTGCACAACCGTGCTGACTGCAAAAATCGAAGTACAGTCAGAAAAAAGTAGTGATGTTCGTTCCCTCTTCGTCTGACGTATATTGCAAGGTGTACGCTAGAGGTACCTTGCTGAAATAGGTGCTAGTGCGAAGTGAAGTCGAGGCTGAGACAATCCTTAAGGAAACAAACTCTGTAAAGTTATGTGGTGGTGCCATATCACAAGAGGATTATGAAGATGAGTGGTTCACTGAAAAACTCAAGGGCCAAGTTGTTTTATGCCACGGATCCTACATCAGCGGGAGCTGTATGACAAAGGTTGCCAAAAAAGGTAACTATCGTGTGACGTCTTTTAACATAACATGCACGCTATTCCGAACTATATGCTATTTTCTGTCACACTTACCAATGTAGTTATTTTTTTTGTTTTCCAGGGGCACAGTGCGTCCCTTACAAATATTGCAAAAGCTTATTCAAGCCCTCCATTTATATAAAGAACAGCTGGAACGCATATGCGGAAGCATAACTTCGACACAGCTCTTTTTGAGGTGAGGTAGCATTTAATTCATGGTTCAAGGTGTAATTTTTCCAGAACAGTTTTGTAAAAGCCGTTACTAATGTTATTAAATTTGTCACTACAATCAAATATACCTTCACTTTCAGCAAGATACACAGCGTGATATGTGCAAAGACGTCCCGGTACACAGCTGAAGCTCTTCGCCCAGGATCAAGAGAAGTCGATTTCCTGACGGATTTCCTGGTGTACCTAAATGAATGGGAAGCTCATGCTAAGAACACAGGAGGCTTCTTGAGTGACTTCACAGTGACTGGACTGCGTGTGACTATAATCAGTGTGCTAGAAAGGCTTTCTTATTTGACAGAGAAAGTAGCATTTAAATACATAATGACATCAAAGACCAGCCAAGACCCATTAGAAAGTTTATTTGGTATTATACGTCAGTCATCCGGCAGCAACGACCACCCCACTCCGACTCAGTTTTTGGTAACCATTACTTCTCTGTCATTCTATGGTCTCATGAAAACAGTTAGCCAGGGGAATTGTGACCAGGGCGAGCTAGCTTCATTGCTTGAGATCGATGCTGCTACTGACACACTGCCACAAGACGATTCAGTTGGCTGTGCAAGCACTGTGTATGAGTCTAGTTTTGTGCCAGCACCTATTGACCACAACCAGCATATTGCTAGAAGTGAGTCCAGGCTGATATTTTATGTTGCTCGCTATATTGTGCGAAAGTGTGTCATGAAAACAAACTGCGAAGTTTGCATAGCACTACTTACGATGCCAGCTCAAGGAGAAGATTTTCAGCTCGCTCGTCTAACCACCTTTCGTGGCAAAGGTGGACTGTTGTATCCATCTAGCCACCTGTACAGTTTTGTGAGAAAGCTAGAAAACACGTTTACGGAGTGCTCTTCTTGCCACAAGTTGCATTCAGACAGCATTTTGGATCTATTGACAATCGTAAAAGAAAAGTTTTCCCAAGAAGTTGGGTGCGCACAACATGCTCCTGGCCTCTCAAAAAGACGTAATCAGCTTTTATATCGTTACGCGGTTACACTTTTTTGTGAAAGGCATTGATTCTGATAGAACAGAGAAGCGGGAAAACACAAAGCATCTAAAGTTGAGCCGCTGCTCTTGAAGAAAAAATATCAACTATGCAACTGTGCCCAATATCTGAAGAATAAATTTTCATGCATTTGTGCCCAGTACTTGGGGAGAGTGACTTCCTGTTTTTCTTATCTGTGGATTTCTACAGTCTTTGCATAGGAATATTCAGTGGAAAAAGAGCCAAATTACAGAGCCAAGATAATGGAGATGCAGAAAGAATGAGCAGCTGAAAATTTCTAAATACTGTTAAATGTATAACATTAAGAGCCCCTGGTAAACTCCCGAGTGTGTGCCAAGGTCAGCATCGGTAATAATTTCACACCCTCGTAAAAGGCGTGCGTGACGAAAGTAGGGCCCAAGAAATGCAAAGAATCAAGTTTACAATTGATAGCCGCACAACGTAAGCTTTGAAAATTTCGCCATCGCTGCTTATCACTCGTAAGAGAATTTAAATGCATCTCATATTTGCACAGCATCCCTTGCATGCATCGAGTTCTGCATGCAGTTTAATCGCGCGAGTTACGCCTACAGAGTTTATGAAAAAGAGAATATTTTCTACAGCTTTACTCGCACGAGTACTGACGGTATTCGGTGTGTTTCATTTAACATCAAATAACGAGCTAACAGTATAGCTGCATACACCATGCTACAGTGTTCTAGATGGTTACCTACGCGCACATGTAGGCCAACGGCCTACGCACCTAGCTCCACGCTAGTTTTCTTTATTTTTATTGTCTAAGCGACATCAGCATCACCGTTTACACTGCCGCAATTCGCGTGCATTTCCGTCCAGTGCATGTGATAACAGCGCACAAAAAGCATGACTTCAGTTGCGCACCAACGCCTTCGTCAGGCAGTGCCCTATATTGAAGTCGCTGGTGGCGCCACCACATGTGTGACATAACCGGCGTCAAGCAGGGGACCCCAGCAAGCCCACTACCCTACTCTAGCTCACTTTAACACGGGCGCATACCTCGCAGTACGCACGTGAAGAAAACTGTCTTCGGTCGCTCGTGCGGCCACTGCTAACTGTTGCATATCACACCAGTCGACCAAAACGCCTTTGGCTTCAGATCACCATCAGCCTGACTACGTCCTCTGCAGGACGAAGGCATTTCCCATGTTCCGCAAGTTAACTCGGTCCTGTGCTTCCTGCTGCCAATTTATATCAGCAAACTTCTTAATCTCATCTGCCCACCTAACCTTCTGTCTCTCCCTAACCCGCTCGCCTTCTCTAGGAATCCAGTTAGTTACCCTTAATGACCAGCGGTTATCCTGTCTACGCGCTACATGCCCGGCACATGTCAATTTCCTCTTCTTGATTTCAACTATGATATTCTTAACCCCCGTTTGTTCCTCCCTAATCCACTTTGCTGTCTTCTTGTCTCTTAAGGTTACAC
Organism: Rhipicephalus microplus; assembly: GCF_013339725.1. Lineage (NCBI taxonomy): Eukaryota > Metazoa > Arthropoda > Arachnida > Ixodida > Ixodidae > Rhipicephalus > Rhipicephalus microplus. The sequence continues at coordinate 258,889,074 of NC_051165.1, read as the reverse complement.
CTACCATTTTTCTTTACATTGCTCGCTGCGTCGTCCTCTAAGCTGAACCCTCTTTGTAAGTCTCCAGGTTTCTGCTCCGTAGCTAAGTACCGGCAACATACAGCTGTTATATACATTCCTCTTGAGGGATAGTAGCAATCTACTTGTCATAATTTTAGAGTGTTTGCCAAATGGGCTCCACCCCATTCTTATAGTTACTTCAACCTTGTGGTTCGGCTCCCCGGTTATTACCTGCCCTATGTAGACATAGTCTTTTACAACTTTTCATTTCATTTCATTTATTTACTCTCAATGCCGTAAGGCGTTACAGAGAAGAGGGGTACAATATTAAACAATCAAGAGAAAAGACAACAGCGGGGTGGTTACAAAAAGTGATTGCTGACAGTGGACTTGAAGTGCGCAGCGTCGCTGATGGAGAAGATGGAGGCTGGAAGGTGATTCCACTGCACACTGGTCGTTGGGACATTTGACTTGAAGTGCACTATTACCTATCTCGAAACGCTGCTCTCTTCCGAGCTTGTTGTACATTATAATGTACCATGTGTATAGGCGGGTGCAGGGTTCCCCTTCAGGGATAGGCGAAGGGTCGTCCCAGTGCCCCCCTTCCTATCATGTCAATGTATGGGACTGGCTTTGACTTGGCGCCCCTCTCTTAGGTCGCACCACACCCTCTGCCCCTCTCTGCCCCCGCTCTTGAACACGCTTGTTAATGTCTGGTTGGTTTTTCTTTGCTTTTTTTGTTAAATAACGTCTGAAACACACATGCAGGAAGGCAGACAAAAGCGGGCACAGGCAATGGCGGATCCAGAGAGGGGGGAAGGGGCGCTAGAGGCCATCCCCCTCTCTCTTCAATGTCTGTCGTCTACCTCATATCACCGATTAGAACAAATGAGTGGGACCTTCAGTGTGAGCACAAATTAACAGTATTTGTGCCGTGATGGAGCAACTACTAAAAACAAAAGCCGAGACCCTCTCCCCGGTTTTACTTCATGCGACCCCCCCCCCCCCTCCCTAAAATGAGTGGCTGGATTTGCCACAGAAAACCCAAAAATCATATATCGTGCGTTCATTACACCGTACATAGAAAAGAAAACGAAAAATAAACACGCTGTCTATAGTGCCTAAGGCAATGCGTGCACTATAGTACTGTATGAGGTAGTGGATCACTCGAGCTTGTCGATTACGGCGTGAGCTTATTCTTTCTTTTTCAATTCTTTTTGAACTATCGACGATTGCAACGAGCAGCCATCGTTCACGCAGACGGCTGTCTGTGTGCGCGATAAGATCGGAATTAGTGAAGTGCTGCCCTCGTGAGCAATCATTGTCTCGCGCCTGTCAGTTTATCAGTACAGATAAGAAGAGCGAGCGCGTGTAGCAATTAAGTGCGTCACCTAATGAAAAGCACGACGCACGAATGATGGGCGTGATAATGATCTCACGCAATCGAGTGCTCCGGCGAGCGCTGAAGTTGTAGCACTGCAAGTCACGCAAAGCGCGTCATGAATGGTTGCGCCGAAAAAGAGATGCATGTGTGTACGAACGAGTCATATATCTTGCGTTTTTTTTTTCTTCTAAAAAGTTGTTTCAGCTCGCGTTCATGGACAGCATTATGCAAGCGCGCTGACATGCAGTATAGTAATAATATATGAGGTCGTACGTCCCAAAACCACGATGTGAGAGACGTACGTTGTGGTGGAGGGCTCCGGAAATTTCGTCCACCTAGGGTTTTCTAACGTCATAAAAGCAGTCGGGATTCGATCCCGCGACCTGCGAGTTAGCAGTCGAGTGCTATAACCACTAGATTACAATGGTGGGGCACGCGTGCTATAGTATCCTTGCAGGTTTCCTATCAGGCAGGTATGCCGCGGCAATGGCTCCTAGAAAAATAGGAGGCATTGGCCGCGGGGCCTTCGGCCGCAGCACCAGATAACATTATTGTTATATGTGGTTATGTTACCATACATAGGTAGCATATATAATTAAGTCATATATGTATGCAGGACACAAACGAGACACATATGAGGCGGGCGTTTTCATTTGACCTGGCTTGTTATAGCGAAAATTGTATTACTATGCGTGCCATCATTGTGTGAATGATAGAAGAGAATTTCTAAAGCTCGTTTTCTTTGTTCAACTCAACCTTATAATTAGGATATGCGACTGTGTGTATACGGCGGCGTTAATTCTGGTATAGACTTGCCAATGCATTGATTAGCCATCGACCCTTTGTTTGCTGATCGAATCTATTGAGTCAAGTACGCGCACTGTGTACGTTGACACTGTTATCTGTATCTAATGAAATTAACGACATGGGTACAACGGGATATTGCTGAAATAAAAAGACCCCATTTACGCTGGACGTTGTACGTATAAAAAGTCTTTTTTTCGGTTTCCGCCCCACCGCGGTGTTCTAGTGGTTAAGGTACTCGGCTGCTGACCCGCAGGTCGCTGTATTGAATCCCGGCTGCATTTTCGATGGAGGCGAAAATGTCGTAGGCCCGTGTTCTCAGATTTGGGCGCACGTTAAAGAACCCCAGGTGGTCGAAATTTTCGGAGCCCTATATATAGGGCTCCGAAAATATGGTGGTTTTGGGACGTTAAACCCCACATATCAATCAATCAATCAATCAATCAATCAATCAATCAATCAATCAATCAATAAACTTTTTCGGTTTTTCTTGTTGCGGTGCCTCTGGCATTGCGTCCCAGTTGATTCAAGAGGGTAATCTAATCTTGTGAACAGTCGAGATAATTTCCAGTCGTTCCTCTTGCCTCTTTTTTAAGTACTGTTAGTGCTATAGTGAAAAAAAAAAAGGCACAAAGTGATAACAAAAATAATAATAAAAACTTATTCAAAACAAAACACGGTGTTGAGGGGCTGTGCTTGGAGGCTGTCTGGTGAAAGTCTTAAGTCCCGTCCTGCTGCCACTCGGGAAAGAAAACAGCCCGGGCAGGACGAGGAAAAATAAAAATAAAATAAAACCCATAGCACGGCGTGTGTCGGCGCTGCTTGGGTTGCGAACCCAAAGCCGCTTGGGAGATCCCGAAAACTGCGCGATACTGGGGAGACCGTCACGCTACCCCCCCCGTGAAACTGGCGCTTTATATTTTATGTTTTTTAATGTACGCGTACGTCGTCTTATCCGCGCGTTGACAGCGCTGCTTCCGGACCTGCTCTCTCTCTTTCTCTCTGTAACTGAGGCTTGCGAAGGAAGAAAGGTGCAGGAAAACTGAAACGATGCAGCACAGCGCGACACCAACACCGGAGGTTGTGCCGATGTTCATTTCATTTATTTATTTTTTTGTAAACACGACGCCTTTCTTCGCAGCTCAACTCCGCAGCTAACGCGTATAATTTGGGGCCCGCATGAGGCGCAAGGTCAGGTTGAACATGAGTGCAAAAACGCCATCAACGCGCTTTACACGAGGCTGCATGCCAACGTTCTTGCCGTTCGGGCTGACGGGGAAGGCATCTCGGATACGGAAGTTCCGAAATATATCGTGGGATAATATAGCGATTATATGTGCACCTTTTTGCTGTCGCACGAGAAACAAGAACAGCTCCCGAACATTCACGGGTCGTGACATCCTGCTTTACCGCATATGTTTCGTCAGAGCGCCACGTAAGGGTGCTTTCCGATTTTCTTGCATAAGAGAGGAAACTGAGGGTCGGCGCATTTTTTGAATAAACAGTTTGATTGTTTAGTTAATGCCTCCTCTTACTAGCTGCTGAAAACATTGAGAAATGGCAGCGGTAAACGCCAAGTTGCGTACAGCGCGGGCGGTTGGGCTTCGGCAGAGCAGACGAAACGTAACTCGCGAACCCAGAAACTTCCGCGCTCGTCGGACATGACGTACGCCTAGAAACTTGCGCATGCGCAGGTCGATGCGTGCGTGCCATTGACTCAGGCGTTGACAACTGAAGGTTTGGGGCCGACCCTTGTTTTTGTTTTTTACGAGGAATGTGTGTCGAATATCGGTGCGTGGCCTTTGGATATTGCGAGTGATTGGAACGTCGCCACACGAAACGATCAATGTCCTATGCTACGCTCCACCCGAAGAATGGATACTTGCTACGCGAAAGAAGACCCACTAGCCTCGATTCAAGATCCGACTGGTAAGTGCCGTTTTTTTCACGCACATTCGCGGTTATCGTGGCTATTAGTCGGCACCCAAAAGCCTGTAGCTAGAGCAGGCATTCTGTTTTGTACTACAGGCCACGACGGGTCCTCTCAACGGTGGTCGCGCCGTCCATACCATCCGTGCGGGCAGTCGGATCGCAAAGTCGAGTTCCGCGGTCGCTACGAACGCACGCACATACACGTCCAATTCGGCAGTGCGGCGTGGACAGGCCCGAAATTTCCTCGTCCATGTGCCACTAAAAGACAGCGGAAGACGGTCGCTCTATACCGGCTTTTAGGCGTTGCTCCCGATGAGCTCTGATAACCGACAGACGAGTATTGGCTCGTCGTTTTGCGACTCGAGGGGAGCTTGTTGACGGCGGCCCGAACAAGTTCGCAGCTCGGCGACTACTGCCGCAGCCGGCAGGCGCGGCAGTTGCTACTGGCTTGTCTTGTGGCGAGCTGGTATCTCTCTTTATTGTAGACATCTGTTCTCAAAATCGAATCAGTTGATCGAGATCTTCGGGGTTAGTTCGCGACCGGTAACAAAAGCGTTTCAGCCTTTCCTTGGCGCTGTCTTCTCAAGGCGTGTGAGGCACTAGCATCCGCTGTCGGAGCGCCTACAGTTCCGCCGAGCGCCGCCGCCTCGTGCTTCCCTGGTTCTGCCTTCAAGATGCCTTATCGTGTCATAATCGCGTCGTTGAATTGCGTTGTAAAGTCTTCGCTGGTTTTCATAAAGCGTGCAACGAAATTCTCGGCGTTGTGCTTTGATGGGCAGGACGATGGTTTAGCCTTGCTCGTCCAGTGCCCGAGTCCTGCCGAGAGGCTCACGCTTTCTCGATGGCGGTCAGAAGTCCTTCCGTCACACGAGCTGTCAGTTCGACTCTCCTTTTTGTAAGCGTGGCGTCATCGCGGTCGCTTATGCTTTTGTGTGTAACTCTCACATTTGACTTCCTTGTAAAGTTCAGGCACTCCCAATGCAGGGTGTCAAAAATGACGCCCTCTTAAAGCCACCGTGTGTTATGGATTTTTCGTTGCGTTTTTTTTTTCTCCTCCCTGGACCACTTGTGGCCCGGTCTGGAGCGGCGCCAGGAATTTTCACGACCCATTAGGCGCCCGATGAGACGAACAGCGCGCGTCGGTACAGTTTCAGGCGACGGGAAGAGCCATTAAAATAAAACGAGGCCACTCGTAAAAATGTCACGCCTATTTGTACTACCACAACGTCTGCCGGATCGATCTCACTACTCCCTGGGGATTTTCGTAATTCGTCAGCCCCCGATGTGTCAGCTCCCGCGTGGTGTCACTTGGGAGAGTCGGTGGTCATTATCCTCGGCTTCTAAAAGACACGTTATTTTAACCGCGAAACACACGTTTCGAGTTGTGTGAATCAGCTATTGTTTTTAGAGAAACGTTGATTCGCGATCCACTCGATCAACCAGCCAACAACAACTTTTAGTGCCAGCGTTGCTTGCCTTTTGCTTTCTTGGGTTCGCTATCGGTGAGACCGTGCACGTTACTTTGTACCATGCACTGTTTACCGACGTGCGTGTTTGTTAATGCGCTTGTGGGGGGGGGGGGGGGCACGCGAAATTAGTGGGATCCGTCTGACGGTAGCGGCGACATAGTTGGGGGCTCAGGCTTGCCCCCCCCCCCCCCCCCCGTTTTTTTTTACGTATGTATACATATTTCCGCCCGCTGACTCCTCAAGAAGGGAGTTTTGAACGTAATCGTAAGGGAACGGGAAGTGGCGAGGAGGAGGTGATTTGGTCAGCTCGGAGCTCAAAAAAAAGTTTTTGGCGATGATCCAAGGGCGCCTACAAAATGCCTCGCCTCTGTGGTAGTGATGCCTGTCCGAGGAATGTAGCCAGATAACTTGGCGCTCTCGCACGCGTTCGACCACGGATTAATTAGCCGTAAAGAGCGCGTCACGCTTTCTTCGAAAGCGCGCGATAGATGACAGGCGAGCATGCTGATTCATCGGTATTTATTGTGTATTGTGTTCGCCTGCCATCTGTACAAGTTAGAAATAAAGCAGCAGTTTGACATTTCGTTTCTGTTGGGTAATGCAGTAGTGTAAGGTGACTGAGGCTGGGATTTTATGAGCAGCGAAACGTGGAAATGGTTGGGTCCGAAAAACTGAAGTTACATAGCTCACCTCTGACTAACGACTGTTTATTGAGCTAGCAAGAGCGTATTTGCCCTCGTGACATCTCTCAAATATTACATGTGCATTCTGACACACAAAAGGACTATAAAAGTTGTTGTTGCCGTCAAGCATATTACTCTAGGAATATGCAATTACAATGTTAATTAAATAAGGCCATTTTGACATTGAAAAGTGGCATTTATGAGTAGTGAACAGGCCACGGCTTTTCTTGGCAATGAAGCAAAGGCTACAGAGCCTAACCGTGTGCATCTTATGGCTAATGAATGTAGTCCTCGAAATATGTCTGTATTGCTGGCAAATTTCGCAAGGCTAGATCTGCTGGCAATATGTAACAAATCCTAATCATCCGTATTTTATATGTGAGATATAAAAATTGCTCCTTTATTTTCTACATGTAGCTTTTTAAGACTGGGCACTGCTGTGAGGTATTTGCATTTGTTTTACTTTTGTGTTGTAACTTCGACTTTTTGCATGCAAAAAAGTGCCACTTTTTACTTGTACCTCGAACGCTAAGTGATGTGTGCGTAAATATGAAACACTGATTGTACATAGACATTACTTTCTGCGGTTGTAAGAAATGCATACTAAACTGGGCTACTTCGCATTGAAGTACATGGGCAGAAATTCTGCCCGTGAAGCTTTTTTTTCATTGCCAGGAAAGATCTCTGTGTAAAGTGTGCACTTGTCACACGTGCGTGCCGAAATGAGTTTTGGAAATGTGACAAATTTTACCAACTCGTCATGCAAATGGATACCATAATGTGACATATTACTCTGCTCAAAAGCTGTCTTTTTTGTGAAGAAAATGGAGGAAAATAGAAGGTTGTATCTGTGTGGTCACATTTGATTCTTTTGATCAGTTTAAGGACAGGCTATTTTATCATCTGAGCTCTGAGAATGTGAAAGGTCAAAGCTTTGCGAACTAAACACTGTTATTATTGTGTACTGCAGCTTACGAAAAACAATAAGAGCAGACTAGATGCCTTGCCTCGAGCTGCCTCTCTTGAATTCTGGCAGGATAACTTATACCACCAGGACCCTGTCATGGTGGTCTAGTGACTGAGGCACTGACCCGCAGATCGTGGAAATCTCGGCTGTGGCGGCTGCATTTTTGATGGAGGTTGAATTGCTTGAAGCCCGTATGGTCAGATTTAGGTGCATGGTAAAGAATCCAAGGTGGTCGAAATTTCTGGTGTCCTCCACTACGGCATCTCTCATAATCATATGGTGGTTTTGGGACGTTAAACCCCAATAATAATTATTATCAAGAATGCCTAGCGGCACTTTTTATGATTTGGTGTATTTTATGTGAGGATCATTGGACGGCAATGTAAACATTACATCTTTCTCCAATAGAATTTGTGTATCTTGCCAAGAGTAAAAAAAAATGAGCTCAGGTATAATTCAAATGAAATATTTTTTGTAGCCACTTTGTTATTCTGTCATTTTGTAAGTGCTACTTCCAATATATGCAGCGATATACCTAAATGAATGCCCGTGCCTGGTTGTTTAGATAGAAAGATGATAAAAAAGCAAAAAAAAGGAGTTGTTGCATCTTTTAACAAGCAAGGGAGATTTTGTGTTGAATGTGAAATGTGTGACACATTTGTTGGAAAGAAAACATATTAGCTCAAGTTTCTATTAACATTTTTGATAATGTTGCAAATGTAAATGTAAAATTTTGGCTTTAACTTCATCAATGGAATGAAGGATTATGGTGTATGCTGCTATGAAACTCCTTAGCTTTTATGTTTCTAGCTTTACAGTGCAATCGTGCTTCAAAAAGCAGCGCAAAAGACCACAGGACACACAGAAAGGGATATTGCACAGCGTTGTGTACATTCCTTTTCTGTGTGTCCTGCGTTTTTTTACACTGTTCATTCAATCATGTATGACCATCAAGACCAGCTTCATGCACTTTTCCAGTCATGCTATTCACCATTTAGAGGACGTTAAGCATCGAATCAATAAAGCCTACTGTCCAATAAGCGATGTCGCAAAAAGGTTTGAAACAGCAGGGCTTATAGCTTTCCAAATTATTACTCATGCCTTAACGTATTGCATGATGGAAAGCCAAAACTGATTATTGCTAAACATGCTTTGAAGTGGAATTTCGGGTATACCTTGTGTTATACCTCTGCTGACAAATTAACAGGCAGCTATTATTTCGTGGCAATCTCGTAGCTATGTAAACTGACACTAGGGCCACTTCGGATGCATTGATTAACAGCTAGTCTCACAATATCGGCGGTGACAGATCTTTTACGCTTTGATGCACTGCATTTGCTCGTGCTTCAGGAGATTACGGCATAGCAGTTTCTTTAGTCTCTTTTGGTCTCGTGTGTTTAGGCCAGGCCAATGAAGCAGAAGAGATGGTGCTTTTGTATAAAGTCTTATTTCTGCTGTCGTGCTTCTGTAGGAGGAAGGCTTTGGCTTGTTTATTAATGTCCCTCTCAGGGATCGCTGCCCTGGAGGCTTGCCAATCTCTTTGCCCCGGATAACAGCTGCCAGTACGGGTCAAATGCATGTCTCTTCAACAGTGTGTGTTGTCCGTTTGAGTGGCTGCATTGTCTGAAATGGGGCTTTCCGTGTTCACTGCCTGGAGCCCTGTTCACCACAGGTGTCTACAGCAGGTTGTCCAATTGCAATTTTCTTTGAATCATTTCGAGTGTTTTAATATTTACTTGACTGTGAGGATTCCAAACCACAGATGAGTTCTCGAGGATCGGATGGATGAAAGTTTTATACTCAATTAGTTCCAATTTTGGGGTAGATTTGTACAAAGAACATCTCAGAAATTGTAATTTCTGCAAGGCTTTCTTTTCGATGTAGGCAACATGCTCATTCCCCTTAAAATCTGCACTTAATACAACCCCTAAATATTTATAAGTGTTAAAGAACGATAGTTTTGGACCGTTTGTGGAATATGAGTGTTGAAATCGAAGCTGCTTGTGTGTTATGGTCCTAGCTACCATTTTCTTTTCATTAACCTTCATCTGCCACTTTCACATCAAGAATATATTTTTATTAATGCTGTATTTAAAAGAACCTGGTCATCTGTACTACGTATTTCCCGATATAGAATGCAGTCATCGGCAAATTACTTAGTAGTAACCGGAATGTCGTGGGTAATATCGTCTATAAAAATTGAAGAAAGAAGTGGCCCAAGCACTGAAATCTGAGGGATTTCGATTTCACCGGTCGTGAATTGGAGTGGATGTTACGATAGAAACTATTTGATTTCGACAAGAAAGGTAGGCCTCAATCTATGAAATTAAGGAATCATTTTTCAGTATTGGTTTAAGTTTTGTGAGAAGTTTTGTATACGACACACGATCAAATGCCTTTTGGAAGTCTAAGAAAATCATGTCAATCTGACCTTGCTTATCTAAATAGCTGCAATGTAATGAACAGTTTAGAGCAGTTGTGTGACTGTTGAGGAGCCTTTTCGAAAGCCATGTTGTCGGTCATTGATTAGATTGTTTATCCGACAAAGTCGAGAGATGCTTGAATATAATGTGTTCCAATATCTTCGCGCATGAGCGAAGCGAAGAAATAAGTCTTTAGGTGGAGACGGCAAAAGAGTTTGTGATTTGGGTATAGGGATAAATTTTTTACAAATTTTCATTCATCTGGAAATGTGCCCAAAGACAGTGATTTCTGAAAAATGATGCACAAGAGCTTTGAGCACCATTCAGCAGACCTCGCAAGGAACGTTTGCCATCGATGCCAGGCGAGCGTCTTATTGTGATCTATGTTAAGAAGCAGAGACAAGATCCCTTCTGAGATGTTGAAATGTCACTTATTTTAATTATATAGTTAATTAATTTAATTGATTGATAACATATTTATTTATTAAAAATATCTTGCAGGCCCAACGGGGAATTGTGTAAGGGGAGCATCAAAAGAATATATATACATGGAAGTAGCTAACGTGGTTGCTCTGGCGAGTTGGTACGACATGATTCACTTAAAAAAACAGCGCCAATAACGAGGGACAAGAGAAAGGAGACAGACAGCGGCACTGACTTACAACAAGATTTATTTGCCAAAACCGCACAGTATATACTTGGGCAGTATCTAACAAAAAAGAGAAAAATACAAAACAAACAAAACAGAATCCACCCAACAACCACGTAGTCATCTTCACAATGCACCATGAACAACACGTGTGCTAGCGTGCCGAAGGAAATCTATTTCTTTTAGTGATAGCGCAATCAAAGGCCTGCTGACACATGCACTGCCCAGCCTTTCTATTTCTGAAGCCTCATAAATTTCACGTATCATCTGGTCCCGATGACGCCTAATGACGGTACAAAGCTGAAAATCAGGGACACAACCGCAGTCTCGGCAATGAATGCCAAGATGGCCCGAAACTGTAGAGGAGACGTTGTGAGCGTGCTCTTTCAGCCGCTCATTTAAACACCTGCCTGTTTGGCCGATCTACCACTTGCCGCAGGACAGGGGTAGAGAGTACACCACTCCTTCAATGCATGGAACGTACTTCTTTCGATGCTTGATTTTGCAGCCTCGCTCACCCCTCGAACCAGGATTCATGGCCCTGCACAACCTAGCCAGTTTTTCTGGGGCAGAAAAAACCAGGTCTACGTCGCACCTGCTGGCCACTTTTTTGAGATTGTGGGTGACGCCGTGGATATAGGGAATAACGACAAAGTTTCGTTTCTCCCGCCAATCCTCCCTTTTGGTTCAGCACATTCGAAAGTGGTGAAGCGCGCTATTGCTGAGACTAGCTACACAAACGCTTTGCGAAAGTCCTGCTATCACACAATTCAGTCCAGCTTTAATCAGCAAACTAAACGCCTAACAGAAGCTGGTTTCCCGATGTACGTTTTGACCGCCGTTGCTGAGTGTCTACTCAGAGAAATCAGAACGAGCCCAGAAAACAATGCTCAGACCCGTACAAAGGATAAGGGACGGGAGAAACGAAACATCGTCGTTATTCCCTATATCCACGGCGTCACCCACAATCTCAAAAAAGTGGCCAGCAGGTGCGACGTAGACCTGGTTTTTTCTGCCCCAGAAAAACTGGCTAGGTTGTGCAGGGCCATAAATCCTGGTTCGAGGGGTGAGCGAGGCTGCAAAATCAAGCATCGAAAGAAGTACGTTCCATGCATTGAAGGAGTGGTGTACTCTCTACCCCTGTCCTGCGGCAAGTGGTAGATCGGCCAAACAGGCAGGTGTTTAAATGAGCGGCTGAAAGAGCACGCTCACAACGTCTCCTCTACAGTTTCGGGTCATCTCGGCATTCATTGCCGAGATTGCGGTTGTGTCCCTGATTTTCAGCTTTGTACCGTCATTAGGCGTCATCGGGACCAAATGATACGTGAAATTTATGAGGCTTCAGAAATAGAAAGGCTGGGCATTGCATGTGTCAGCAGGTCTTCGATTGCGCTATCACTAAAAGAAATAGATTTCCTTCGGCACGTTAGCACACGTATTGTTCATGGTGCATTGTGGAGATGACTACGTGGTTGTTAGGTGGATTCTGTTTTGTTTGTTTTGTATTTTTTCTCTTTTTTGTTAGATACTGCCCAAGTATATATTGTGCGGTTTTGGCAAATAAATCTTGTTGTAAGTCAGTGCCGCTGTCTGTCTCCTTCTTTTTCTTGTCCCTCGTTATTGGCGCTGTTTTTTTAAGCGAATCATATATACATGGATTTGCACAACCTGGTGGGATATCATGAACCGTTTTTGACATGGCTTTTTACTATCATTATCAGTAAACGCTGAACAAAAAACGTGTTAAATGATTTGGCGATAGTTTCTCTCTTAGTGACGATAGCCCCATTTACCCATGTATTATGAAGACACTTCTTTCTCCGGAGCAAAATGCTGCCAGAATTTTGCTGGGGATGACAGAAACAAGTTTTCTAAGGTGATGTTATAATAATGATCTTTTGCTTTCTTGATACTGTCTTTTAATTCTTTGTGCACGATGCTGAGTTTCAGGCATGTTAGTCGGAGTGGGGTTCTGACAGTGCTGCTTTCTGACGGATGGACGGACGAGAAAAAAAGAAACAAGGGAAAAAGGAAGAAAGAAAGAAAAATGGGGACGTAGCATGTAGGGATAAAAATGAGATGAACAAAGATATCCAAACTATTTGTCTACTGAGGCTGAGGTTTAGATTGTTCTCTTCTCATGCCATCTGTTAGTCTAGGCTCTGTTTCTGCTGGTGACAGTCTTGTAGCCGCACTGACAAAACTACTACGACATGACGTTTTTATAGGTGTAGATTAAACAGATGTCAGCTCTATTAAAAATTTGTTGTGTAGTAGTACCAGGAAAGAGCACTGGGTACGCTTTCAAAGATAGAGAATGACAAGGATGTCACCCACGAAAATAATGTAGCAAATGCTTGGTCTTTGCAGGGTGGTTCATGGATTTGAATCCTGGACCTTGCAGAAGTGTGAGAGAAAAAGAATCAATTTTTTTCCAGCTCTGGTGCTAGTGTAAAGATGCACTGCCATATAAATCAAATGTTTGCAAGAAGGGAGAATGTACTTTTTCGAAAAAAAATAAAAATTCTTTCTTTGATCATGTCGTGTGGGCGGCTGATCCAATGGCATTTAAATTACACATGAAACTCCATTTAACAAACCCGATTTTATGAATACCTCGATTGAATAAAACAAATTCAGATTCCCCTACAGTTGCCCCTGACCTATTTTTCTTCCCAATTTAACTAAATTCTCAGATATCCTCAAATTGTTAAATTGAGTTTCAACTGTAATGACAGCCAAACTGTATGTTAAAATATTGATGGGGCATTTAATGACAATAGAGATTGTTGTGGGGCATAAGAAAGAGTTTCAAAGGTCTTGATGGCTGCATTGATATAAACATATTGTACTGGCATTTGTATGCTCATTGTGTCACCAAGAGTCGACTTTAACTGAAAGATAATTGACAACAATAGCCGCCCCGAAAGCTGTGGTGTCCCACTTGCCTTTTAATAAAATGCCATTTTAAGCATTGAAGAACAATAGCAACTGGAATGCCTATATGTTTCATTGCACACTTAAGAGATCTGTAGCGTAAAAATAGTATGTCGAAAATTTGTCCGAAGTGGTTACGCCTTGCAATCGTATTCGCTACATTTTCTGTATTGCTTTGTGTGCCATAACATAAATTTGGAGACATTAATAAATCGGTCTTTGTTAGTTTGTCAACTATGCACAAAATTTAAGATATTCACAATATGCCAATAAATATATCAGTTTCTCTCTCAGGTAATTCTGCTGCTTTTAGTAATTTTGCACAAACAGTCTGAAAAACTTCTGTGCTAAAAAAAAAACATATTGCATAAATGCAGTTATCCCACTAACCTCCTATTATGTTTATACTTGTACAGGTGGTGGGAAGATCATGCACTCTCAATGTGTACATCGGTTGAAGGTTTAAGTAGGGAATGTCACAATAACAACAAAATGACAAAAACATAATAAAACAATAACTGAAATGAAATTTTTAAAAGTTGGAGCTATTACCTTCTGTTAAGGTGGGCGACCAGCGGAGCTGATGTGAGGTGATGTGATGTGAGGGTGATGTGATTTTTGATTATCTTGAAATAAATAGAGTATGAATGATGTATTTCAGTGTATACATAATATACGCCATGGAGATGCGGGCTTTTGCTTTATCTGCTATCGGGACTTCCTCGCATGGCCGTATCTCTCAAAGAGCAGCCCGATGTTTTCAGTGGCCTCAATGTCAAAGTGTAGTTGAATATTGTCGGCTCTTATCTGCCCACATAGGAGGCGAACAGTTGTTGCTACGGATTCTGTGGTTGTCCAACAAAGCCCTGAAGTTGTAATGTAGTCAGTTTTGCTTCCCGTTTGACGCTCATTCAGATAGCATCGCCACAACATTTCTTATCATAGTGCCTGTGAAGTCTTGGCTCACCTCTTATGCATGCTGTGTACAACACTTTCGTTGCTTACGTACGCTTCCAGTGTGTACTGATAAGTCTTTGAAGTGCTTCCCTTTTAGCTTGGAGAGTGTATATATCAATGTTCTGGTACTCGTCTTAATCATTTGTGTATTTTGATTTTGCTTTTGCATAGCAGATGCACTTACTATTGGAAGGGTTTGGTTCATGGCATACAGGTTTCTTGCCTGTATGAGCAAGCAGGCTTTACAAATGATTATACAGAATACGCATAGGAGGAATGATTTGAGAAGCTGCTCAGTGGGTACTATAATTTTTTTTTTGTACCATCATGGTTGCATTTGTTGGTTAGAATTTATTATTTAGCAAAGTTATGTACAAGTAGTACTTCAATATTTATGTTTATGTCTTAAATTATCTCTATAGTCACACTTTCCCATACACATACTTTCTGCCCAAAGCAAAAAAAAAAAAGAAAGCCTTGTCAAATCCTGAAGCTTCATTAAGCACCCTTATGGTACATCACCATTTAATGAAGGCTAGGGAGATGAGACACATCAGCCTTTGTGAAAGTTTATTGGTAGTTATTCATAGTTTTCCTTTGAAGCCCCGCCGCGGTTGTCTAGTGGCTAAGGTACTCGGCTGCTGACTCGCAGGTCGCGAGATCGAATCCCCGCTGTGGCGGCTGCATTTTCGAAGGAGGCGGAAATGTGGGCACGTGTGCTCAGATTTGGGTGCAGGTACTCGAAATTTCCGGAGCCCTCCTTTACGGCATCTCTCATAATCATATCGTGGTTTCGAGACGTTAAACTTCACAAATCAATCAATCAATCAATCAATCAATCAATCAATCAATCAATCAATCAATCAATCAATCTTTTGAAGAGCAGCAAGTGTCAGTCAGGTGAATTTCTTCACAGTGTCTCGTGATTGTAATTTGTTTTCTTTTTACAAAGATTATTATATGATATAAAAGTATGGCACGTTAGACTTAGGTTCTTTGTATATTACAGCAGCAGCTCAATTATGGTGGAGGCAAAATTAAAAAACACTCACTTTTTCTTGCACCAATTTATTTATTATGCAACTGACAGGTATTTTCCACAAGGCAGGGCTGAAAGGACTGGCTTGCTTTTTGACTAACAAGACTTGACTCTACTGAATGTAGCAGCAACAGTAGTAACACACTTTACAAGCCGGATTGCCTTTAGGCGGCAAAAATGTAAGACGAGTTGCAAATTCAACAAGTATTGTACAAAAAATAATTAATGTGATAGCGTTAAAGCACTCATTCCACAGACATTCCAACGTCACTGTCCGCGTCGATGGTCGCTAGTGAAAAATTATCATGTTGTCCGTGACCAAAAAATTGAGAAAGATGCAAATAAACTAAATAATAAAAATTTTTGGATCCGATTGAGGATTGAACCCTGGCCGTCTGCAAAAAGCAGGTGTTCTGCCACAGAGCCAGAATATTTGTTAAAACTGCTTTGGAAAAAAAAACTCTATGTGAATTTCATGTAGCGGAAGGAGTCTCCGTAATGCATCATATGTTGCGTGGCAAAAGCATAGAATTACGCGAGGCATCAAAACATGGGAATTGAGCAACGAGTGGCTGTTTTAAAGGAAAATTCATTACAAAGCACTCAGGTGTATTTCACTAAGAAGAAAGCAAAGCAGAAAAAGCTAACATGGTTCCACATTTTCATCCTAAATCAGTAGCCAAGTGATGAATGAATTTGTGCATGTAATTCAGTTAATCAGTAGCCAAGTGATAAATGAATTTGTGCATGTAATTCAGTTTGTTAAATAAATCTGTATAAGAAACATGTACTGAGCCGGTAGCATCACAGTGCGGGAGTGAAAGGAATCGGCGTTCTCCGTGCAGTAGCCCAGCCATGAGTGGAGCCATGTGAGGCTGTCAGCGGTGCTTTGTAATGTTGCGTGTGAATGGCTGTGTCGTAAACTGTGCCGGCAACTATAGGAACTGTGCACCTGGAATCGAGTTATTTAGTTTTCCACTGTGACTGCGCTTCATAAACTGGCGGGAACACTGGATGAACAAATGCTGCCCGAAGCAAGTCATCACACAGGCATGTATGTGAAGTACATGCTGTAGCTAGTTCGACGTGAATTTACTCTCCATGCAAGTTAATTGATAATTTTATCTAGCTGAAGGAACCGAGGGGCAGCAGAAAAGCCATCTAGAGTCAGCAGTGTAGAAATTGTTGGCAGAACGCCATTCGACATATCCAGCATTGATCTATCGTATGCTGCTGCTATTTCTCTGCTGTATCGCAGTTGGTAAACAGTAACACTGAGGAAGTCTCGCATGCCTGGTATAATGTGTTGCAGACCACAAGAATTTAAAAATTTATTCCCGATGTACTGCCGTAGCCCTTGACAGCACTGTGCATGCAGGTGAAGCAACGCCACACCGTTCTATTGCCCTACATGACCGCTGAGATATTGCGTACAAAGCTGCCACGTGACAAATTAACTCAAGGACTTATGCAACCTGAGCAATGATCACAAATGGAGCTGAACTACTGCAGAGAAAGCTACGCGGAAATGCTGTGCACGCATTACTGAATGCAACAGGTGCAGTTCGGCGATTGTACGTACGTATTACTCGCACACATAGTAAGGGGTTGTATAATACACGTCAGACACAAATGCCATCATTTACTCATCATTAAGCAGGCAAAATGACAAGAAAAAATATTTATAAACATCAGTGACAGCCTATGCTTCGAGCTTTATACCAACGGGCCTAATGATTCGCCCTTTCGAAACACTCTATCGCGTGCCTGTGCTATGTCACATCGAAAACATAATTCTGTAAATGTATGTCCTTTCACTTTGTTTGGGCCTTCTGAAGAAACATGCACCGTTGACTTTCTGGAAGCCTACCCATTTTATCAAACTCTTCACCTCCGCGCATATGCTCTTGCATACAATGCAGGCGTAGCTCACGGAGAGATGATTCGTAGCATGCCAGTTGACTCTAAAGTGGCCACAAGTTGCCACTTATGGCGCTGGTGGTGCATTGGGGCACTGGGCTACTGTGCCACTTGTAGGTGCTGTACATTTTCTATGAGCATATATACAATCTGAGACAATTATACGAAGTCACTAGACGGCAAGATGAAGCTTTAATTTGTGAGCAGATTTGTAGCGGTTTGTTATACAAATGCAACGAGCACTTAGGCATAAATCATGAAGCTATAATTGTTCTGAAAGAAAAAGGTCAGATTATTTGCAAAGGCACTAAAAATATGTTGAGAAAATGTCCGTGCTTATAAATGTACGAATATTTTGTGCCCCCCCCCCTCCCCCCCACACACACCATTCTTTTTTTTCCCTTTTTTGACAACTGTGGAACAGTATTATAATGTAACAGCAGGAACTGGGGTGTACTATATAGAAAACGGGGTTTATAGCTCTGGCTTAAAGCTGCAGCTTGTATATTTTTTGTGTCATAATAATTATGACAGCACTTATTAGATAAAAGCCTAACATGATATTTTTGTATAATCAGTTTTTGGAGGTCTGTTTGCCACAATTGATGTTCTATCTTTCTAGAGCTTATTGTTATGATCTATTTATTTTTTGGATATAGGCAAATGAGCTTCTGTTTTTGTCCTTCTTACTTAAGTCTAGTTAATTTACAAATTATCATATGTTTTGATTTTCTAAACCATTTTATTGATGTTGCTTTAACTTATGGCCAGAGAAAAAAAATTTAGTCTCATCAGTGTGTAATATTATGTGATCAAATTATGAGGTATTTGTAATATTGTTGATATTTAACAGAAGCAAAAGCTGACATAACATTATTCTCTGTGAAATATCATATTATATATGCTACATCTGTTAAAGTAAGTCACTTTCATAGAAATGAGGAAAATAGCTTTTGCAAAAAATGTTTTTTGTGTTTCGAATAAGTATATTTTTCATCTTTAAGTGTGCCGCTTCATTTTACTTGCTTCTGGAATCTAAGGTGCTCAGGGGCTTGCCTTATCTATGAGTTGTTTATGTAGGATCTATTCCGTAACTTGGTAAGCAGCTGGTAAAACAGAGATGTATAGTCAAACACTTTTGTAGTTTGACCATTGTAGTCTTGGTCATTATGCGCTATCGCATCCAAGGCAACTTTAATTTTCCCTTTGAAAGTACCACATTCTCATACCACATTGCATATGTACTTATAGGGCATGTACTATGGCATGTCTGGCACTGTTTTCTTACATTGCCAGTGTACATTGTCTGCAAGTGTAGTGATGTATGAAAGCCTCATTGTATTTGTATTTATGTGCCTGTGCAGTGCCTGGCGGTGCGTGATGGGGGGCTGTGCCCTGTAACCTGGGGCCTTAAGCAGCCATGTCTAAGAGTCGCTATGTGCTCCAAGTGCATGTGGGGGCGTTCAGCAACCTGTACGAAGCGCTTTCCATTGAGGCCAGCAAGCAGACGACAGCTGCTGACATTGTTGCCTGCATCGCTGAGAAGCTGGGTCTGTCACTGCCACGAGACCTTGAACTTGCTGAAGTGGTCCACAATGCCACCGGAGAGGTGCGTGGTTCTAGAGCTTTTACCCGTGTGAACGTGCATGTTGAGGCCGTGATTGTGATTCTGTCCTGCTGTGGTGGAGCAATGGTTATGGTACTCAGGCTACTACCCCAAGGTTCTGGCTGAAGAAACACACTTGCCGACTGAAAAAAGAACAGAAAACAACAGAATGTAGGTTTCGACGGCCAATATGAATGCCTAGTTCACATCACATGCCTTGTGACTAGAAGGTCACAGGTTCGAGCTTGTCCCGGCAGTCTCATTTCTGGTAGGCTGATAGTGGGGCTGAAGATGACTAGATAGGATATTACGTCGGCAAAATAAACTGGAACTCACTCGGACTCGCTGAAAAAGTACATATTGTGCTTTGGACTCTGTCGGACTCGCTCAAACGTCACGACTTGATCTTAGTCTGAGCGAGTCCGAGTGAGTCGACTCATGAGTGGGTTCGCCGACCTAAGGATATCAGTGCACGTTAAAGAACATAAAATGGTCGAAAACTCTGGAGTCCTGGACAACGGTATTCTTCACAATCATATCGTGGTCTTGGGGATGTAGAACCACGGATTATTATTATTATTATTATTATTATTATTATTATTATTATTATTATTATTATTATTATTATTATTATTATTATTATTATTATTTGATATTCTGGGTGGACAAATGGTGCAACAATGCATTGTAAGAAATAATATGCACGGGCTGTGTGTCTCCGTCTTCTTCAATTGTATTCTATCTAACTCTGCCTGTGTGATACACACATATGAACTTGCAAGATTTCTTTCATTTTAGCATTTCAGTAAACTTGTTTCGTTCATCTTCAATGTTTGTTAGAAGTGGTTTGGTGTGCACTAGAAGCTACTTTTGCATTTACTCTTTATATGCTTAGTTGCCAAGCACACATATTCAGGCAATGGAACCATGCAGAACTCTGCAAAAGACCTCTTTGCGAATAAAATTGTCAAACATGCTTAGCACTAGAGCTGATCTTGAACCTAGAAGCTTTTCGTGCGAGGTGCACATGCAGCTTCTGAAGACCCTTTGCTTCACCATGTGTGGCACTTCATAGTCAGTGGTCCTTGACTGCTTAATTGATTCTTTTTGCTATGTTGTTGGATTCGTGATTATTGACAGTGGGTGTTTTCCCCTGCAGGAATGCAAGGAACGACACCTTGGCCCAGACGAGTTTCCGGTGCAGCTGCAGCTGCAGTGGCCTCAGCAGGACACGCACCGGTTCTGCCTGCGCGAGCGCCTGTCGGCGCAGACTGCACTGTCACTACCCGGCACCAACTCCGCCGACGCACACTTACTGCAGGACTACTTCCTGCGCTTTCTGTACCACCAACCTCGCGACCGCGACTACTCCGACTTGTGCCAGCTGCCAGATCTGACTGAGCAGACTCTTCTCGAGAACCTCAAGGCACGCTTCGAGCGCAGTCACATCTACACCTACGTTGGGTCCATCCTCATTGCTGTTAACCCTTTCAAGTTTTACCCCATCTACAACCCAAAAGTAAGTGTGGCTACTGATCTTTTCCATTAAGCGCTTTTAGTAAGTCCTCACAGAGGACATGTCTGGCAATATGTTTTCAGTAAGTGCTTCTTTACTGATTTCTTGATTTCTCTACAGATTTGATTATTGGCAGAAGAATTATTAGCTGCACTAATAGGTTTTTATCAAATTGTTGTGTTGTCAGCAGTTGAGTAGTGAGGCAAAAACGGTGAAATTCTTATGTGCACCTTCAGTGCAGAGTTTTAAGTTATAAGTGCTAGTTAAGGTTACATTAGCCCATGTTAGGCTTCTGTTCAATTTCATTGACACTAAGGTGAAAGCATGAGTGAACACTTGTTGAAACATAAATATCCCCCCCCCCACTCAGACATATGTATGTATGTATGTATGTATGTATGTATGTATGTATGTATGTATGTATGTATGTATGTATGTATGTATGTATGTATGTATGTATGTATGTATGTATGTATGTATGTATGTATGTATTCATGTATGTATGTATGTATGTATGTATGTATGTATGTATGTATGTATGTATGTATGTATGTATGTATGTATGTATGATGTTGCTTCCC
The DNA here is from genome assembly GCF_013339725.1 of Rhipicephalus microplus. NCBI lineage: Eukaryota > Metazoa > Arthropoda > Arachnida > Ixodida > Ixodidae > Rhipicephalus > Rhipicephalus microplus. The sequence goes on along the minus strand of NC_051165.1, from coordinate 258,868,207 downwards.
TTCCAAATGAAAGAATTGTAGACCTGTCAAGATTTTTGAGGACAGCCTTTATATTGCAATCCTCCCATCTGTATTTGTAGCTAAACAAGATGGCAAATTAAACAGTCTCTATGTCTATATTAATTTAGATTTCTACAGGTTGTATTAACCTAGTCACAACCTAATACGAGCTGGGCTCTTCCGCTCTGAAAGGAGTGTTCTGGAGCACCAAAAATGAATAAACTAATTTGGTTATGCAGTGATCTCTTTGGCTATAAAAGAGGGTGTCGTAAAACTTAAGAAGGCACTGAAAGCATGCATTTTACTCAAGGAAGAACTGGATTATGATAACCATAATTAGAAAAGTGCATCCCTGTGGTACGTGCTGCACAGGAAAAAATAAAGAAGTAATGAAAAAAATGCTTGTTTGCCAGAGTTTTGTGGAATGAAGAATTTCAGTTTCCTCTGTCAATGTGGAAGCTTCTACACAGAGCAGTGTATTTCTTTCTTAATCGTCAGATTCAGACGACAACCGTGCGTCTCAACGTATCAGCAGTGGATGCTGATAGATGTACACAAACCCTCCAACAGGGCATCCAAGGCTTTGTTTCAAGAAGTTTCCTGCACATTATTTTTTTTTTAATTCTAGAGGCATTTGAAGCTTCGGAAACTGAGGAGATTGGGGCACTGCAGTGCAGTGAAGACAATCTTCTGCATATTTTCAAAAAACACTTTGCTTGTATCTTGCAAATGAAGGGCATTTAAGAAGTTTGTTCAGTTGTTTAAAAAAATATTGAATAAAACAAGCAATAAAACAGCGGTATATTTGCATCATTTTTGGCCAGAAAGCCCAGTAGGGAAAAGAAGAAGGCACATGTCTTCTTGGCGCTTGGGACCATTTCAGACATTTCTTTCTTCAAAGATTTGGCTCAACTCTTTCGATACCGTGCGAGAATGGTTGTTTTTCATATGTCTCGGGAAGATCGTTTTTGCCAGTTTGAAAAGTACTCCAGCACGCATTGCAGCATACCATACTTTGCAGAACAAAATACTCTTTCAAAAAAATATAGGTTGTAGAGCAACAAAAATATTTTAGAATGAATAAGAATGTGAAAAGTGTGAAATTTTTTGTCCCCAGCTGGTAAACAGTGGAATAAAAATACTATATATGTAAAAATATACGCAAGAAAATTCAGGACATATGTTTTGTAGATAAATGACTCAGAAACAGTATAAAAATAATTAATAACATGCAAAATGTTTCTCTTCACATAGACCAAGAAAATCAGAACCGAGGGGCTGCTTCGTTGCTCAGGCCTTGTGGTAAAGCATTGCATGGTTTTTTGTGAGAAACAAGTGTACTCGTACTCTATTCTCAGTAAATATTCATTGCCTTGCATAAAAGTCTCTAGGTATTCCAATATAGATGGGTACCCGTGATGTGAATAATCCCTCTATAAATGAGATGTCCAATGAACTTCGCTATTTCATCTAGCGTTACCTCTTTACACGAGCCACCTCACTCTGCATAGATTGCCGTTCCAAGATATGCATCCAAGCATATTCCTTTGCATCTTGGTGCATATCGAAGTAAAAACAGGACAATATTGCATGCAGTTCTAAAATGTTTCGCACTGCTCTGTAGTCAGGGCCAGATGTGTTCCGGGGGCCTTCTTGCCATTAGGAGAACCTCTGCAACCAGCGCCACCACACCGCGCCCTATCAAAGTGTGGACCATGCAACCTAACCTGAGCAACTATAAGATTATGCACAAAGGTCAGAAGCTATATGCACTTGTGGCGGAGAAGATGACTTGAGGACGTAAACAAAACAAACCCATGAACGGCTATGGATGTCTCAGGCTGACGCAAAATATCGTCCCCATAAAACTTGAAGCTGACGTGCTGTCATCCACAAAATCTCAGCTCGTTCTCACTCAATTCAGGTGGGGTTGCAAGACAGTTTCGAGTAGCACATGTGTTTTGCAGCGCTGATGCGCATCCGTGCGTGCGGGAGGACTACGTAATAGGAGCGACTAGTGACACTAGATGCGACCCTGTGTCTGATATAACGATACAAGCAAAACCAAAGCGGCTGGAAACTGGCTGCGAGAGTGCCCCGCTGTGGTGGTCTAGTGGCTAAGGTACTCGGCTGCTGACCCCCAGGTGGCGGGATCGAATCCCGGCTGCGGCGGCTGCATTTCCGATGGAGGCGGAAATGTTGTAGGCCCGTGTGCTCAGATTTGAGTGCACGGTAAAGAACCCCAGGTGGTTCTTTACCGTGCACTCAAATTTATTTCTGGAGCCCTCCACTACGGCGTCTCTCATAATCATATAGTGGTTTTGGGACTTTAGACCCCCACATATCAATCAATCAACTGGCTGCGAAAGTCACTTGCACACTTTATACATGTGGCAGACATAAAGAAATATTTTTTGTGAAATTAATTTTTCCTGACTTCTAGCAACAGCTCTCTACTGATTAGCTGGCATAAATTTCTGACAATTATTACTGCTCAACTCGGTCAAATTGCGAAGCTCATCAACACATCAATTCGATATTTGGCTTGCGAAGTTTCTTTTCATTACAGAACTTCGATGTAACTGTAGTATAATCACGAGGGGCACGCACTTCTGTCAAGTTTGCCAACCTACTGCATTTTTCCAACTAAACATGCACATTGGTTTATGCAAAATTCTGTAAAAAATCGCTATGCTGACCAAGTCAGCAAATTCGAAAAAATTCACAAAGTTGAGTGGCTGAACTAACTACTAGGAAGGGCTGGGTGCTCGAGAAAGAAATTTAACATGCCAAGATTGATGACCGAAAAGCGTCGATCAACGGTGATCGATTCGAATAGGCGTGGTAACGAAAGAATTAATGTGATAACTGCTTATACCTATACTATAAGAACAAACAGTTTTATATGTGGCATGCACCTGGTGTCTAAATCTTCGAAAAGTTGATTGGTGGTCTTTATCATTACCACATGTTGATGTATGCTCTCCTTACAAATTTGTCTTACTTGCTGTTGATTAAAAATTAAATAATGTGAAATTGTTTCTTTGGTCTGACTTGTACAGTATGTTCGGCTGTACCAAAACCGGCGCCTCGGCGACTTGCCCCCGCACATCTTTGCTGTGGCGGATGCGGCCTACCATGCGATGCTGCGATCTCACTCCAGCCAGTGCGTGGTCATCTCGGGAGAAAGCGGTTCGGGCAAGACAGAAAGTGCCAACCTGTTGCTGCACCACCTTACTGCACTCAGCCAGAAAGGCTCATACGGGCGTGGTGTCGAGCAAACCATACTCAGCGCTGGCCCAGTGCTTGAGGTGACCACTTCTTGTTTGTGCCTGGTCGAAAGTATGCCAAGGGTTGTCAGATTTCTCGGTTTCTGGGAGGCCTAGTCTTCGGAAGGATGCTACTGCATGACTCAAAGAGAAAGGTACTTCGTGAAGTGTAGGTTTTTAAGTTATTGTCTCTGGTGAGCTTGTTGTGCACTTAAAAAATGTGAATTGAGAGAACAATAGAAATGTTCACTTGTGGAAAGGGCTAATTTGATTTCTTGTAAGCACCGGTTACTTTGTGGTTCAGCAGTTTTGGATTATGTCTGAAGGCAGCTATTATTTTCTTACTAATTAATTTTTTTACTCATCTTTTAGAGTAGTAATGCAGGTGCCTGTTCATTATTGTACGCTGCACGGCTGGTTGAAAAATGAGAAGTGCATGAAACTTTTTGCAAAGGAAATAAATGAAAATTGCTTATTCTACTGTATGTGACTGTGCTGCATTTTAGTATGGGATGTATAAAAGGCAACTTGTACCTCTGGTTCTTTGTATCCCTTATCACTGTCTTGCATTTGTTTTTCACAGAGCTAGCACTGAAAGAACATTTATTGTATAATTTCTGTTTGATTTTGATTCTAGGCCTTTGGGAATGCCAAGACTAAGCACAACAACAATTCAAGTCGTTTCGGCAAGTTTATACAAGTCAACTACAGAGAGAACGGCATGGTTCATGGGTAAGGCATTCAGCAGTGAATGTTTGGGCTACTTAAAAAGCATCGCATGCTCCATTTTCATGTGTGTCTCATTTGGTAAAGTGTCGCTAAACAAAAATATTCTGCTTAGTGGCCTGAGGAACCTTATCTGGTTTATTGATCTCTTCACACTTGGTACTTCTGGTGTACTAGGACTAGCTATAAGTGATATTAAGCATTGTTTCGGTAAACGAGAAAAAAAAAAAAAACAGAAAAATGGAACGTCGGTCTTACTGCTGTCGTGTTGCAGCTGCTTGGAATGGTTGAAGTTCTATTGACGAGCACGAGTGCCATTAAATTCTAAAAGAATAAAAAACTCTGCCATGTTTGTGATTCAAGAGCTTTCTCTGTACAAAAATGAAATCGAACATGCAAAAGCATTGCAACCCATCAACACACAATCGCAGTGAGGACAAGAAGGAAGAGCGCACTAGTTCATGACTGTCTGCTGAGGGGGTTGGAGTGCTATAGCAACGAGCGCACATATTTAATATTGTGATACAAAAGTGCTTTGAGATTCATAACATTATACTGTTGCAGTTCAGACATATCTACTTTGTAATTTATTTTCTATACAAAGAAGATTTTCTTTTGCCAATTATTTATTAAATTATTTAATTTTATATGCCCCAAAGGCCTCCTTATGAAGGGTTTCCAGAGGGTATTGAAAAACAAGATAAGTTTAATGAAGCAATAACTCTATGGCTATGGATTAAATTAGAATGAAGCTTAGAAAGAAGATTTCATGGCTCTTTTATTACACATATTAGTGTTTAATAAAAAGGCACTATTTATTTGCTGTTTTCTTAAAAATATTGTGCGCCGCCTTCATCAAATTTGATTTTGTAACCAGTATAATGGTAATGGAAATCCTTGCATGGCAGCTGCGGTGCTGTAGCTAACTGTTTATTCTGGTCCTACAGGGCTGTAGTGCAAAAGTACCTGTTGGAGAAGTCGCGCATTGTGTCTCAGGCCAAGAAGGAGCGTAACTATCACGTCTTCTACTACCTGCTGGCGGGGGCCTCCAAGGAAGAGCGCGAGGAGTTGCACCTGACTCGCCCGGAAGACTATTACTACCTCAACCAGGTATGCTGTATTGCGTTTTTTTATGTTTTGATGTCATTTCACGGTTGTAGCCACGGACCTACACTAACTTGAGGCTCATCCCTTGACCCTTACTAGTAATAGGTATTATTATGGTTTGCATAGCTATTGTGTAGAATGGCCATTGGCTGACGACTGTTATATTTTGTGAAAATGCAATGATGTGGTGGTTGTGATGATACCATGCATGGTCATACTGCGTGCTAGATACGTGTGCAATAACACAAGCATTAAGTGGAACCTACCATTGAGGCATCAGCTGTGAAGTGTGGCAATGTGTGCAGTAGGCCGCTTGACTGCTGTAAACTACAATTTGTCCCCCGAAGTGAACAAAGAGCCTGTGCCCGGTTTTGTGATGTCTTTTTTCAGACTCTGTAAGTCCCACGATTAAGTTGTCAACCCACTGCTGATGAAAAAAACTTTTGTTGAGTTCTTGATGTTGTACTAGGCTATGTGATTCAGACTGCACCTTTTTGTAGTGCAGTAAAAATGGCATTGACTTCTAGGATAGCTTATGTCAAGAAACAGAAGACAAGCACTTGTCTTGACTGCTGGGCATCAATCAAGTTGTCATGTGCTCATACGGCTTCCTCCACTCTGTAAATGCTGGGGATGTTCCGTGTTTGTTTCATGGACTGAAATGAGTGTTTCGAAGGATAGGATTCTGTTACCGTAATTACTCGAATCTAACGCGCACCTTTTTTTCGGTTAAGCGAGTTCATAAATCGCATGCGCGTTAGAATCGAGTACGAACAAAAAAATTACGGTCAATCTATTGCCATCGGCTAATCCAAAATGGCCACCCCCTACGTGCGTCGGCATGGCGCGTCGGCCATTTCTGCCTATGTGTTTCCCATGTGCGGCACTTCGTACGTGTGCTAAGGAGTTCGTCATCTAGTAGTACATTAGCACCGAGGACGTGGAAGGGCCGACTCCAAAAACTCAAATGCACCATGATGCCGCTTTTAAAAGAAAAGTCATCGCGTATGCAGAAACAGACGGAAATCGGGCCGCATCGCGGTTGTTCGGAGTTCCCGAAACGTGCGTGCGGGACCGGCGGAAACAAAAGCAGAAGATTGTCGACAGCAAAGCTTCACGAAAAGGCTTCAGTGGACCCCAGCAGGGTCGGTATCCGCAAATGAAAGAGCTGCTCGGCGAGTATGAGATTGAGCAGTGAGCGGCATAGCGGCCCGTGACGACAGAACTGCTCCAAGTGCGGGCTATGCAATTAGTCTTAGAAAAAGGTCTAATGCGAAGCCAGTTTAAAGCGAGCAGGTGCTGGCTAACTTTATGAAGAGGAAAGGCTTTTCCTTCCGAAGGAGAACATGCATATGCGAAAAGTTTTGCGGAGGAGTACGATGAAAAGCTTCACAGTTTTCAGAGGTTCGTCCTAAACTTGCGGCGCAACAACGGCTACCTGCTTGGGCAAATCAGGAATGCCGATCAGACGGCTCTTTACTATTTCGACATGCCTGGCACCACAACCGTCGAGAAGAAGGGGGCGAAGCAAGTTCGCGTGCTGACATCGGTCCACGGTAAAACTACAGTGACGGCAATGCTCTGTTACACGTCAGATGGGCACAAGCTTCACCCGTACCTCATATTTAAATGGAAGACGCTCCCGAAAGGAGTAGTTTTTTCGAGTAGTGTGATCGTGCAGGCCAGCCAGAAAAATGGGTGCGCGTTGCAATCGATGTCTTATGTTTTTTTTTTTTTTTCGCGGTGGAAATCGGGTGCGCGTTACAATCGAGGGCGCGGTGCAATCGAGTAAATACGGTAATAGGGTTACATTGCAAAGTGTGGTTGTGCTTTCTAAAGTTTTGCTTGCATTTTACAGAGCATAAATGCATTGTTACAATAAAATAAGTCATTAGATTATATTCTGTGGGAAAAAAAGTAATGTTTAATAAGTGTGCTTAACAAAAGTTCGTGTACATTTGGAATTGGCATTTCTGGATTATACAGAGTCAGTGCTATACCTTGGAGGGCACAGATGAAGCACAGGAATACACGAAGTTGATGGAGTCCATGCGCATGGTTGGATTCAACCTTGACAAACGGAAAAGGTTTGTTTCCCGATTTTTTCTTTGTGTCATCGTTGTAGCACAGTATTTGCAGGTTGTGATAATACTGTTTACACTGGGGGGGGGGGGGCCAGTAGGGTTGCCAGCTGTCATGGATTTTGTGGGACGGTCCAGACTTGTCATAAAACGTGTCAAGTCCTGTGCTGTTCCTCTCAGGATAGCTATATGTTTCGGATTTGTTCTAAGCCGTTCAGTTAAAAAAAGTTATTCGATTTGATGCCGCTTTACGCATGTCATGCTGCAAAACATGGAGTTCGCAAGAAGCTGTGTGAAGTGTGGCAATTTTTAAGAGTACAGAAAAGTACAATTTGTAAGAGTCCTGGCATTGCAAGCTGCACATAACCATCTTAAGTACCACTTGAAGAGATTGTAACAATAAAAACAATGAATTTGTATGGAAGATTATGCAATAAAAAATTGAGTTCACTGGCCCCCTACGTTACTTTGTTGGTAGCCCTACTGCCAAGTGTTCCATGTCATTGCACACTGTGTAGCAGTTGTTATTTATTTTAACTTCAAGTTAATGCAATTTAACATTTTGCAGGTTGATTCGAGTGCTGTCAGCAGTGTTGCACCTGGGAAACATCGAGTTCAGCAAGGTACACGTATAGTACATATTACTATTCAAGTCGTGTTGCCCAGGGTTTTGGTGTGGGTCTTCCAGTGCTTCGTTTGAGGTCAACATTTTTCAAATGTCTGATTTGTTCAGGCTTGGAGCCTTCATTAGGTATTCATGTATATTAACTTTAGAAGAGGCAGCAGAAGCATTGAAATGAAAGGCAAATATGCATTTATAGTATTTTTGTAACGTTACTCTGACATGATTCATCCTCTATTTTGCAGAAGTCTACCTACCACAGTGACGAAGCAGTGCAAGTGAAGAATCCTGAAGTGCTTTCACTTATCTCCTCTCTTCTTGGGGTAAGGTTCCAATGAGAATGTGTGAAGTTTTCAAAGGTCGTTTGTTTGCTTTATTTTGCTTAAAAAACACTTCGTAAAGGAAACAATAAAAAAACAAAACCACTCTAGTCTTTCCCGGCTCATGTACATACAGGTAGTTTTGAATGTAATGCCTTGTAATGGCACCTCTACTTCTGTAGTCGATTTGTCAAGTGCTGTATACTAGCTTATCATGAATGCAGTGGTTTTCAGAAGTGGCATTTCAGATTTGCTAACTTTACGTGTTTTGCCCCGCTACGGTGGTCTAGTAGATAAGGTACTCGGCTGCTGACCCGCACATCCCCGATTCCACCCCAGTTTCACCCCAATTAATTTTTCTGCAAACATCTCTGATAACCAGCCGAATTTGTTTTTGATATCTAGTACGGTTCTGAGATGAACCTTGCATTGCATGAAAACACTTTATTTTTATCAAAAATAAGCTGGCAGAATGGTAAGTAGAAAATTTTTATGGAAAGCATGTTAAAGAATTTTCAGGTGTCTGACCTAATTTTTTTGAAATACCAGGGAATAGTCTACTCACCCAGAATTCATGGGCTATCTTTCCACACTGTTTCCAGAATATCCAAGTGTTTAAACCATTTTTCCGACTATCATCAGGACATTGATAAGTTCAATGCTGGGAAAAGTTATTAAAACCAATATTAAACAAAAAAAACAGTTAAAACCAAGTTATTAAAATCAGTGTGCAATGAATGAAGTTTTGATATAACTTTATGATCTGTAATGGTTAAAATAAATGCTGAAATGTATGTCAATGCATACTGACTTTCCTAATGTCATTTGGTTGAACTGACTACCGTATGCTCCAGGTAATGCAGCCCCTAAAGTCATCGAGCTTATTTTTTTATGTACTCTTCTAATTGATCTATTCAGTATGCCACACTTTGGACTTGGGGGTCTGCTGTGGAAATTCCTTTATGCAAAGCTACAAGTGAAGTAGGTTCCTGCTATCCGTTACTAATTGAGTTTGTTCGCCTGCTCATAGGTCAAGGAAGAAACGCTCAATTCTGCCCTGACCACAAAACGTGCCAAAGCCCCTGGGGAGACGTTAGTCATTAGCTACAAAATGCCTGAGGTAAGGCCCTGTTTATTGTGAATCTCAAGTTCTGTCGTATGCGCAGCTTTCACTGTCTCTTTCTCTGAAATTCATCGTTTTACAGCACATGAAAAATAGATTTTCTTTGTTTTATCTTCATGTATGCTTAAAAAACAACCACACATGAATATTAGACAGCATTTAAATATCCGAATGTTGTGCAGTGTCAATATAGAGCACACTTCACAGGAAACGTTTGCATCTGGGATGCAAGTTGACGTATCGTGAAAGGCATTTTGCAAAAGTTTTGGTGCTCAAATAGTAAAAAAGTGGCCATGTTATCGCTCAGGAGTACTGGTGCTGAATTCAGGGCATTGAGAACGTGCTGGCCTTTGAGAATATACTTCAGAGATGAAGCAATGCCGCTAAAGCACTGAAAATCTTGAAGGCAATGTTCGGAAATTCGTGCCCCATGTGTCAACTAACAGGTGCAGCCGTTTTCATAACACTCTTCAACCTGGTGTGTACGGTGCTTAGATTCTGTTAGTAAGACAGCTTGATGATTATCATCTTGGGAAAAGTACTACTTGTTATGTTTTGCCGCTCATAAGTTGGTCGTGCGGATGGGACAGCACCAGAAGCTACGTTATTCAAAGCTTCTTTCTCGGATCTCTCTTGGCAAGGTCGCAAATTGCTTCCTTTGAGCATGGGACGACAGTGCGGGAAGCTACGTTATACAAAGCTTCTTTCTCGACTCTCTCTCGGTATGCCCGTGTAACTGTACACCACTTATCCTCTGGAATGCAAACTACGTCCGTCTCCCCCGCTGCCGGGGACAAACACACAATGTGAAACGAACCCGCTCTGCCAACCGGCTTGGAATGTTTGTGGTTTAGAGACAAGTCGCCGCTGCCGGGGGCAAACGCACAATGGGATTAAGCGACCCCGTCCTGCCTCCGCTGCCGGGCGCGAGCTCAGTGGGAGTAGGCGACATGCTTTGCCCTGGCGATCGGCTCATAGTCGCAGCGATGCACGACCCGAGCACAAGGAAAGCGGAGAAAGTCAAAGGCTGCTTGCTACCTGCGGGGGCAATAACGTTCCGCGCGCAATCATTCAATTTCCGGCTTTGGAGGTTCGTCTCGGCTCGCTGGGTGTGGGAAAGGGCATGAATGTACCGGGTCTACAATGCTGATATCTCCCGAGCGTTAGAATTCTTGAGCGCGTGGGAGGTGGAGAGAGAGAGACATGATGGGAAAGAGTACCAAAACGCCTGTTTAAACTGTAGAAGCGCTGCTGTCGAGAGTAAGGTCAGCCCAGTAGGGAGTGACTTAATCTGAGTGGAAACAGATTGGATGAGAGAATGTTGAGGCAGACCAGCAGTGGCCCCCTCCCCTTTTTCTTTGTTACCGCAAGATGCTTAAGACTGGAGGGAATCCGTTTCTCTTCAGTCGAGGCTGCAATCACTTAACTGATAGGTCGGTACGACTCCGTACGATGTAACTTTTGTCTGGGCCGTAACCACTTGGTGGTCGAACAGTGAGACGAAGTACGTTGTATGTAGTAACAGTGTTCTAGGCTCTAACTTAAGAAAAGTTAAGTAGAAGAGTAAGACGCTGTTGATGTCTGTGTTATCATGAGTGTGCTTCGGCAAGATGTACATATGACTGTAAATATTTCGCTGTAATATACGTTCAAGTTTTCATTACCTCCAACCTGCCTCCTGCTTCATCGACGCCGATCATCTCCTTGACGGGGCTTCAATCCACATCAAGGAGATCAACGAACAAGAAGGAAAACTTAACTACTCATCTTCAACCAAGCTGACACAATGTTTCATTATAGGTGGAAGACGTTGTTACATAAAGGGGCAGTCTTTCTGTCCAGTAAAAGTCGAGCTGCTTAAACGATGCTGCATCGCAGAATTTGTGTGTGGACTGGCTGTCAACTGTTGTCTTTCAGGCTGTGGCTACACGAGATGCAATGGCCAAGTGTCTATACGGAGCTCTCTTTGACTGGATTGTTATGCAAGTGAACCATGCCCTGCTGTCTGCGAAGGACCTTCGGGAGCACAGGGTCAGTGTAATTATTTTGTAGTTAGTCGCTGTAGTCGAGTAAGCAAGCAGTAAGTAGGATCAATATCTTAACTAACAGATACAGCATGGTTTCGCTTCTGGAGTATTTTCGCCAGCATATCAACAATTAGGATGGAGGGGCTGTTAGGGCGTGCTGAGGGCCTGCTTTACGCTGCGTTTACAAATATAGCCAACTGTAGAGATGGGTAAATGAGGGAGACGTTATTCGAACTGAGTGTTTTCAGTGTGATTACTAGACTGCCAGTAGATCAGTCAACTTGACTTTCGTTTTCCCTCTGGCTGTTTTTGCCAGTTTGCACATCAACCATCCATTTATTGACCCCTTATCTCTCTACTACGTGTGCGAATGTATGTCGTGTTTGCAGTTTGTTGTTGCTGCTGCAAAATACTGCAACAGAATTTTATTTCTGATTAATAATACACTCGGACATCGATATAACGAACTCACAGTAATAGCATATTGGTTATGATGAAGCGAATCGGGAATAGTCTTGCAATTGATACAGTGTTAGTAATATACCTTTATGACAAGATTTCGGATATATTGAACTTATTTTGCTGTAATATGCTGCTTAGTTGAAATGAGATCTGCGTGTACTTAAAAGTTTGGTTAGTGTTAGGATTTTATTTATTTATTTATTTATTTGAATGTAGCTACACTGTTTCTTTGCCCCTTCATATTCTGTTTCCGTGGGGCAGTTTTGATTGTTTGTTTGTAAGCTAAATGCTTGTTCATGTATATGTTAAATTTTTTTCACAGGGTAACAGCATAAGTGTGCTGGACATATTTGGCTTTGAGGACTTTGGTGATCACAACAACTTTGAGCAATTTTGTATCAACTTTGCCAATGAGCACCTGCAGTACTACTTCAACCAGCATGTCTTCAAGTATGAACAGGTGAGATCGCGAAGCAGCAGTAGTAATTGCTTGCATGTCACGTTGAGGTTGCAATGTTTGTTTTTATTTTGTGATGTCTATGTAAATGGCAGGTTTTTTGCATCATGCCATTATTCAACCGTACAATTGGAAAGCTTGTGAGTTTTGTATTTGGGCAGAACACTGCTATCAGTGCTGCACAAAGTGGTTTTAAAACGAGCTTATATTGAAGGAAAACCTTCTTCAGGTGTGCATACTACAGTTAAACCTGGATATAATGAAATTGATAAACTCCCAGAAAAATTCGTTATAGATAGGATTTCGTTATATGCAGATTCAATACGAAAATTCGAGAAACAAACATGCAAATGAAACAAAAAAGAGGCTGAAGGCAGAGCTATCACAAAACACTTATTTTACAGTAAAAAAAAACAAACTGTCTTATTATTGTGATACCAATTATATGGACGCTCTCGGCGGGTTTTTGCCATCACCGCCATGTTCCGTTAGAAGTCCAAATTGATAACATGCACCCACGCATCGCATCTTTCACTAGCGGGTAAAAGCGTGTGAGCGCTGCTGAAGGAGAGGTCAAATAAGTTGGCCCATCCCTATCGCCTGGAAAATGCATAAGGTAACATCTCCCGCGTGTTAGAAGGGCCGTCGAATGCTCAAATAGAAGGTAAACCACCAGTCTTGAACGAGCATAAAACAACACTGAGAGGGGGGTGGGGATCGCTCAAGTAGCAATAATGAACTTGTATTTCAAGGCCGGTTACGATCACTGGTGCGCTTGCTGTCTCGGCGATTATCACTGCAGTTTCAACGCGAAGAAACAGTGTGAACAGAGTACTTATCCCTGGAGCGACCGTATTTGCTCACACCAGCGTTTTGTAGGAGCTCCGCAATATCGAACTCAAAAGAGTTTGCTGCCAGCCTTACTTCTTATAACATTACATTCTCTTTTTTTTGCTATTGCGTTCATTGCATTGCATTTGACGCGCCGTCGTGTTGCCAGAACTAATCGGCTAATCGCGAAAGCTACCAGCCTGTAAAGCTGAAACTGAGACAGAAGCGCGTGACAAGTTGACCTCCGAAGATACGTCGTCACCGCGGTTTCGAAGAGTTTCTATCAGCGCCTAACCTGACATCCCCTCGGTGGTGACGACGTGGTTGGCCGAACTTAATAAAAAAAAAAAAAAAAAAAGTCACGGTTTGGCCGCAAGGGCAAAGCAATGAATGCGATTGCAATAACTTGGAATGTAACGCTGAGATCGGCAAGCAGATCGAAACGTGCAGTGCACTGATCACGCACAAATGACGGACAAAAACAACACAGGACGAGAGCAAACTAACAACGTTTACCGCTACACACTTAACGTGCTGTTTAAACAAAAACGAGGCATGAAATGTAATCACAGGTTATATGAGTGCGAAATAACAAGTGTCCCAGTTATTACTTCGCTGTGTTTCAATAGCACACTGTTTTTGCAAACCGCGCTTGTCAAGCAAGCGAAGTGATCTTTGTGCGCCCGGCAACTAAATGCAATAGTTCCGGTCAAAGTCGAAGATGCGCGATTCTCTAAACTGAAATATAAGCGCGCGTGCACAAGCATCAACCCCCTCCCCACTCCCCCCCCATTCGTGGGGCAAAGTACGTGTGGGAGATAAGCGCGCATTGGTGGATCGTGACAAGCTGGGTGCCGGGCACAGGCGGCTTTTTTTTTTTCTTGAACTTTTATAGACATGTGCGGTAAACGGCAGTGGCGGCAGTGGCAAAAAAAAAGAAACAGCAAAGACTGTTCATATATTTGCTGTCGCGAAAAAACAAAACAAAGCTGAACGTCGTCGAGGGCGGCCACACCATGTGCGTGCAGTGAGACTATGCATGTGGGTTTGACGTCGAAAACGAAGAGCGAACGGCACAGACACGGATACCGCGGAAAGCCATTCGGTAAAGCGCCTTCCACATGCGGCGCGGCCCCACATATGTGATGTTAACTAAGAGCATGACACTGCCACTGCGCAAAAGTAGTTTTCTTTTTATTTTGGTTCGGAGTGCGGGGACCCGCGCATGCGCCTGTGGCGGCGAGAACGGCGGCAACGCCGACTCGTGGAGTCCAGGCTCGCCTGCCCGCCTCGCGCTCCCCTGTGCGCAAAAACGAGCACTCGCTCTCGCCTGGTGCACTGTGCGCGCTGCCGCAGCGTTCACGCTTCATCGGCGGTAGGGCAGCCGCGGAAGATGCATGTTATTCGCGAAAGGCAAAGCAAAATTCCTAGATTGTCCGTGGGGAAAATTCGTTATACCAAGGTTGTCTCCCGCGGATACTTTGCTACATAGAGGTCGCAAATACATGTGCTTCTATGGAGCAATAGCGGGGAATAAAAAAACTTCGTTGTACTATCGAGCAATTCGTTATATGGAGGTTCGTTATAAGCAGGTATAACTGTAGTATCAGTATAAGCTTAGTGCTCTGGTATAATGACCTGGGTGGGTGTTACTTCTGGTATCATAAATATTTTTCTTTTCTTCTTCATGGCAGGAGGAGTACCAGAAAGAAGGCATCCAGTGGAAAAACATTGAGTTTACAGACAACACGGGCTGCTTGAACCTGATTGAGGGCAAGCCCCATGGGCTGCTTTGCTTGCTGAATGACCAGTGCAAGTACGCAGTGCGAGGTCTTGATTCCATCTTGCCGAGCTTTCTTCGTCCCGCATTTGTGAACCCGCTACGGAGAGGGCCCGCTTAACTCTTGCTCCTTCGTTGTACGCAGCTTCTCTGGGGCCACAAATGCCATGCTGCTGCAAAAGTTCGTGAATCATCACAAGAAGAACCCTTTCTATGACATGCCTCAAAAGCGGGAGAATGCATTCCTGGTGCACCACTACGCCGGCAAAGTCAAATATCAGATCAAGGTTTGTGTGAAGAGTCAGAGAGATGGGTCATCTCACTTCCAGTTTCCAGCTGTGAAATCAGCGAGAGGGCTTGCGGAAGATGTGCAGTACATGCCATTTACATTTTCTACTAACATACATGCCCCCCTGTTCACCTTGCAGATTGAAGTTAAAACGATACTGACACAAAATTTTGAAGGTGACATAACTTGTTGGGTAGATTTGCGTGTACACACTCATCATCATTAACATAGCACACATTCGCAAAATTTTCGCAGCAGCTTGCTCACAAAGCAAAAGTGTACATATTTTTTTGTTATAACAATTTTTGGACCTCGGGGTTGTGTGTTGGCCCTTTAAGTGCCGCAGTAATGAAAGTGTCACCACAAGAAAGCTCTGCTAGAACTGAAGAGCTTTTAGGGTGCACATGAACGTTAAGAGTACACAGACTAGCGCCATAAGGAATTAAAAATACCATATTTACTCACATAATTTGCACACTTTTTTTCACAATTTTGGGGCCCCGAAAAGGGGGTGCGCAAATTACGTGGCAATTTTGCGAGTGCATACGAAATATTGTGTCACAGTCCTAACCCGTGCAGTATATACATTAAAAAATAAAATAAATTGGAGCTCAAACGAAGTGTACTTGTTAATTTGAAAAGAATTAGCTAATATTTTAACCAGTCAGATCCGGTCATGCACGGTCTAGCTGGAATCAGTGATCGCGAAGTTTGACTGGGAATCGTCGCGGCCCCTGCCACCGCCCTCCCAAAGCGCATCGTCCTCGGTTTCATCGAGTGCGTTCAAACGCCCCATTTTCTTTAAGCTCTTTCGACAACGCTGGGAGAAACTACATTCCACGACCCAGTGATACCGGAAGAACTAAGCATCTGCACATCATTCAAAAAGCCTTCTTCAATGGCAGTAAAGTTACATTAGCTAGTGCACACTCTTCTGCTTTCCCGCGTACCGATCACGTCGGTCGTCACGATGAAGTACGTCCCCTTGAAGTTCTTTGTGGCGGCACGCTTCCCGTTTTATTCGGCGTAATTTACAACAGCGAGCTTCAATTTCGCCGTATATATAATTACTGTAGCACATCACTAGGGAACCGTCAAAGCGTGTCAGCTGGATAGCGAAACCCAAACTTCCGAAATCGACCAAGCGTGCGTTGCAGCATTGGCACAGAGAACGAGGAGAACAGTTGGCGCGACAGGCCCTCGCCCACTTCCGATGTAGAAAGTCATCCGTGCCGTGACGCGAGCATGCATTAGTAGAGATTGGGAGATAGGGGGAGACAAACGCTCGAGCAGTTCCGGCGACCCGTCAACAGGTTTGTGTTCGGGTGTGATATTCTAGGGACCCTATTTCGGGGGAAGTTCTCGGAAGAAGGGACTTCGCACTCGCAGCCTGTTTGACTGCGCTCGTTTGCTTGACAAGGCGCGCAACTGGCCAAAGCATCTAAATTTCCAAAGGTTCGTGCGCTGGCGAGCTGACTCTGGTGGGTCAGGGAGCGCGAAATATGCGAGTAAATATTTTTTTGCGAAAAACTGGCAAAATATTAGGGGTGTGCAAATTATGTGCGTAAATACGGTATGCATTGAGGTAGATGTGAGAGGTTTAAAGGAACACTAAAGAGCAACAATTACTTGGTTTAGATTGACAAAATGCACTCTGAGAACTCTAATGCCATTTTTTTTCACTATCATAGGTTCATTATTAGTGGACAAAGTCAAGGCTGAAGTTCCAATTTTAAATTTCGTGCCGAAATCTTAGCACGTGATGTCAGAAATTTCAAACTGTATTTTTCGTATTTTTGTGACGTCGGCTCGATGAAACTTTCTGTAATTTTGTATGCTAAGTTTATGGCACACTCAGATGACAATTTACTTAATTTTGATTAATTAAAAGCTACGTAGGACCGAGTAAGCGCCGTCACAATTTATGACGTCACGGTGCTTGGTGCGGCAATCTCAAGGTGGCGTTTCCACCCGCATTTTATTTTTACACGTTTTTTCGCTTACGAAGCATCGTGTTACTGTATGAGCAATGCTTTCGAAATTGTGAAGTTGTGCTTTACTAATACGAGAAAAACTGTTTTGCTCTTTAGTGTCCCTTTAAAAGCACACATCAGGAGGTGTGCTCTACATTTCTCACATAATTCTGCATTGCCATGCTGGTCTCACTTGCTGCCTTCTGTCGTTTACTTATCAGGACTTCAAAGAGAAGAACTTGGACTTGATGCGACCTGATGTGGTGATGGTGCTCAAGAGTTCGAGCGTCGCGCTCGTCAGAGAGCTGGTGGGCGCCGATCCTGTGGCGCTGTTCCGCTGGGCCATCTTGCGAGCTTTCTTCCGCTCCTATCATGCACTGAGGCGCACCACCTCACAGAGCCAAGGTCAGCACTCGATTTTTGCAGAGGTTGAGGATATGAATTTATCAGTCTGATGCACAGTTTAATACATAAGCGTAGTGCATCAGAGCTCATTATAGACGTTTGTGTGACAGTAGCAAAGCAGCAGCCTTCAGAAACACCACATCATACAGCCTGTCAATATTACAGAGGGTTTCTAATTATTCAGAGATGTAAATGGGTACACACGGGCGAAAATATATTGTCTCTGTAGTCAGAGGCCCACAAATGCTTCATTAAACTACAATATACCTGCCCCCCCCCCCCCCCCCCCCCCCCCAGAATGAACAGATATGATTGTCTGTACACCACAGACACACTCTTGCCACTGTCGTCTAGTAATATCTCGAAATATGCAGGAATCTGTGTTACTTCAGTGAATGTAAGTTTTTTTGGAATCAGCTAATGTATATTATCTGCTTAGCTGATGGTTAGGACAAATGCCTGATGAGTGGTCTTCAGAAGGAGTGGCAGTTAAATCAATGTCAATGTTGATGCAAGAGAAGATCATTTTGCCAGTTGGCTTTTCAACAAATTATACTTTTGTTGTGTTTGCACGCTATCTCCCAGGACGTACAAACCACAGTTCCAAGAGGCCATCTTCGATGTACAGAGGGAGGCACTCGGGGATGCATACTCCAAGTAAGTCCTCTCCAGTTCTGTGATCTTTTCTCCACAGTTCAAAAGCGATTTGCGTTTTTGCAGTGATCACCTACAGTTCTGCATACAGTGTTGAGTGACATGGAATTTATTTTTGCAGCAGTAACCAGGTGTCTTCCAGGAGGCCTTCTTTTGGCACGGGCGCTTGCCCCGGCAACTTTGGGGCAACCTCTTGTCCAGTGCACCGTGGAAACACCCACCTCTGTGCCAGTGAGGCCAGCGTCCTTGAACGAGCTAACCAAATTATGATGTAAGTTGTCCTTACCTCTCCTTCACCTTGGCAAGTCTGCATAAAGTTGTCAAGCAATAATTCATGCTCTGCAAGAATCGTAAGTCTCAGGTCGCATTATTTCACGAGTGGCTAACAGACGGTCATTGCATTGGTGGACACACTAGCCTGTGCAGTCGGAGCACTATGAATAAGCTGTTATGCTAGTTGTAGCACCTGGTTGTCAAGCTAGCTTTGTGCCAGCTGTAACCAAGATTCACTCGTGTTCATACACGAGTAAAACTCACTTGTACAACTTGCACAACCAGAACTTTTAAAAACTTGTTTTGTTGCAGGAAAAACAAGAACACCCGGTCTAGGAACAGAGTGGACAAGGTAAAGACACTGAACTGTGCTCTTTTTTTTTAGTTGAAACTGTTTTCATTTGGTGCATCACAGGTGTTCTATTTTGTAATATTGGTTTTATAATAGAACTGTTGCATGTTTTTGCTTTCAGGGTCTCAAGAACCTTCAGAGTGTTAAGACAGTTGTTGGAAAGACGCATCCTCACCCTCAGCGTACAGGCAGAAAACCTCCAACAGTCACTGCTCAATTTCAGGTTGGTAGCTTTTGAGCTGAAATTCTCAACATATGTATTTGCTGTCTCCCTATATTATCCCAATTTTACCTAAAGATGGTTGATGAAGCTAAGAGTGCTATTGTGTGTGCAATGAAGCACATTGATGCCTCATAATTTACATTATTTCAATTAGAGTAGTTTAGTGTTTTTGTCTTTAACAAGGTCTTGGTACTTGGTACCTAGTTTGCATGTATGTGTCTTTGTTTGTATGTATTTTTATGGCAGCTTGTCAATGTAAGAATTATGCTCAGCACTTCTTGCTAGAGGTGTGAAGCATCATCAACAGCTGTATTTTGAGAAAAAGCACTCGGTAAAACTGCTCTGCTTGGTTGTGAAATTATCTGTTAAGTTCCTGCAGTGGGGCATATTGAAGTGTTTCAGCGTGTAATGCTGGTTCAATGAAAAGGTGGTGTGTTGTCTTCTCACTGATTAGTATGAATGCTAATTTTTTTTTATTATGCTCTTATAAAGCTTTGAAAATCCTTACTTTTTCAACAAACTTGTTTACCTTTGATTAGCATTACCTTATGTTCTGTGCATGCACTTTTTCAGGTGTCTCTGAGTCACCTCATGGAAGCCCTTAATCAGGCCAATCCATTTTTCGTTCGCTGCATTAAGTCAAATGCTGGCAAGGTAAGCACCTCGTCTTGATTTTTAAAATGCGTCTGGTTGGACGCCTTATAATGCCTGCTGCTTGGGACCATAATAACAAGCGCACTACAGTGAAATTTACTTCTCTAACGTCCATGCACTGTGAGTTTTTACTGTTTATTTACTAGCAAAATGGTGGGCTGTAATTGTAACCATGCTATATGGCGAAGTTCCGCTGGGCATAAAAATATCTTCACTACAGTAGACTTGCCATAATAGAAACCCTGATAATTTATACTTTTGTTTAATTCGTTCAATGTACTTAAAACCCTCTTAATTCAAATTCCATCATTTGGTTATTTCATACTTTTGCAGTTTCATACCAGGAAATATCTGCTGCTTTCCCACTACTATTTAAAAATTTGCCTGCTTATATAATCCTAACAGTCCAAAAATGAAAAATAAGCACCGCAGGCCTTCAAGAAAAGAAGCTTTGCTCGTAAACGAATGTTTGAAAGAAAGCATGCGCATGTTAAACCGTTATGATTCTCAACTGGTATAGAGAGCGTTGTGCAGAAGGCACATACCTATAACAAAGAAGCAGTTGGCAATTCATGATTTCTTTAAAAGGTCTGATGATTTTTTTAAAATTCATGGCAATTCATGATTTCTTTAAAAGGTGAAACTTGTGGATTACACTCCTCTGCTTTCTGTTCATTGCGTGCAGTTAAGTTTTAAAAACACTTTAAAAAAATTTGAAATGTGATGCGTAATCATAATGTGTGGTGTCAAAAGTCGATGCTTAATCATAACGTGTGGTGTCACTTCACCCAGAGTCATCTGAGAACTTCTGATTATTCAAACTTCTTGATAATTCAAACAATATTCAGAGGTCCCTTCGAGTTTGAATCAACGAGAGTCGACTGTATGCAATCATACTTTATAAGCATACGTTTGTTACTTCCTGATATTGGTAATACAGTCGAGCCCACATATAACGGCCCCACTTAAAACGAACTTTCGCTTAAAACAAACAATATCCACGTGACCATGAAAATATACATTGGTTCAATGGCACAAAATCGCACTTACAACGAACGTCTCCGAGCGCCGCTGATCGGTTACAGTGAACGGAGTTGGCGGACTGCCGACTTCCCAGGAAACCAATTTTGACCATTGATCAGGCATAGGCGAGGTGCCCATGCAATCTTATTGTTAAATGCTGACCCTACCTCCGCGCCCCTCTAGTTGCCGCTCTCCCCGACCGCTTTTGTTACGCACCCCTCCATCCTTTGTCCCCACCCCCACCCCCCCCCGCCCCCCCGCTACTCTGAGCATTCCGCATTGCCAGACGAGGCCCGTGTTTTCACACTGCCACAGATCTTTCGAAGACCGGTTGGCCATCTACCCCGTTATTGATCGCTGGTACTGTCGACATCGCCGGCCTAAAGTGACCAGACCTTTTGCCAACATTGTCGGCCACCGACTGTATCTGATAGCCTGCGTCTAGTGCACGCACGTACGCTACCCCACTGACTCTGATAATTTCCGATTCATTTCGTGTTTAGGACTTGTTCTCGCTCACTTCGCACTCGGCTCAGCATGCCTTCCTTGCGTGTGCGGAAGCGCGAAAAGGGCTGTTAATTTGCGCGGAACGAATCGCGAAAGATCGAAGCTCGTGAGGCCACGCAAACCCGCCGGCGCAACAAAACGATTTTTGACCACGGCTGCCGATTCTTCGAACACCGCCGCGCGCACCGATTCAGGTGGCCATGCACTCTTTCCAAGTTTTTCTACGTGCGAGTTGAGTGGTCATTGAGTGGTGCAGACGTTTTTCACAAAGATTGTGTGCCACTGCTAATCTTCATTTTTGTACTCATGTCACCTAAAGTTAAACAAGATAAATCAACCTAAGAGCGCAAACATGTCTGCTCTTGTTTAAACATTTTAAAAAATTGCTTATTCATTGTTACGAATACGTGTTTAGTTTTTAAGCTGTTAAGCAGCGCAAGTGTGGCACGTGAGACATGCCAAGGCGGCACTACGAAAAAAAGCACATTGTCGTTATCGAGAGCATGTGCATTTCAGACATTTCAAGTGGCAAAACTACTTCATTAAATTATTCATAACACTCGCATGGCATGTTGCTTTCAAAGCATATTGGTAAAACTTTTGCTATTTCAATCGTGAGTACGGGCACGCTTTGAACCAGGAGGCATGTTTGTGCTGTTACCACTTTCGTTGCTCAGTGGCCATCGAAGTTTTGATAGAGCTGTGGGGCGCTTCGTTGACTCGAAAGACAATTGACTTGATGTCCTTCAATAACCTTGCACAGCAGATCGTGCTTGACTATTGAGTCAATAGCCTATCAGCTGGATATCTTTTGAAATGTTCGTGTAATTTGCTCATATTAGAGGCAGTAGGTTCACGTTGCTTGAGCTTCATCTTGGTAGCATTAAAATATTTACTTCTTGTCGTCTCTATTTCTCGCATGAGCTTTTGTAGGAACTAGCGACAGCCATGTGTGTCGGGTACTAATTGCTGACTAACGTTTTTTCTGCTTCCTCTTCAGGTGCCATGCTCGTTTGATGAGGGTGTCATCCTTCAGCAGCTGAGGTACACGGGAATGTTGGAGACTGTCAGGATACGGCAGTCTGGCTACAGTGTCCGCCTCCCGTTCGAGGTAGAAGCATTTCGTGCAAAGAGCATAATAGTATATTTTTTTTGCTTTTTGCCTCACCTGGCAGGGCGTGCTTATCGGTGGCTTCGTGCCTGTTTCACTTCTTGAGCAGGAGTTCATCCAGCGCTACAGGGTGCTGCTGCCGCGGGGCCTGATCAGTTCTAGAAGTGACATCCGGGATTTCCTGCTTCGCATCAACCTTGATCGTAACAACTACCAGATGGGGAAGACCAAGGCAAGGGTGCTCTGTCAATTTTTAAAAAATTGCAATCAGTTATAGTCAGAGCTTGTTAGGTGAAGTTGCATCTGCCACGAAGACATGTTTTTAGTACAGGGGTCTCGAACTCGCCTCAGTGAGCCGCAGTCACGGCAATTTACTCCCGCAAGAGCCAGGGCGGTGAGGAAGGTAGAACCAATAATGCAGGCTTTCCCACTTCGAAGGGAGGTTTATTAACGATGCCTGGTAGCAGGCAGACAACCGGTACAGCCAGAAACAGATGAACTGGCTTGGCATCCACAGCTCACTCGCGCTTCGCACCAAGAGGTGGTCCAACTGGTGATTGCCTTGCTCCTGCACCACTACAGAAAGGATCGTTTGTACAAAATGTCCGCTAACATTGCTGTTCCCGTATCTCATATGTGAATTATTTCTGACAGGGATATTGTTTTGGCACCAGGATTCCAACAAAGTATTGATATTGATGTCAAATATGGCTAAAAACTAAACGCTGATCCTGAAGTACGTAATTTTATTTCACAATTATGTGTCAACACATGGTGACTGTTTAGAAAATTTTTAGATACTGGACAAAGACAGTTATGTGCAGACCAGGCCACCAGCAAAAATCCAAGCCCACAGCCCATGTGTTTGAGACTTCCATTTCAGTAGAATCATGTTAATTAAGACAGCTCAATGGTTGTTTTCTCATGTTTCAGAATCTTTAAAAAATACTGTTAGAAGATAGATAGTCTAAATAATGTCTGCACTCTGCATACAGTAACATGTTAACTCAAACTTGTATATCTCGAAAAATCGGCCAATTAGAAATTTTTCGCGGAACCGAACATTTTGCTATACATCTCATGTATATTTTTTCCTTTATCTCGAAGGCTTTTTGAGCCGGATTGCGGATAACTCGAAATCTTGACTGTGAGTGGAACAAAAATTTCTTTGCTGTGCCATTTCACAAGATTTGCACAATGCTTCCACGCCTGAAGTCTGTCGATCTTTTTTTTTTAGCCGCGCCTGCCACGACGTTTGTGCTTTCCACGAACACATTGTGCGTGAAGTCTCAGCCCAGTGACAGATCAACTTTGTCAAGCACCCTGTGGCACATCATGTGACACATGCGCTGAGCAGAGAAGCCTCTGGGAAGGAGCCCTCTGCCCACGCTTGGCGTAGTTTGTCTCGGCTTTGTGCAGTGCACATGATTTTCCCTGAGGTGTGATTTCCATTTATCTGCACAAGCCACGCGGTACAGATTTTTTGCTGACTGTTAGGAGCGGCAACTTTGCGTGAGTGCGGCAAGCATGGCATCAAAGCAGTGCACACGGCCACTAACGTAGGGTACGGCGGAGACGACGGCGAAGAGGAGTCACCTCGAGAGGTGCCGACATCTTCTGAGATGAGAAATTTGCTGTGCTTGCTTCGAAATAAGGTCGAGTGCAGCGGCGGGGAAGATCGACTGTTGCAGTGCGTGAAGCAGCTTTAGGACGCCTTCCTAGGCCCTAGTACGACCGCAAAGCAGGCGAGAATCAGGCTGCTTTTCCATGCTATGGCAGTGCAGCAACACCTAGCTGGATAGTCTCTTGTATGTTATTTTTTCTCTTTTAAACCTGCACGAGAAGATTAGAAACAGCCGCTGAAGGGCTGGTAAGTAGTAGCGATTTTGCTAAAAAGCGCTTATTTTTTCTGGCTATTAGTGCAACTTTGCTTATCCCAAATTTTCTCTGGTTTTTACGACTTCGAGTTTACAAGGTATTACTGTACTTAATTTTCTGCTTTTAGATACGACAAAGTTCATTAAAGTTCGTGTGGTGTAACTGTTGAGCAAGTCAATTTTTTAGTTCCCTGGCAATTTATTCTCTGGCATACCTCCTGGTATTGCACTTGAAATTTGTCCGTGTTGTTCCTTGCTGAGTTTGCTGTGTGCACTCTGGATGTTCATGCAGGTGTTTCTGCGTGAGAGCGAGAAGCTGAAGCTTGATGAGCTGCTGCATCTCCAGATTCTTCAGCGCATCATCACGGTGCAGCGCTACATCAGAGCCTGGTTGCAGAGAAGGCACTTTCGTATGCTGCGTGCAGCGGTCATCAGGCTACAGGTAATTCTCGGTTGCCACGCTCACTTCGTTGGGGGTTGTCAGAATTGTGTTGGATAAACTGAGATCTTTATTTTCCACTGATGTGAAATTGAGAGAGAATAATCTGGGGTGAAAATATCTAAACAAAGTGGCATAGGAAAATATTGATTGTTTAATGCTGTGGTGTCTCTCTCTATTTTATGTGTTGCCATTGTACACCACCGCGGGTTCGAGCACTACGAGCACCAAGCAAGGGTGTCGCGTTCTCGTTTGTCCGTCTCGTCGCGACGTGTATACCTTTCGTACTGCTGCGCACGCGATCTCTGACCATTGCCACAAAGGGTCGGCGAGCCTGTGCGCGTGCAGCAAGGTAGAACTTAGGTCATCATCATCATCATCATCATCAGCCTGACTACGTCCACTGCAGGACAAAGGCCTCTCCCATTAGGTCATCATCATCATCATCATCATCAGCCTGACTACGTCCACTGCAGGACAAAGGCCTCTCCCATGTTCCGCCAGTTAACACAGTCCTTTGCTTGCTGCGGCCCATTTATACCCGCAAACTTCTTAATCTCATCTGTTCACCTAACCTTCTGTCTTCCCCTAACCCGCTTGCCTTTTCTGGGAATCCAGTTAGTTACCCTTAACGACCAGCGGTTATCCTGTCTACGCGCTACACGCCCGGCCCATGTCCATTTCTTCTTCTTGATTTCAGCTATGATATCCTTAACCCCCGTTTGTTCCCTAATCCACTCTGTTCTCTTCTTGTCTCTTAAGGTTACACCTACCATTTTTCTTTCCATTGCTCGCTGCGTCATCCTCAATTTAAGCTGAACCCTCTTTGCAAGTCTCCAGGTTTCTTCTCCGTAGCTAAGCACCGGCAAGATACAGCTGTTATATACCTTTCTCTTGAAGGATAGTGGCAATCTACCTGCCATAATTTGAAAGTGCTTGCGAAATGTGCTCCACCCCATTCTTATTCTTCTAGTTACTTCAATCTCGTCGTTCGGCTCCGCGGTTATTACCTGCCCTAAGTAGACATAGTCTTTTATAACTTGAAGTGCACTATTACCTATCTCGAAGCGCTGCTTTTTTCCGAGGTTGTTGTACATTACTTTCGTTTTCTGCAAATTAATTTTAAGACCCATCTTTCTGCTCTCCTAGTCTAACTCCGTAATCATGAGTTGTAATTCGTCCTCTAAGTTACTCAGCAATGCAATGTCATCGGCGAAGCGCAGGTTACTAAGGTACTCTCCATTAACTCTTATCTCTAACTGTTCCCATTCTAGGCTTCTGAAAACCTCCTGCAGGCACACGGTAAATAGCATTGGGGAGCAGGCACACGGTAAATAGCAGGCACACGGTAAATAGCCCCCTGCCTTACACCTTGCTTGATTGGTATTCTGTTGCTTTTTTTATGAAGCACTATGGTAGCAGTTGATCCCCTGTAGATTTCTTCCAGGATGTTTATATATAGTTCATCGACGCCCTGATTCCGCAGTGTCTGCATGACAGCTGATATTTCCACTGAATCAAACCTTTTTTCGTAATCTATGAAGGCTATGAAGGCCATAGTGGTTGGTTATATTCTGAGCATTTCTCTATTACCTGATTGATAGTATGAATGTGGTCGATTGTTGAGTAGCCTGTTCGAAATCCCGCTTGTTCCTTTGGTTGATTGAATTCTAATGGTTTCTTTACTCTGTTAGCAATTACCTTTGTAAATATCTTGTATACTACAGAGATCAAGCTAATCGGCCTGTAATTCTTCAAGTCCTTGTCATCTCCTTTCTTATGTATTAAGATGATGTTAGCGTTCTTCCAAGACTCTGGTACTCTTCCCGTCAGGAGACACCTCGTAAACAGGGTGGCTAGTTTTTCTAACACAATCTGTCCTCCGTCTTTCAGCAGATCTGATGTTACCTGATCCTCACCAGCAGCTTTGCCTTTTTGCATGCTCTCCAAAGCTTTTCTGACTTTTTTTTTCATTACTGGTGGGGTGTCATCTTGGTTACTGCTAGCTCTTATAGTATTAAAGTCTTGGTTGTCCCGACTACTTTACAGATTTCTGTAAAACTCCTCTGCTATTTTAACTATCCTATCCATATTGGTAGTTATTTTGCCTTCTCTGTCCCTTAGTGCATACATCCGATTTTTGCCTATCTCAAGTTTCCTCTTCACTGCTTTGACGCTTCCTCCGTTTTTCCCAATTGTATAACCCAATTGTATCTGACCTAAATATATAGGCACGTCAATTAGATAATACAAGCTACCTGATATGTTGAATAGTGGCCGCAAATGGCACACTTATATAGAACAATCAAACAAACAAATAAATAAAAAAACAATTTCGAAGCGCCGACCTACCCTACGGCCAGCGCTCACACGATCGCGCTCCCCAGAGCATGCAGAATAAGCAGAATAGACATGCATAGCAACATTTGAGAGGAATATACGGTGCACGATCTGCAAGGCGCTGCCTCGAGACTTCGAGACCGCGAAAAGGAGCGCGCGCCCGCTGTGGACCGGGGCCCTGAAGAAGTGACGTAACCACAGGCCGGCGGCGACGAAGAACAAATCACAAAGGATCGCTGCCGGCCGAAGAGGCCAAAACGCATACGCACCCTTTGAAGTCTCGAAGTGGTCTCCCGAACCTCGTCTTGCGCCCCCCTTGTCGGGCGAGCGCGAGCAGGGTCCGAATCCTGCCAAAATTAGGCCAGTGGGACACCTTGTTAAACGTTGAGGGGCGGGGATGGCAGCGAAGTGACGGTGATTTTTGACCAGCCGCCATACGTCCCGTCGAGAGGAGAAGCGATGCGAGAATTCACCAAGGAAAGATGGCTCGAGCACTGGCGCAGATGCCTGAATTCTACAACGCGATATTTCTTCACCATATGCCACCTTTTAAAAATGCAAGGTATGGGAACAGATCTAAAGTTTTCTAGTTCAAGTTTTTGTTCAGCAAGATCTGCATGCATCTTTCATGTCTCCTTAGAATGTTTGAGCATAGAAAAGGTTCTGAAAAAAGCTTGCTTTTGCAACTACACAATCTGTGAGGCCATAGAAGTCCAGCAAATTAATGAGAGCTATAGTCCTTGATTGTTAATCTACAAACACTCCGTGGCTTAAGAAGGTATAGTTAAGCTGTGAAACATTATTTTTTTTCTATGTGGCAAATTAAGGCAGGGCAACAGGTGTTTGATAAATATTAATACTATTGTGTTCGAATTTTACCTTCTGCAGAACCTTGTAAGAACCAAGAATCTCGAGAAAATACTTAAAACACTCATCTTTCATCCATACAGCACATTAAGAGTCAGGCCATTCAAATAGTTACCTGCAGATCTTTTTAGTCTAATGCTTTTCCACTCTTTAAAAGGGCTTTTTTGTAAACGTTCGATCTAGAACGGGGAAAGGATCAAATGAAAGAACGAGAGGGAGCCACACGGCATTGGTCGAGGCTACTGTGATGCTCAAGACGGAGAATAACCACGCAACGTGCGTAGAACAGGTGGTTCCATTGATGGAATGGATACAATATTGTCTCTGGATGAAGTGGGTTGGATCGAAATGTAAATGCTTCAGCCCAGATAATAGAATTAGCCTGTTTTGCGCTTGGCTTACCCTAATCTAGCGCTGAAAATCAATACCGAACGACCCATCAAATTGCGCCACCACCTAGGGTCCACTCAAGACATGGTTAAAGTGATCTGGCTCTGCTATATCAAGCTTTGAAAAACAATGCCTGTCAATACTGATGTATTAATTTTATATTTCTTCGTGCGTTGAAAGCATTTATGAATTCCCTCAGCTCGACTATTGGCTGTTTGCTCCTGCTCGTTTTTCCGTTTCATCTCCTCCTTGTTCTAAACAGAATGCTTACTAAACAGCCTCCCCAGGTCAGTAACTTAATTTTTCCTTATCTTGCTTGTTTAGTTTTCACTTCATCATAATTTCACTTAAACAACTTGAACAGTTTATGTGTGAAATAATCGATTCTAGGACACTCACTAATTCTAATAGCTCTCGGTTTAGCGATAATCATAGCTTCCTGTTAAATTTGGCGCCGACTATAGCAAAATGACATTCTTTGCGGTGCTTAAGTTCTGGAATAAATTATCCTACATACCCAAATCATCGTCATTGCATGCATTCAAACATCAACCTAAAAAGTTCATCTTGTTTAATTATTTTGCCATGAATATTCATTTATGTAAAGGTGCATACAGAGATAGCTTTAAGAATGCTTGTAAGTTCAGATTTATATTTGATGGTGTGTTCATTTACTTGTATAAGTAATTCTTATGTGCTCCTTGTGTAGCATTCCATGTTTTTTCTGCTAGTATGTTCACTAGCCATTTATGTTTGCATTGTGTGATTTTGACCTGCTGCAATGATTATTCATTTCAATGTTCTTTTTAACAATGGATCCCAGTGGAGTGTCAATTTCGGACCTTTGTTTGCATACTACTGACAATCCACCTGTGTATTGTGAACAAATAATAAACTGAAACTGAATCTTATCATTGTGACATGGCAGACATATCCTTAAACAGGGTATTAAAGAAAAAACAAGGAAAAAAGAAAGAGAGACGGAATCGTTGCCAATAAGTTTCGCCGTGTGAAACATGGACACGCCGACATGAGAAGACACAAAGACAGTACTGGCGCCCGTTCTGTCCTTCTCTTTTGCCTGCGTGTATAGTATTCAACTCTGTAAAAATTATTGGCAGTTCTAGCAATTAACCAGCCTGCCTTACAACTCTTGACTGCTTTGCGTTCAATCGCTGTCCCCCCTTCTTTTTTCTGTCGTCTCAGTGCCATGCGAGAGGTTTTCTGTTGCGGAGGCGCCTGGCTGCGGAGAGGGCACAGCACGAGGCAGCCATCGTGGTTCAACGTAGCTGGCGTCGGTACAGGAACACTCGGAGGGTCCACCAGCTGCATCACTCCATGGTGCCGTTCCAGGCCGCCTGCAGGGGATACCTGTTCAGGAGAAGGTGAGAAAGGCTCCGCACGCATATTGGGCAGCTTCTCGAAAGACACATCACTTGCAGTCACAATGGTAGATTTGCAACTAAGATCTCGAGCAGAGGAGCTCGAGTGTGCTGGTTCGATCTGGACCATGGCAGCTCTGTTTAAATGGGGATGAAATGTAAAACATGTTGAAGAACCTTAGGTTGTTGGTGTTAATCCTAAGTCCTCAGTTCTGAGTGGTCATATCGTGCATTTGACGTGTGTAGCCCAGAGTATACCATATTTTTTTTGCATAAACAGACTCCCCAACTTTAACTCTACAAAAAAAAAATAAAAAAAAACATGGGTATAACTTTCGCATTTAACCTGCACTTCTGCTTTATAAGCACATTTTTTCCATTTTTCATGTGAAAAATGCGAGAAAGTACGATAGTTTTAATTAAGAATAGTGCTCAGTACTTAGAGGAGAGAACAGAAAAAATATTAAACGGGAGAGTTGCCCTTCTCATTGAGCACATGCACTTTATTTGTGCACGTGTATGTCAACAACTTTTTTGTTGTCCCACGGTCTCTTCTATTTATAAATGTCAAAAGGGATGACCAGGTAGAGTGTGTTGCTTCTGTGTTTGGGATGAATATCTGCAAGCCTAGACAAGTGGCAGCAAGGTAGCTTCCTGTCCATGTATCACTATTTATTGTTTTTTAAATGGCATGGGCATTTGCCGCGTTTATTTGTGTATGAGCTAATTTTTTTCCATGGAAATTCTCAGGCATATTGAAGTCACCTCCTCCCTTGGGAGGCAACACCTTCTACCCTAGTAAATTTGTTTTCCCATACTCCTGAATCAGGGTATTTCATCATCTACTGTACTTAGTGCTTTCATCATTCAAGTCTCACAGGTGCCCTCTCCTATGTGTGTGATTGCACTATAAGTAGAATAAATGTGTTAGCTCCTGCAGCTTTTTAATCTTGTTTTTATTGTAACTTCTAAGCAAAGAAACTGAGACTGAATGCTTTCTCCTTGAAATGCAGGTTTTCCCACAGTCAGCAGCAGCGTCAAGTCTCAGCCTTCCGAGGCCAGAAGGAGCCACTGCTTCCCAATGGCATTGCAGGTGTTGAACAGCGACTGCGCCGCTCCATCGACTCAGAAGAGTGCGTCCCATTTTGCTTTTGTTATGAAGTTACCTTTTAAAGTGTGACTGTCCCCTTTGACAAAAGAAAGAAAGAAAAAAAACTAAGCGAAGCTACCCAGCGAGTGCTTGACATACGTTCTTGTGAGTTTCGATCTGTATTGCACGCAATAATAATGAGAACTAATCTGTGTTGGTCATTGTGCTCCTTATAGTTGTGATTTTAAATCCTAGTGACACTTATCATTGCAATGATTGAGCAAGTTAGCTAAAAAGCTAAATTGCAAATGCCATGCCATTTACTGGTCATAAAAATGACTTCCCTACATTCGGCACTCTGAAATTTTGTCAATTTTACTTACCTAGGTCATGATGTGATGTGAAAGAAATTTAATTTTTAGGACCATTTACTTTTTCACTGCTGGCCTTAACTAATTGAAGTGCAGAAATCTGATTAGTTAATGCTTTCTTATCTGAGTAGTTAATGCTTTCAGTTCATTGAATGATGGTGCGTACATGTACGTTCCAAGTTTCTCTAACTGCTTTTTACGCTTGCTCGCGTTCACAACAGAACTTTTGGCGCTCCTCTGTTCGTTTTGCCTTTCCTATCTTCGTGTTTCAAGCATTGTGCCAGAAATGGCACGTTTAGCAAACATGTTCACCAGTCAGGGGCTCAGTGTGAAGGTGTGTGCATTTAGTGGACTGTAAATTTGTGCTCCGTATGTGCCCTCTGGTGTCCAGGAGTACACACGAAGATTCCGAAAACGAGAGCTTGGCATCGGAGGGAGGTGGCAATGGCTTGGCCTCCCCGCCACTGTCTCCTGGAGCTGAAGGCTTGGTGACAATGCGTGGAGAAGGCACCTTCAGGGAGAAGAAGAACCTGATCCACAAACTGAGCACGAGTGAAGCCAGCAACCTCTCAATCAAGGGCAAAGAGATGCAGAAGGTGAGCATCCACATATGACGGGCACTCACACTGGGGATGCTGAGTGAGCGGAGTGCTCACCCAGGGTGTTTGTCAGCTCTGAACTGTTAATGTAAATGATTTCTCTCATATTCTCAGTCCTAAGAGAGATAGGAACTTGATTAGAGTTAGTGTGACGTCTATTTGAAAGACTGGCCAAGTTATCTACCTTTTGAATAGTTGTGATTCAACAATTGTCAATGATATTGTTGGTTAGCCTCTTCATGGCCAAGGCCTGTCCTGGCATATCGAATCATCAATCGCGATGTTGACTGAGCTTGTCCATGACATGTCCATAACCCTGCTTCACTGCTGGTAGCAGGTTCAGTCAAGTAATTTGTCTGTTGCATTGGGCTCTAAGGTTCGCTGAGCGAGTTGTGTTCACTGTGCAGCATAGCACAGCAGGCAGTAGATTGTGCTTATGTGGTGCAGACAACAAACATTTACAAAGGTGTTATTACTGATGTTTTTCTGTAAAGAAAGTGCTACTCTGGTATCCTTATGGGTGGCTCTTTTGTTTCAGGTGCCTGTCAGAAAATGCCTCTCAGAAATAACTCCTGACAACTCGTTCAACAAGGAAGTACCCGAACCACAAAAGAAGAGGGTGAGAAGGCCATTGACGTCGAATTCCTTGTCACTTCTTGCCAATTTTTTTTTTTCTCTCAAAAGTTCTGGAGAAAGTTGAGCTCAAGGTCAATCAGAAATAATTCAGCTCACCTCATTAGAATACTGCCAAGCACTACTTTAGTGTTGCACAGTCTGTAATGTAGGCTGTTTTTCAACAGTTCTAATATTGCGGCATGTGTATTTGACTCTAATTTATAGAACAGCTTTGGAAACCTCCTTACCACTGCACGTAATTGTAAAGATGTGCTCGTGCATCCTGTGCTTTGAAGGTTGTCATCAAGTGGCAACCATTTATGAGAGTGTAAAATGCTTAGAGCTAATATGTTTTATTCATGAAGTTATCTTAGTATTTATTTTTGCTAGGGCATCCTCATAGGCTGCCTTAGTAATTCAAGTTATATAATTTATGTTGTGCACTGTGTTTGATGTATCTCAAATAATGTTATAGAAAATATTTTAAAGCTGCATTATTGGCATAAGGTGGGCATATAAAATTTCACAAAGTACAGCGTAATTAGTATAGTAGTGCCTTGCTTTTCATAGCGGGCCTTGCCACTTTGTCTGGCTGTTATTGCTGGTAGTTTCACTTGCATTACGGAAGTGAGGTGTCTAATAATTCTGGTGTCTGCCTACCCTGTCAGAGCCCATCTGGGTCTAGCCAACAAAATAATGTTCAAGATGACAGCAACCTCGGCTTGGTGAAGGAAGAGATGAAGGGTCCTCTGCACAAAGCACGCAAGCACCTCAAGACCTTCATCGGCAGCAAGAAGGACAAGAAGGAGAACAGGGATGACACGGACGAGTCGGGTGGAGAGGACTGCCCTTTCTCTTCGTCCTGAGGGTGAGTGTGTCCAGATAATATAGGAGATCTACATTGTACCCGCAGGTTGTTGCATAGTGGTGCTCAACAATGGTACCCTGCTGCTTAGCACACTGTTATGGTCTCAGTTTCGAGATGCAGTGACCGCATTTTTGTGGGAGTCACAAACACCTTGCGTTTCTTGCTTTGGATGCACATTGAAAAACTCCAGATGGTCAAACTCTTGCACACTTTGATAGTATTGAGTGGTCGATTCTTCTTAAAGTTTTGATTCAATATTATTTTCCTGCAAATGATGAATGGTGAAATAGTACTAGTAGATTACTGCACAGTGCTCACGGAATAAAATACATCAATTTAATGCTAGGTAATGCGTGTAACTTTCATATCCACCATTTTCAGCTTGTGTTACATTGTGTAATATTAGCTTGTACACTAACATCAGAGCCCATATCACCTTCAGTGGTCCAGATTAGTTGAGTCGAATAAACTTTATTTGCCCAAAGGTTGTGCCCGGGCTAGGCTGCCAGGGAACCACCTTCACTGTTGTAATCTTTCTAGGATGCTTCCATTCTATCTTTGACAAAGAAAAAGCTAGGAAGTGCTCGACAATTTTCGGTTCTGATTGTTTTATCTTTGACACAGCACAGGTCTGTAACATTGTTAGCCTGAATGTACTACTTTGTTTCACTAATGTATTGTTTTTGAGGCATTGCAAGGCCAAAATCTATTTCTCTTAATATTAGGAAACTAGTTGTGCCATCGTGAGGAGATAGTATAGTGGATGTCCTCTTGGACAAAACTGCCCATTGCTGCATCTTATGTTCGCTGTTTGAACCTGCTTCTCCCAGGTCTCTGTACAGAACCCATGCCTGGAGAAAGAAAGGAGTCGATGTCACACTCACTCAAGCCTTTCAGTACCCGGTCGAAGAGTGAGCTGTGTTCAGTGTGCAAACGGAGCATGACCCTCTTCATCAACCAGGGAACCAAATGCAGTCCGTGAGTGACGGCATTTCCAGTTTCAGTTCTTGTGCATAAAGCCTTTAGTGATCTACACTTTTTTTCCTCTATGCAGAAGTTCCTTGAAAGCTGTAAGAATGTCACCAGTGTTTGGTTACTTGTCTCATGATGTGCCCTCGCTTGTCGAAACAATCAGGCACATTGTGTTTGCTGTGGTGTCTGTTGTGTAGTAGCTCAGTATCATGTGGTATGACTGGCAACACCTTGCATGCATTCAATGATGTCTTTCCATCTGTAATGCACATAATTTGTACCACGAGGTTGACTTCTCAATTTCCCAAGGCAGTTGTTACACAGTTTACATAGGCGGACACGATTTGGTTTAGTGAGTAAATTCTTACTGAATTTCAATTTGCCATTTCCTTTTATACTGTGCTGGACTGTACAATCAAGCTTGGAAGCCCCTAGATAGCTAAGCACATAAACATATGTGGCACAATGCCATGTTGCTGCTGTGTTGATACTGGCGCTGGCCTAGTTGGTAAGCACATCTTTCTAGATTGTGAGCGGGGTGGTGCCGGCCAGCTGGAAATCTACCTCTCTGCAGCTGCTAGTATCACAACAGTCGTATAGCACTCCCTAGTAGCATAGCGGCCTGGAAATATTCCACTCGGTATTATCACGGGAAGATTGTTCTGAGCCCCTGTTCTTCTCTGTACCAGGCTGCAAACTGCTGTTCCACCTCGAGTGCAAGTACTTTGCGGAGAAGGTGCCTTGTCGGGGAAGCGCCTGTGCTGGAGGTGGGGAACCCACTCCCCCAGCTCGCTCTCACAAGCTCAACCGAACACCGAGCCTGTCTGTGGAGACCGGCATGTACCAACCCCAGACAACAGTCCAGTCACAGCAGGGCATGCATACTCTTCAGCAGCAGCAGCAAGGTGGATCGTGGAACGTTACACGGACGGCCGAGTTCAAGGATCCCGGGGACATCCTCATCACAGATGTCTCCGAACTCACAAACCTGGACTCATTTCTTGTCAAAAAGGTGAGTGTTCTGTGGCTAGTTTTTCCTAGGAGCACATTTAGTCATTCGAATAATGTGGCACAATGCATGGTGTATGATCATGAGCACTCGTTGATCAGCACCATTTCTCTACTGCCCATTGAACGTCTAGCAGTGCCGCGTTTTCGTGGCCTCTGAAGTAGCACTAAATAAATGGCATACTTGATGAGTGCCGGGTGATGTGATGTACTCAGTGTACTGGTGGCCGTGTTGAAATGTTGCCAGCTAGGTATTACATTGAAAGCCCATTGATCCGATTCCTCTTAATTTGAAAAATTGGATAATCAAGACATGTTCTCTGGTCCTGGCCAGCATATGCATAGTTTAATGGTATCAACTCTCGTTAATGCAGTCATATATGTCTGCAGCCTGGTTCCACATGTGCAGCACCGAAGAGCTAAAATAGCATTCACAGTCAACTAAAATGAGGTAGCGCAATCTGCATCGATATCTTCGTCACCTAGTGCCCGTGGGTTGGTTAACATGGGGATCTGATGCTTTGCAGTTTCGTTTTGACTTGATGCAATGTGTTAAGCATGTCACATTGTGGCAACTGCTGAATTAAAGAGCTTTCAATCGTAGTCCACATGCTGGCATAAAACTTGCTCACTACATCACGAGGGATGAGCAGTCTATGGCCAGCCTGTTTACTTTTGGAAGAACAATTGTCGTGTGCACGGTAGTGTTCGGGCAGGTACTAATAAACTAGGGGTGCAGAGCACGTTTTAGGCTGAATTAACATGGGAGTCTTGCGCCAAGGTCATACAGTAAATCAAGCTGCAGGATGATGAACTTTGTGGCTTTTACAAATTCACGTATTCATCAAGAAAATGTAGATATCTTGCTGTAGCAGACATCCATTTATTGTTTCCTTAATACTTTGGATAATTCGGCATTCAGTTTATTCAGATACTTGTCTGGTACCATGAAATCTGTGATAATGAGCTTTTACAATAATATGTGGATGAATGTCTACCATGGATTAGAGCCTGTTGGACATGGGTTCTTGACGTTTGTGATTGCTTGTCATGCAGGTGGGCTACCTTTCAAGTTCCAGTAAAAAGAGGGATTCAGCAGTGGACATGGTCTTCAAAAAGGCCTTGAAAAGCTTCAAGTCAAATCTTATCAGTACATACTCCGTGGCTGCTCAGGTAAGAATTGGCACTTCGCTTTACACTGTTTTAAGGGTTCCTTTGCATCTATAAGAGCTTTCTGCTACGTTCTCTTCTTCTGTAACTGTAAGGAGTCATTTGTTGGGGCGTAAAAATCTGAGCGTGTTTGCCCCCTGTTCCAGGATGGCCGGTTGTGTCTGCGATACAAGGATCTGACAGACCACTTTGAGCAAGTGGCACGCTCTGTCATCGAACAGGAGTGCTCAAGCAAGGCCTTTCCACTCACAATGGCCGTCAATGCTTTCCGTGTATTCCTGGATGAATTCCGCAACATCTACCGTTCTGAGAACAAACCTAAAAGCAAGGTGAGGAGAAGTATTCCATGTGCTGTTTTCATAAAGCTTTTTCTCTTGCTAGACTTTTGTATTATTGCCGTGTGAGGCAAGATGCAAGCATATGCTAAACTTTTCTCTATGCAGGGAAAGAAGCGGAAGCGGAAAAAGAAGGCATCCCAACTAATTGTGAGTAGTCGCATAATAGCATATGAAGTGTTATATTGTTCATGCAAGTAGGAAATGAATTCTGTGGCTGTAGTTTTAGTTAAAAGCATTCTTGTATATTAGCAAACACACTCTTGATGACTGTCTTCTTGCCTAGTTTTTAAAGTGAGAGGAGCTTATGGGAATACAAATATTTCACGTAGCAGTCGTCACTAATTTGTTCAAGCAGCCATGCTGAATTGTTATAGGAAGCCTTCGTTTCTGTCTCGCTCTTTTGGTTCTGAGTGAAAACTGATGTCTTGATGGGCTTGTACTGTGCAGGAACACTGTGGTCACATATTTGCACTTGTGGTGATCAACATTCCAACAGCCTGTGAAGTGTGCAGCAACTCCCTGTGGCTCACTGAGCGAGGCCTCGTGTGCCAAGGTTTGTTGGACAAATTGTCTTTTGCCTGCTTTTTGATGTACTGTCAGAATCAAACCTCCACGTACTGTTTAATGAAATGAAAAGCTCAGTATTTTTTCAGGTTGGTGATACATCTAGGTATTCAGCTCTCCACGTGGTACTAGTATGTGGAGACAATGCACTGGTGCACTGTTTTAATGTCTGTGTGCAGAAATGCCCATAAACTCAATCTTTTCTCAGAGCCCAACGTTTATAAATTATATATTCACCTGGTCATGCTGAATAAAACAGTGTGCCTTGAAATAATAATAATAATAATAATAATAATAATAATAATAATAATAATATAGGCCCATTTCTATGGTTATATTTCTAGTTTTGAGGAAGTGTGTTCGACTTGCCACGTTCTGTTGATCAGAGATGAAAAAATTCTTATATAGAGGTGCTGGCCATATGAAGTCTTATATTTAAACTGAGTCATGTTGTAGCTGATGATCACCAAAATCTTACAGGAAGCCTTGTTTTCTCTTATGGCATGGCCAATAAAATTTTGTTAATGACCATTTACTTACTTTGTGAGAGGCTCGTGCACTGTGAAAAGGGCATGTTTTGGTCTTTACACGGATAAATACTAAGGCTTCGTTGAATGCATTGCTGTAAAGGAATTATGCATAGGCATATGCGAGGAGTAAATTTTTGGGTCAAAGCTAATTCAAACTGAATAGTGATTTGGTCAAATAATTTTGAATCCAACTCTAATAGTCTATATCACATATAAAGAAAAATGAACCTGTTTGTCATGACCCAACTAACCTGCACGATATTTTTTTTATTCGAAACAGCAATGTGCAACTGTCATTCTCTTTGATTCAAAGTGAAGTGGAGGCAACTTTGAATAGTAGCAGGATTTGACTTTTAGTAGAATGCAAGTGATGACCTGTAAAATATATTATGTTTTACAATGTACTATACTTAAAGCATGTAAGCCATTATAACAAGCTTTTAAACTTAAAAAATGATGAATCGATGTGAGGGCAATATATTCATTTAGCCTCCAGGTGGGGCTTTGCAGCAGTGCTGATTTCTCATGAATAAGTGTATTCACGGTGTAGCATCCCTGTACTGCAGTGAAACCACCTCTACAAAAGGTAACATGCATATTACACACACACACACACACACACATGCTCATTTCGAATACTTTGAAATTTAGAATAACCGAAATTGTTTTGGTTAGGATATTCAAATGGCCAGGTTTTGTGTCATCTCTTTACTTCTAGGCTTGAGCTTACTCTTTTGTACACTGTTTGATATCATTTTCCAGGTTGCAAGCTCACCTGTCACAAGAAGTGCTATCAGAAAGTCAGTTCCTCGTGTAGAGACGTCAACATTCTTCAGGTGAATTTCAGTTTCAGATCTCATTGAGTGCAAAGACCTATTTGCTTTTATTTTCAGCCGAATAATCGGTTCGAGTTGCTGTAAAGTATTGATTGATTTATATGTGTGGTACATATCACATCCAAACATGATAATCATGGCATGTAAGTGATGTACAGCATAATTTACGTCCGCATCGTAACGTTGTGCTGATTTTTAAAGTGGCATATCAAACTTCCTCATTTGTGCTTTGCATATCATCAATTCTCTCAGTACGTGGGATCTACCCATTTTTTCGAAATACAAATCACTTTGATATCACTGGTCACAATGCTGAATTGGTGTACCATTTCTAAACCTGATGATTGATTGATATGTGAGGTTTAACGTCCCAAAACCACCATATTATTATGAGAGACGCCGTAGTGAGGGCTCTGGAAATTTCGGACCATTTGGCGTTACTTTAAGGTGCACCCAAATCTGAGCACACGGGGCTACAACATTTCTGCCTCCATCGGAAATGCAGCCGTGCTGTAAAGTATGCTTGCATTAAACACACATTAAATAGGGTAACTGCTCAGTTCAGTTGGAAGTTGATTTCAAATGTAGTGAAATCATGGGCCCACGATTGCAAAGCTTGTCAAACATGCAGGCCGCAATCGAACATATTTCCAGGGCCGCAAGGTTTTTGGTGTGCCGCTGGATCGGCTCGTGGGTGATGATGTGCGCATTCCAGTCGTGGTGGAGCGGCTCATCACCACCATTGAACTGAAGGGCCTCTACGTTGAGGGCATCTACCGAAAGTCGGGCATTACTTCCAGGGTGACACAACTCAAACAGGACATGGATGATGGTGAGTTGCAACATGGCAGTGGTCACTTCTTGTACAGTACGGACCTGATAGC
The DNA here is from genome assembly GCF_013339725.1 of Rhipicephalus microplus. NCBI lineage: Eukaryota > Metazoa > Arthropoda > Arachnida > Ixodida > Ixodidae > Rhipicephalus > Rhipicephalus microplus. The sequence continues at coordinate 258,828,798 of NC_051165.1, read as the reverse complement.
TGCTCTATATCAGTGCATAGCAGTTGTTTTTTGTCAGCCAAGAAAGATATTTATAGTCTAGTGGGTCGAAAACAAATGAGCCTGATGATTGTCAAATACCCTAGTGTGTTTCCATGGGTCGTCCATGTAAATTCTGTGGCTTATGCGAGGCTATTGGCCCGAACAGTCATGTGTTTGTATGTATAACTTTTATAAGGGAGCCATCATATACGATTGCATTTAGAGAAATTGTTAATATCAGGGACGTCGCTAGAATAATCTGAAAAGAAGTTGCATGCGGGGAACCTGCTTTCAACTGGGAAATGATGTTGCCTTATTAAAAGATCTCGTATTAAAAAAAAGCAAAAAGCAACTCTTATTTAACCGCACACATTAAAAGAACACATACACAAGAGAAGTCGCAGAGACTAGACGAGTGCTATAGTTGGTGACAACCTAAGAATAAATATAGGCTCCACCCACGAGGCTTCATTGCCCTTCTTTTCCATGCCTCCGCGCTACAAAAGAAATAGTTCCCAAACAGTGGCCGTAATTTTCACGCATACAACCATTACCTTACAATACTTGAATGGTGTTGAAAATACAGAATCCGAAGCTCGATACAGACTTCTGCATCAGCTTAGCAATATATCTGTTGTTCAAATCACACCCCCCACTGCGCTCATCTCCGAGTCCACGAAAAAGCGATGCACATCTCTCGAAGGTGATGTTTCTGCGTGGTACTTAAGATTGTACTAAACAAACCATTCCACATTTAACGTAATGTTTAAAATTAAGAAATTGTTCTTTTGCAGTGTCAGAAAATGAAACAGGGGCAATAATCACATGTCATTAGGTGGTTTGCAATTTTTTTACAAAACTGTCGCTGCCAGGTTTCTACTATGGCAACTATGACTCAAAGCGAAGAATGGAGAAGCGATCTGAGATTCACTTCGTGAATTTCGATTGTTGTGCTGCCTTAAATGCCGAATGCGCATTTCGCGTAGCCATGCTTGTCATCATGTTTAAGGTAAACGTCATTGTTTCATTCGTCGCCTAGTTTCATCGAAATAAAAGCGCGTAGCGTACATTGTGCTTAACAGTGGGGATTATTGCATACATTGTTGTTCATGGCCAAGGCGATGTATGTGGCTAAAGTGGCTGGCAACTAAAAGCTGTAGGTGAAGCTTTTTTTTTTTCTTCATTCGACAATTTGCACTCCATGGTGTTGCCATCACCCCGCCAGCCCTTGAATATTCAACTTTTTTAAAGCGGGGCCCAGTTTTGCTGCAATGGGGGCCATTACTTTCAATGAATGTGTCTGTGGGAAGGTGTGTCTGTTCAGGCAGAGGGTTTTTTCTCTCTGGAGAATGCGAGTGAATTGGTGCCAGACTATGCGTTCACAGGGAAGTGTAATGCATCCATATTTTCTTTCGTGAAACTCTAATTTAGTATAAACAAGTTATTTCCATGCGTAATACATGCGTGTAATACAAACAAAATGAAATATATATATATATATATTAAAGTAAGACTCTAATATGATATCGTTAAGGATAATACAACGTCTTAAAAAAGAAATGTGTTTCTTTTTTCTTCGTTCAACAATAGTTTAAGCGGCGTCGCATCAGTGACGATCATGATTGATGTACTGATCATGATTGATGTAACTGATCATGATTGAGCGTGATCGCTGCGTCAATAACGATTGATGCAGCGATATTACATAGCTCGCATCATTTCCCGGTTTGAAGAACCTCGCAAGGCGTTCGTACTTCAAGTGTGAAACAAGCGCTTACTTAACAGATACTTCAATATGGCACGTAATTATGAGCCGGTGGCAATAAATTTTGTTAAAATGACGCAACTGTCAATTGGCGCACGTCAAAATAATTATGCACCTACACGGTGATCACAATTCGCTTTTTAATTAATACACCAATGCATATTCTCCCCACCTGGTTTGTTTACTCTCGTACTGTGTAACGCTGGCAGGTCCTCTCGGTTGCTTTTTTATCACCCCTTGCCCGCACTTACAACACTCATATGGGCACACAACACAGCGCACATCGCAAACAATCTCCAAGATTCTCACGTTGCGACACCCAAGTTACACACTCACACATGCTCATGCAGCAATGCTGGTGCCACACCTTCTGCGGGCGGTAAATAACAGACACGCACATTCAACGGAACACACATGCATACATTCAGACTTCACCTTCACCTTACGAATGACCACAACGACAATCGTCAAGAGTGGTCATTCTAGCGATTCTGACAATAGACGCAGTGTTGCTCCTTCACGCTGCCGAACCGACGGAACGCGGTGAAGCTCTGCCGCTTCGGTGCACTTGAAACACTGCAAAATCATAAACGCCAGCATCAAATCACGGCCGACGACGATGATGCTGAGGGCGAGTGAATGAAATAGCTTCCTCTTGACCAAGAAACCACAGCAAACCGAATGGACGCCTGGCGGTTTGTGACGCGGCACGTCGCCTCTCGTCGCGAACGGCTCCATGCTGAATTTGTCATTAGTTAATCGTGACTCTTACGTCATAGTAATGAGCGGCCGCCGTTGGACCCGCATAATACAAATGGACAGTGGTACACGTTACTTTTTTTTTCTTAGCTTGTCGCCTACTTATAGTTAAAGATGTGATGCTGTGCGCTCTGTCACATGCTTCAGTGGTGCTTGCAAAAAGTGAAATCCTCATTCTCGAATCACTGCTTTTGCTTTTTTACCCACAGATCCCGAAGGTGTGGACCTGGATAGTTACCCCATCCATGTGCTAACAGCAACTCTAAAGGCCTTCTTTCGAGACATGCCTGAGCCCCTCATGACTTTTGAGCTCTATGAGAGCTTTCTTTTGGCCACAAGTAAGTGTCCGTTCAGTCTGTACAAGAATTTGCGAAGTCGGCCGCAACAATGTTTTTCACACTGCATCTCTGCTGATTCTTGCCTAGATTTTCAAGATCCCGAAGAAAGAGCGCAGGCTATTTTTGCGGAGACCAAGAAGCTTCCCCCAGCACACTTATGACCTCTTTGAGAGGCTGGCATTTCATCTTGCAAGGTACTGGTGCACGATTTGCATGCACCGTCTATGTGAACTATCACATCCGCTCACGTTGTGTTTTGCCAATATTGAAGCAGCAAGAACGTCGTGGATGCATTACGGTGTTATCTGAATAACAGTGAAACGTTCGAGTAACAAGTAATACTTTTCTAATTTCTAGCAGTTGGAGGCATGTTGCACTCTGGGGAAGAAAGAGAAAAAATAGAGAGAGAAAAAAAAGGAAAAACAGAACGGATTAGTGTTTTACTTACACTTTTGTTATAGACCTCTGATATCATTTCTATTTTAATTTTCCAGCACTGAATAATTAGAAACTGAATGCACACTTTAACCGAGGATTTGTTAGCATTGAGCAAAACGCTGCCACTGAAATAATGGTTTGTTGAGTGATTATTTTAGGTCTTGCTTAATTAGGCCCACTATCTGTTAGATTACCTTCTTTGGTACAGCCATGGTCAAATAGACGTAGATCTACTGTACTACTTTTCCTGATGCCAATAAGGACTGCACATAAATTTTTGTCCTAATTCACATGCTGTTATGAAAAATGAGATATGAATTTAGGCATTGTATGGTCTGCTACATATTTGAGTATGGAATAATTGCTAACTGTTCTTTGCTCCCAATAGTACTGCTTAACAGTAAGAAATTGCAACAGAAAAAAATTTTCTACTGAAGAAGTCCTATGGGTTCCGATCAAAATTTTCAGATGGCCATAAGAGCGAAATGCTTAGTACTGTAACTGAAACAAAATGTGTACTATTGTGCAATTTGACAAACAAAACATATTTCTTTGGACTTAGATCAATGTTCACATAATATGCATGTGCTTTTTTTTTGTCATTTTAGCATTGATTATATTTCTTGTAGTGCACTTAACGAAATATTTCAGGTTTGTGATGACTTAGCTTCTAAATGCCAGCCACTTAATCATGCACCATGTCTTTAGTGCTTCTTGAGCATTTCGCAGCTTAATATTTGCAGGCCATTTAGCTGCATACATACAGGTAGCAGTGTTGACGCTCACCTCCCATTTACTGCCTTGCCGACTTTTTCACTTTAGTCTACAGTTGTCAGCATGCTTTACTCGAACGCTCCACCCTGTGGCCTTGACTCTTCAATTGATGCCAGCGCGACCAAGCGTTGGACACGGTATGTTTGCTGCAGCTGAAGATCTATGAAGCGTGAGTCGATTTCACTAGTAAATTTCTGTTTCACTTCTACCTTACCGGCGGGTTGAATGCACTCGCTTGGCAAGGTTCTTTTTCACCACAGTTTCACTCGGGGCTGCGCACTGCCGCATGCACATAAAATTCGTTGCCGTATGCTTATCACGACTACGAATCATTGCATGCGACCGCTCACGCTGCCGAGATGAGTAATGCGGCAACAAATTTTATGGGCACGTGAAAACGTAGCCATGAGCGAAATGTGGTGAAAATGGACCTGCCAAGTGAGTGAATTCAACACGCCATTCAGGGAGACGTGAAACAGGAATTTACTAATGAAGTCGACCTACGCTCCATCTATTGTTAGCTGCAGCAAACATACTGTGTCTGACGCTTGGCTGCGCTGGTGTCAGTTGAAGTGGCTTGAGGCTAGGTAGCAGAGTGTTCGAGTTGAATGTGCTGTCGGCTACACACTTGTTGGACCAGTCTGCACATTCTGTTACAAGAATGTGTTACAAATAGAAGTACTTAGACAACATAAGCTTAAGGCACTAACCATGGGCTACTGTTTTGGGAGAAGACGTTGCATTTGGTATACCTTTGTACGGCATGGATCTACACGTGGTCCCCGGTTATCCACCCTTGCATGAATCAATTGGGCCTTGTAATAGTCCCTGCCACCCAGCACTACTTTAGCTTGCCAAATTAGATATGCATGAGCACTTCTTGTATAACTGTGATAGCCCTGGTGCTTCTGTTTGGTTGATGCATCCTAGATGCCTGTGTCAGCTTCATGCCAAGCATTGTCTTTGTGCACTGCAGGGTGGCTCAACACCAGGACTTCAACCGCATGTCACCCGAGTCACTGGCCATTGTCTTTGCACCGTGCATATTGCGCACCAACAAGCGGCTGCAAGCGCAGGACACGCTTGACTGTGTCAACAAGCAGACAATGTAAGCACTTGCTTGTAATGAAAATGATGACATTGTCACACTTGGGCAGGTTTCTGTGGCTGCAAAAGCAGAAGCATTCATTTCTTGAGATATTTAGCATATGAGAGCATTTCAAGCAGCCTGAATTACAGTAGTAGTAGTCTATGGGTTCTCAAACTGGCTTCCGGGAAGGATACCTAGGGTTCCGCGAGTGGCCAGAGTGAATGGAGCCCGCTACTCGCACTGCTAAATGGCTGTTGATGCACCAGTAGGAAGGCTGAGCCTAAGTTCTTTTGTAGCCCTCCAGTGACATGAAATGAATTTACATGATGCATCGTGCGTGCATCAAAGCACTCATTGCAAGTTTTGTTTACAAAAGAGGCATTGTGCAGTGGCAAATCAGCGCGTATAAAAGTTGTGTCATTTGAATGCCGTAGCATCATAATCTATGAGTAAAGTGCCCCACACACCCATGTTTTGTCAGTGCCAGTTTATCATGCAGCCTTGTTCGGTATGTAGCTTTTTTCAAGCTCTTGAGCTGTATTAGTTTCTCAGTGCATGCCGTAGCGGGACGAGAGAGAGGTTTGGCAAGAAAAGAGCAGTGCATCGACCATCACAGCACGGTATTATAGTTCTTACTGTTCAGTAAATAGCTGCTGCTAAAACCCCTTTATATCACCATCCGTATGTTGGCTTCCATTATTATTGAATTGATTCCCATGCACGCATTGCAAACTGCACTCACGAGCATATTTTACAAGTGCTCTGTGCGCTCTGTCACTATGAGCACAAATTGCACAAAATTTTATGGTGCGCTTCAGGGCTGCTACCGCGAGAAACCCTTCTCTACGCGCATACTCCCTATCAGCATATACGGTGTGGGATGGCATGGAAATGCAAATGTTGTTGTCTGAGTCAATTAATTAGGTGCTATTGGTTATGAAATGGGGATCAGGCATATTTGTTCTGACCACTTGCAGAACCTAGTTTGAAAGTCCATGCCCTGCATGAATTAATTCTCAGTGTGGTGTGGGGCTCGTCATGCCGTATGACATCCATGTGAAAGTCACAATCATGTGAGCTACAGTCAACATTACTCTAATTATGCAATTAAGGTGTTCTCTGTAGCGGAGGACATCAGTGAGAAGGTATTAATAGGTTGAATGATGCAGTGAATTCTAAAAAACATTTTATTTTTTGTTGATAGGCTACGATTTCTTGCTAAGTTTTTTGTAGAGCAAAATCGTTATTTCTAGTCATTTTTCCAACATTTGTTAGTGCTAATTAGGCAAAAAAAAATTAATTCTTAGCTCAAGCACTGCTATGTATACCTAACTTTAGATCCATACTTTCAATGTACATTTGACCTATGTAAGGCATAAGGAGTATACTTGTTCTCTTGTCACCTTGCAGCTGTGTCCGGTGCATCATCCAGGAACAGCTGAAGAAAGTGCAGAACACTCTAGCAGACATTGACACATTGGACACTGCTGTCAGCACTGTCGTTACAAGGCTGAGTTCACTGCGTTCTTCAAGGGTAAGCTCTGCAGTTCATTACTGCAGTAGTTGCTTGCACAAGTCCCGCTTTTGTGCGAGATCTAGTTGAAGTGTGAAAATTTGGAAAAAGAAAACTTCAGTGGCTCTGCTTTGTTGCTGGGCTCTCTGCTTCATTTGTATAATTAGTGCAAGTAATTGCTACTATTTCGCTCGTGTGCTTCAAAAATAAAAGGCAGGAGTTGTGGACAACTTAATTTTTAGCCTGCATAATGGTTGCGAATGTTTCGTGGCTTTAGTGCATGCATGCGTCTTTTCAAGTAGTGTAATGTCTTCTGCAGCTGTCATTGGCGGTAGAGACGAACGGCAGCCAGCTTCCTCCACAAAGCAGTGTCCGGGATGACGACGACGAAGAAGCCATACTCACGCTTCAGATAGAGAACCTGGAGAAAGAAAAGTTAGTACCCTTTTTCCTCTAGAGTGCTTGTTTGGGCCGGCTGTTGTCTGTCTGTGGAAAATGAGAAACAGCACAAACAACGGGTACAGACAGACCAAGCGCTGACTTGCAATCATGCATTGGTTGCAAGCCAGTGCTTGGTCTGTCTCTGTCTTATCCTGTTGGTCTTGCTGTTTCTAGTTGTCTTCTTTGCAGCATGTTCAGGGGTATAGATCATGCATTTATGTAGCATGGTGCACATGTGAGCTAGATAGCGACTTGTATTGAGTTTTTGTTTGTGTTGGGTTCTGTGCTGTTGTGTAAGTTGAGAGTCAACTGTTTATGAAGCAGCTACTCCGCAATGGAAATTGGCTGGTTTTCACGAATACACATTCTTCTACTGATCGATATGAGAATATATGAAGCTTCGAATGACATGAAGTTCAGCTAGTTAGTACAATGTTCATCACGAGACCGAGTAAGTACGGGACAAGTGATTGAGAGAACACAGGCTGTGTTCACTAGACATGACTATGAGGTGATGAAATTTGAATGAAGGCAAGTTGTGGCCATATCTGTTCATGGAAAGTGGCAAGTCGTCTCACACGTTCTCGACCTTGCGTTCAGTGTTTGGTGCTTGTCTGTTTCTTTCGATCTTTGCACAAGAAAACCACAACATTAATCGACCCTTTCTTTCCCTGTGCTGCATAAAACTAAGGGGCAGCCACTGCAGCACATCTTGTTGCAGGCAGGTGGAAGAGTTTTTTCTTGCTTGTTTTTAGTCAAAAAACAGATAGGGATCACACATCGCATCCGAGGAAGAAGGAAAAGCTGCCTACTCGTGTATTTCAGAACTATTGTTGATCTTCAAGATCATATGCTGCTTTGGCACCTTGATTCTAATTTTGTCACTTCTTTGTCACTTGTAGTTCCAGTCTTGCGTAACAGAGAGGCCAGTGATTCCTGTGCACCGGGTATCATCAGTTTTGATATCGCCCTTAAATTTGATGAATATCTCGCATTACATGCAAATTATGGGATTGTAAAAAAAAAAAGGTATGCTGTAAATTGGCATGCATTCCAACTCTAATATAAATGACTGCTTTCAGATAATTGATTGAAAAACTGATTAACAAGCTTTTGTTAATTAGTTGTGTCAATGTCATCTTAGTTCTGGCAAAGTAGTTTTGCCTCGATATCTGTGTATGAAAACAACAGGAGTGTGACTGTCATAGAAGTTTTGTTGAAAACTTCGATTGTACAAAACAAAAACATCTGTTGTATACTACGTAGTATTGTCTATTTCTGAAAGACTGTTCGAAGAGCATAATGCATCATGGCACATTGTGACAGTGTTTGAAGTCCATAATGCAGCATGCCATGGTAGATAGAAATGCTTCTTTTTTTTCTTCGTGGGTGTGCTACTTCTGGTGGTGTTCTTGATGGGAGGCCAGCTTATGTGGCTGATTTGCATTGCATGAAGATCAGTATGTGCTTGTAATATTTGCATGTGAAGTGTAGTGAAAGTTTGTGTTTTTTGCATCTTGTATGTTCACACTGTCGTAATGTTCAAAATCGGGGTGTCTTCCTTCATTATATTTAACTGCATACCGTGTTGCATTTTTTATGGCAGCTTCTTTGCATTCAGAAACAGTAGTTGCACATACTATGCATATGACTATGCAAGAAAAACAGGGAAACATCTTGAAGCAAAGTTAGCGGATGCACCATCTTTGTCATCTCTCTTCAGGGCGATGCTAACTACAGTGCTTCCAACGCTGGCCCTGAGTGGATCTGATGATGATCTGCTAAGCACAGACATGGACAGTGCTGCGGGAAGCCTTGACGATGTGCGACCTTTTGATGAAGCAAGTGAGTGTGAAGTTTTCTAGCTTATATCTGCAAGTTACTTTTTCTCATTTGCTGCTGTGCCTGGAAGGTAAGCAGGTGGTTTTGCAAATCATGGGCCTTTTTGGGGAACAGGTAGTCCTTTCTTGGTGATTTGTTCGGCGAAACCAGGCCACCATACTGCTGCCACGCACTCAGTTGTTAGTTCAATCCTGGGCGTGGTAGTACCTGCGCCATGTTTTGGGTGCTTGTGAAGAAACCCGAGTAGTTGGAATCTATCTGGGCTGTGGGGTTCTCTTAGCCCCTTTGTTATGTTGAGCTTCATTCATTATTCAATCAGAGCTCCCACGAAAAATACATGGCTACGGTAGGTACATATGTGAAGATCTATTGCTCCACGCCATGATATTTTGCTAATGTAAAACATATGCGAAGAAACTTATATACTTCGCTTTCTTAATGCACCTCCCCGTTTTTCTTAGAGAAAAACACTATACAGTGGAATTTCTAATCGCGTTCCTTTTTGACGCGTTTAACTGGCTCGACGGTTCTGTCCGTCTGCTAGATCGTTTGTGGCTGAGTGTACCATTGCAGACACCAGTGATCAAGTTTATAAGTTGGTGGAGCAGGGGTAATTTTCTTTTACTGCACTTTCGCGGTGCGTTCGACCGCCTTCAACAAGGCGTGAAGGTCTGATACTTTGCCAACAGTGCTGCATTGTCGCGTGTAGATGCCATAGCAGCTGGTGACAATCTAGCAAAGGTATCACCAAACGTCATCGCTTGCCAGGTATCTGCCACACTGGTGCTAGATTTATTAAAATGATATGACACTGTAGATGCTTTAAAATCTTTTAAGGGCTGTTCAAGCATGAGTCAACGCACAAGGCAATGTTGCTCGGTTTTTTTAAGTATAAAACATTGAAATAAAATTGTGTACTGCCAAATATATGTATATTTTTTCATTGTTCCTATTTCTTGGTTCTTGCATTTCTCAGCTGCTTCGTTTATTTTCTATGCTTTCTTCAAAAACGTATCGGCCGGTTTCTTCTGTACTATGCTGTACTGCGCTGCGCAGTGCTGTGCTGTACTGTTCAATGTACTTCACAGCTGAGCGTATGAGAAATTACACTCAACATTTAATTGCGATAGCAATAAAGTTCACCAGGTACATTTGTGCCATTACCACCGATGTGTTTGTCCTACTGTCAATAGAGTAAACACAATTCCTGCATGGTTATATGGCCTTAAGAGACTCTCACACTGACGGTAACATTAAGCAACAACAATGTGGTTACATGTTTTAGCAGGTGCTCTAGTTTCTTTGGTTTTTAGTTTCATCAGCTGAAAGTGATAGGTTAACAATTAACAGTTTTATCTCTGCCGGCAGGCCTTCATCAGACAACACTGCTCATGACCGCCACATTGCGCAGTGGAGCTGCATCAATACACAGAAAAAAGAAAAAAAAGATGTTGCGTGCAGAACAGGCAATGCAGAGGCAGTCTATACCAGATAATTCGTGTATATTTATAAATTTTTGAGCCAACAAAGTTTTGTAAACACAGTGCACATTTGCAGCCTTTGCGAGTTGCATTTGCAACACTGATTGCTCTTTCTTTGAAGATGCAGTCAGCTTTTGTTTGAAGACAGCTTGCTTTTGCTGTCGTTTTCAAAGTCACAAAGCCATTGTGATGCCAAAATGACGAACTTTTAAAAAATTCATCTACTGTTTATTATATGCATGCCAAGCAGTATGCTGTACCTGCAGCCTCATGAGGCACTTTTAAATGAACTTGTTGTTGGGCTAGTTGGTAGAACATTCCAAAAAATTACCTAATTTGAGCGTAAACACATGACACATTCACGCACACGCATGCGTGTTTTATGCCTGGGTGTGTGTGTGTATGTGTGAATGTCTTGTGTGTTTGTGCTCAATTTAATTTCATGACACACCAACGGAAGAGTTTCCTCTAGTATAATTTTTTTTTAGAAGTATCATGGTTGCATTAGTGGAGGCAGGGGCGTTTGGTGAAGCTCCTCCCCTGCATCACACTATTTTAGTGCTGTTCCCGATTATGGCGAATTGCCTTCCAGGTGCTCTAGGTGATCAGAGGCATCACCCCAAGACGAGAGTCTCAACGCCGTTGCGCCGGTTGCAGCCAGCTCGCTTCCCTCCTGGCAGCGGACCGAGTGGCTCGGCGTCGGGCATCTCGGCTTCGGTCTCGGATACCAGTGTTGTCTCGCTGTATAAGCCCACCGAAGTGGATGACGAAGCCATCATGGTGTGATTGCGATCGTTGTGCCATGAACTGTTTGTGATGGCTTTGCTGTCTCGGTTGAGGGACTCCCTATCGATGTTGTGTTGCGAAAAGCATTCCTGTATCTGGTCGTGATGTCTGCAATTTGCAGGATAAGGTCCCACATGTTCAAGGATGTGCCGGCAGTGAAACAACTTTCCATGCGCGAACAAATAAGGATTGGTTAGCAGCTCTGGGAGCACGCGTTCTTCCATTTACTTTATCTCGGTAAAGCTGACTGTGAGCTGAGCCAGGTTTCAGTCACACATTTTTGTTTTCTAACTGTCAATATTTAAAAACTGCGAGTCAAAGTGGTCTCTGTCTTGGTGACGAATCTGGTGGATCTCGTTGCACCTCTTGCTCTACAACTCACCGAGCTGTATGTGCGAGAACTTAAGAGTTGTTATGTGCATATGGGGATCGAGAAATAAGCTTGCGTGCGCATGTGCCACATTTCTGCATTTATTGTGACTAGTGGATTACAGAAGTATGTGACTGCTGGCTTCCTGCCCTCTGCGGTAGCAGTATTGCAAGCGCAATTTGGGGGTGGTCGGGCTGACCGTGCGTGTCCATCTTTCAGAGCGCCAAGGCCTCCGTTGGCTTGATATTTCAGCCGGTATGAACGAGTGCTCGTTTCGCTAACCTTCACCACGTAAGAGGCAGTATGCGAAGGTTGGTTAGCAGAGGCATGAAATCTTTAGAGGCTGTGTGCAACTTAATTTTTTAAAAAGAACTATATGGCAGTGGTTTACTGTAACTGCTTATTTTGTCAAAGTGACCACCTTGTATGCTCTGAAGACCGTCATCTGTAAATTGTCCCTGCTAGTGTGCTTCATCAGACATGCATTTGTTGGGGCAGGTAGTAGCCCATGAAAACATGGTTAACGTTCTCCCCTCGTGTCTTGTTCGGGACATTGTGACAATGTGTCTCTTGCTGTCGGTCAGATTTGTTTGTTTGTGTATTGCCACTTTTATTTCCCGTTGATATTGTCGGCTTTGATGTCGTGTACGGTGGATTCAGCTCCTTTGTCTTTTCGAACCTGTCTTCTCCTCGGAGCAGGTTTAATCGTTACGCTCTGCCACCGGTGTGTCTCAACTTTCGTGCTGCAAGCGGCTACTCTTACCACATTGCTTTTTGCTGCAAAACAAATTAGAGCAAAAGGAGTGTGCATCTGTCTTGTGTGACACACTATAGAGAAATCTCAAAGTTTGTCGTGGCAAAGCCGTCCCGTCCTTTTTTTGTTCTTACGTTGACGTTATGCTTGGCATTAGCTTTCGTGGAATAACATTTACCATAATTGTTGAATTTTAGAGGATTTTTTAAAGTCTTCATCAAGGTGGCCAAATGTAACTTCACCCTGAGGGGAGGCATTTGATCTTAAAGAACATTCTTAATTATTTTAACCGGCCTAACTAGCGTAGTTGGTAGATAGGTGCTGGAACGAGTAGGTTCATGTGTACTAGTTTTTGGTGACTTGTACTGGCTACTCACTATGACTGTCTTCCTCTGGAAACTGCTAATGGAGTTTGCTTTCAACTTCATCTGCCAGTTTTTTTTTCTTCTTAAGCTGACTCATTGCTTTTTTTTATTATCGCCATAATTTCTCGAGAACTGACACGCTTCTTACTTTTTTTTTCATGCGGGTGTGTGTTGCAAGCTTTTGTTACGCTTGTAACTGTTTTTTATTCCTTCACCATCATGAGGTATTATGTTCTATTACTGCCACCAATATCTCATTTTTTTTTATTACTGTGCTGTACGCATGCACGAAACAAAACCGGCTATGTATGCAATGTTTCATCTAGTCAGCGACATCCACGTGAAACGCTCCTTCACAAACCTGTTTCAGTATGATGCTTAAGCTGCCAAGAATCGGTGTTCTGTATTTGGTCAGCGTCATTTTTTTATACATTTATACTGTGTTTTGTAAAGGTCCACGTATTGTTATACCATCTTAAGTCTTTTATAAGCCTTTCGACTTCGCGTGTGCTTTCCCCCGTCCTCTTTCTGACTTACAGCTTTTCATTAACGACTGCATGGGCTGTGGGGACATTTACATTTACATTTTACAACAGAGTTCATAATTGTGACTGTGTCAGAAGGAGGTAAAAGGGCTTTTATCTCCTTTGCACTCTTGACTCATTTGGCATGCTATTCTTATGTCTCCAAACAAAAATAAAATAAAAATAAAGCCGAGCCATCTATGTGTAAAGCCCTTCTGCCATTATTGCAGTCGCCTACACTCCATTCCAAAACACTCGCCCAGATGTGGTCCACTTACCACGACCACTGTTTTTTTTTTTTTTTCCCTTGTTCTGTTGACCGGTGCTTCGCACAAACTTCATGATTGTGGATCACAATGTGTTTAGAACTTGTGAAAGATGCCAAATGTGACGTTGAATGCCAGCGTTAGAACTGTGACAAAGTTTTTAACGTACGAGTGCACATAAAGCAAATCAGGGTGGCACACATATATTGAGACACATTTTTTTTCCGTGCCTTTAATATGGCATTCACTTGACCCCTTGTTTTGTTTTGGTATTTAACTTTATTGATGTACTCGCAATGGTACGCACAGCTAATGCATACCAGAGTGGGTCCTTGCTTTTGTGTGGCGCTGATAGAATCGAGAAACTGTGTAGAGTACCACTGCACAAATGTACCAGAAGTGTCAAAAGAAAAATGAGAACAAAAAAAGAAAGTGAAAGAAATGATTATTTATGCCAGTGTTGTCTGTTCAATGTTGGGTGTGCGAGTTTTGTGGCTTGTACAGATCGAAGTGCCTTGATCTTATTTGTTGCCTCATCCCTGTATGTTTCTTTTTTTATTTTTCACTTTTTATTCATCGAGAGAAGGAATGGCATTTTTGGCCCTTCTCTTTTCTTTTTTGTTGTGTGTATGTATGTGGCACTGCGACTTTGTGCAATTGGCATAATGTGCAGCAAGGCTTTTTGAGGCCAAGTGGGTGCAAGGCAGGCAGTTGCATTACACATTGTTGGAGTTGTTCTGCTGGCTTACTCATGATGTTGTACATTAAACTGTGACTTTGTAAATTTATCATGCTCAAGATTTTTGTACAAGAAATGTTTCCTGTGAGTGTTTTTATTCTTATTTCTGGAAATTAAATATGAAAAAAAAACTTGTGTTGATTATTTATGCACATCAGTATCTTTAAGCCTATATAAAACCATTTCAGATCCACCATGTGAGTTCATTTCACTGTTGAAAAACAGACTTATCAGCAAACCTCATGCTGATGTTTGGTTGTACCTTGCCATTGTGCAAAGAAAGCAGTATATATCATACTCATCCACATAGGATGAAAGAAAGAAGAGAGAAATTAATTTATGTACATTAGATTAGTTTTCAACTGATTTATGGGTGTACTAATGTGCTTGTCATATTATAGCAAGTCTCACTGGTATAGCTGGATGCTTCGCATGAAGGATCGTGCATGAAAGTTTCAACTGGTTGAAATAGCAATGTGAGAGACTTTCCTTTTTTTTTCTACTGCATAACTCAAGACATCAGCTAGTAGTGGGTAGCCGCTTAGGAGGAAAAGGATGAAGAAGTTTTAAGGATGGCATACTTGGCCAATCCCCTAAAAAGGGTACGTGCCACTTATCAGAGGAAACAAACACACAAAACAAACATACAAGTATGAATAAATCACTCTGCATTTTCCTAAAGCGTGCTTCAGAGTGCTACACCAATATGTTATATTGTGTTCATGAGTCAGTGATGTATGTCGCTGTGTGGCATCTACACTTAGCCAGTTCGTGGTACCTTTGTCTCTATGGAGAGGTAATCGAAATAAAAGCGTGTGTTGTTATTACGTTAGCAATTACACGAACACTGCAGGCGCATTTTTGGCGTCGACGTGGCCGTGATTTTCCGCATAAATTCCGAGAAGAATAACATCGGCCCGCACATTGGGTGTTTCATTTTTGAGGGAAGGAAGGTGTGCAACGGCAGCGGACGATCGTGGCTCAAGCAAAGGGGAAACACGCTGGCCATTTTGAGTAGCGTAAAAGGTCAGTGTGGGCATGGGCGGCCCAGAGGGAAAGTGTGGGGACCTGTCTTCAAGCAGTCAGCTGCACAACATCCACGGTGGATTCGTCCCCCACCATCGAGGTGACCTCCCCAGGGCTCTAGGCAACAAGGGCCGCCGCTGTCAACTGCAGTAGCCTCGGCCATGGTGGCTAGCCACCATACCTTGTCTTTTCGTTTCCCCTGTCACGCCTGCTTCGTAGTTGTCAGCTCTCTTTCTTCCTTTCTATCTGCTTTTCTGTCTCCCCTTTCCCCCACCTCCCAAAGCACTTATAAGTGTGCGTGCTTATCAGTGTGCTTATCAGTGTGCACCTTTTAGCAAATCTGCAGATGGTTCATACTATGTACGTGTTGGGTTCATACCGCTCAGTTTAGTTGAGGCGATAGACAGTATAAAGGTCTCTTTTCTCGCTGCAGTGTCTGTGGTTCCTTACGCCAGGTCGGATGATAAATTAGTTAGCTGCTCGTCGTGCTTCATAAAACATTTCTAAAATTTGTTTCTGGCAATCATTGCATTGCCCTTGTGTCGTAACTGACATTTTTTTTTCTTTTTGATGCGATATGCTACCACTGAAAAGAACGTCATAAGGGTCTTTCAACATGGTCCCATAGCAAATTTGCTATGGTCCCATAGCAAATGCTTTGGAAGTCTCAAGTATCGAGATGATGCCCCTGAGCCATGAAGGCTGGTGCGTAGGGCTGAATTTTTTTTCCGGCGGGGGAGGTGGGGGGGGGGGGGGGGCACCTCCTTGAAATGGTCATTTGTTTTTCCTCTGTATGTCACGGCGAAAAAAGATTTCGGGGGAGGGGGCACAGGGTTGGTATGCCAACCCCTGGCTACGCCACTGCGTCTGGGCGAGGACTCTGCTCTAACTGCCCTCCTCTAAGACGGCAAGCGTCAGGCAAGCGGAGTTATGTCCCTGTCAGCCTCCTCCCTCACCCTTCCTCTCCTAGGTCGAGTCTGAAGAGAAAAAAAAAATGCATAGCATATCCGCGGAGTGAATGATGATGAGTGGGGTGAAGCGTCCGTCCGTCCGTGTGTCTGTCTGTGACAGACGGACGGACGCTTCGTCCCGTTCATCATCATCCACTCCGTGAATATGCAGTAAATTTCTGTACGAAAACCACTAACGCCATCTAGTGATATTTTCCATAAACATGCACACAACGTCATCTAGTGAGCAATTCTTAGAGCTAAATGGAAGCGGCTACTACTACAATCAAACAAATGTCATAATTTATGCAAAAAAATAAAGAAAGTAGTGGGGCCGTGCATCTCTCAACGGCCTGACCCTGGATTTTCGGCGTCAAAGGCGGTAGCCAGTTAAAATAGTGCGACTTATCGCCAACGATATCCGTGGCCATAACCTTGCACTTTACGCAGTGTCGGGACAAGCCCGTACACGTAAATGTATGTGGTAGACCAGGGGCCTAGCCAAAGGGTGGAACTCTAGGACCGTGCCTCCCCCACCCCCTCCCCGAAATTTTTCTTCTCCGTGCAAACACGGTGCAAAATGACCATTTGCATGTCCGGGCCCTTCTTTAGATAAAGGAGATGCCCCCCCCCCCCCCCTCCCCGAAAACAATTTCTGCCTACAACCTTTAGGCAGACTTTTCATTAAATGATAAGAGTAAAGGGGGGGGGGGGTCCATGCGCACGCCTATGCTGAGGAGCCGCATAACGTTCACGTGGAGAGCCTCGCCACTTTTGTTCTTTCTCATTTGCACTCCGGAGCGTTTCTACTGACGACGTTAATTAATGGCAGAAATCTATAAATGGGTGCGTGGGGGGGGGGGGGAGTCGACGGCTTTAAGTATTTATGAGCTTGTGTTTGTGTATGACACTTCGGAAGGTGGTGGTAGAACACCGTTCCGAAATATTTTCTCATTACTTTCAAGTTATTTTTTTATAATTACCGTTGGCTTCATCAGATTGTTTCTAACAACAAACTAAAAAAAGTTCGAGGCAAGGAGGGTACAGCTCTTCCCCCCCCCCCCCTGAAAGGTTTCAATTTTGCTTGCATATACATTACACGCACACATACAAACGCATGCATGAACGTGCAAAATTTATGGTCTAAGATCAGAGGCAGTGCAAAACCGCACGGTGCGTTTATTCCGGGTGCTTTGAACTGCGTCGTTAGACAGTCCAGGCGTATGAGTTACCTGTATTGTCGCGTACTGATGAATAAAGACTTAAATGACGTCGATTAAATCATTGGAGAGTCTGCACTACGGACTTGAAAATAAATAGTGATATGCAGCTACAGAAGAGACATGCTTCGTAAAGATAAACTCTGTTTTGGCAAACTTTAAGGCGAATGAGCATTATACTTTTATTGTTATGCGTCTCAGTTCGTTATAACCCATTTCGTTATAATGAGCACTGTACTCGTTTGTATCCGTAAACCGATAAAATTTGGCCCTGTGGTTCCGCGTCATTTTACATCAAGAGTATACGTTCGCGTCTTGCTCTCCGCATGTAACTGACCCGATCGGTTTAGCACTGGTGGTGCTTTTTATATTCTCGTTGCTAACAGGCTGCTGAGAAAGCATTAGCATGAATTTGCTGCGAACGTCTGAAATCCGGGATAATTGTGGGTACCTCCCCTTCCCCATGGGGCGCGTACTCACGCGCCAGTCGCATATAAACAACACAGGTCGGCGTACCTGGACTGCGTAGACTCGGCGTTTTGCAGGCTCGATACTGTCCTGACCCAATCGCACTCTCGCGACGTGTTTCGCGAGTGCGGCACAACATGCGGCACTGTCCACGTGTTCGAACACACACACATAATCGCGAAGCTCCAGGTGTCGCTGGCGCCATTCCCGCCGCAGGCCCGGCGGGCACATCGCGCTAAGAGCGCGATGTGTCGCCGTGGGCTTTCCCGAGCACCGCCAGCAGCAGAGTCGACCCGCGTCTTATTTGGAGCACGCATGGAGGAAAGCGGGGAGGGTGCGAAGGCTCGCGTCCCCGCGCTGTGCCAAGTCTCGTTTTAGAGACCCCGGGCACACTGAGGCGGTCAACGTGATGTCCCGCGGCGGCCGGATGACTCGCACGCATTGCTTCTCCATGCTGCGGGCTGCAGGACCGCACTGAGACGGCTCCGCGGCGAAGACGTGCGCGCGCTGCGGTCGCTGTAGCCGCAGCTGCATATCGGTGTTTACGGTGCAGTGAGGTGGCGAGTTCCTGTGTGGGTGAGCAGTGCCGCTCAGAGGACTGCGGCCAGCAGTGGGGAAGCGTGGCCACGCGCGTGTGTGTGTGCGTGCGGGGCCCATGTTTCGGTGGTCATCCCTCGCTGAGCAGTGTGTTGACGCGGGCGACGGCGGAGGCGGTGGCTGAGTCATGACCGTAAGCTACCAATACGATGTGGCCTCCACTTCGCACTGG